>OX463231.1:86352167-86882167 GCA_949820135.1 Sylvilagus floridanus
CGGCGCGCAGGCGAGCGCGGCGGCGAGCGCCGCATGGGCGCGCTCGGCGGGCGGCGGCGGCGGCAGTGACCCGGGCCCGGGGCTCGGTGCTGGGGGCTCGGCGCGAGCGCCCCCGCAGCCGGGCGAGAGCAGCAGCGCGTGGTCGCCGTCCTCGCCGCCGCGGACCCGGTAGGACACGGGCGTGGACTTCTTGCTGCGTTTCACCAGGAAGCCGCGGGGCATGTTGGCGCGGCGCTAGGGCCCGGCAGCCGGCTCGCTCTCACCTCCGCGCTCGACCCCGGCGGCCCTCAGTGCCCCCGGCCCATGGCCCGGGCGCGGCGGCTGCGGAACTCGCGTGGCGTCGGCGGCGGCCCGGCCCGGCTTTGCGGCCCGCACGCGCGTCCCTGTCCCCTGGCCCGGGAGCCGCTCCCTTTTAACGGGGGGAGGGGGCCATTGTTCTCGCCTCCCGCTTTCCCCGGAGCCAATCAGCGCGCCCGCAGCTCCTCCGCCCGGCGGGGTGGGAGGGCGCCGGAGCGGCAAAAAGGGGGCCGGGACTCGGGGGTCGCCCGCTAGGTGCGGCAGATGTACCTGAGGGCGCGGGGCCCCCGCGCGCGCCCCGCGGCCGCCCCGCCCGGGCCAGGCACACGCCCGGCCCCGCCTCCCTTCACGGTCTGCTGCTCCTCTATGGGGAGGCGCACGTGCCTGGGCTTTGTGTCTCTCCTCCGGGGGGCGCGGAGCCGCCAAATGGGCCCGTCCGTCAGCACGACAATGCGCGCCCCCCTCCCGCGCGGGGATTACGCGCGGGTTGCGAGCAAAATAGCAACAAAGGAGGAGAAGGGCCCCAAATATGTCAGGAGGGCTCCGGGCGCGAGCCGGAGCCAGGGATGTTGGGGGGGGGGGGAGTTGCGCGCGCGGACTGCGTGGGTGTAGCGTGGGCACACGCCGCCTCGGGCGCGGGCCCCGGGCGCGGCAGCTCTGCATGGCGTGCGGGGAAAGAAACCGCGCGTCGAACATAGCTGCAAAGTCCGTGCGGCCTGAGCCCCGGCCGGTGCCTCTGACGGCGTGGGCCGGGCGGCCCGGGGTCCTCGTGGCAATCGTAGCCCGAGTTGCGGGCATGGAGAGACGGAGCAGGACCTGCTGGGCTGCAGCCGAGGGCGTCGCTGGTGCGCGCAGCTCCAGGACACGTCTCTCTGGAGTTTGAGAAAACAGTTGGCATCGCGCTTCCTTGCGTCGCGGGAGCGGGAGCGGGAGGAGAGCTGGGCTGGGTTCCAAGAGGGATTGGAATTTCGGAACTTTTATTTTGGGGTGGTGGTGGTGGGATAAATCCCTCCCACCGCGCACCCCGAGCCTCCGCGAGGCCGGGAGCCCGGGTCCGGCCGGGTACTCCGCCGCGTGCGCCCCTGTGAAGTTGGTGTCCGCCCTCCCCGCGCGGCCTCATGCATTTTCATTCCTAGCGGGCATTTTGTCTGTCGGTTGACATCAGATGCTAAATCAAGGGCTCCAATCAAGGCGCTGCGGAATAAAGGGGCCGCCTGTCTGGGCGCAGCCCCCCCCCCCCCCCCAGCCGTGCCCCCTTCACCTTTGTGAAGGAAATTAACCTCCGGCTATTGAGCGCTGGTCGCGGCCAATCTGGACGCCAAAGGAGACGCGTGCTGCCCGCCGGGGGGAGGGGGCAATCTGTCCTCCGAGGCAGGCTGCGGCCTGGGAGAGCTCAAGCCGCCGCCCCCGCGCCACCAGGAGCAGACAACGGCGGAGCGCCCCCCTCCCCGGGCTGCGCCCAGAGCCGGCCGCCGGCCTCCAGCCTGCGCCCTGCCCGGCCCCGTGGAAGCACAAAAGACACAAGGCTCCGGGGGAACCTGGCAGAGTCCCACGAGTGCGCGGTGGCCCTGCGCGCCCGCCCCCGGGGAGCGAGCTGCAGAGCCACGTAGAATGTCCTGCGTGCGCCGACAGCCCCGCTGGGCTGCCGGAGGAGCAGGCAGAGTTTTCTACAAAGCTCTGCACAGCCAGCTTGGATTGTTCAGGGGTTTTGCTTAGGCTCAATGCCACTGAAGGTATTTAATTGTTTTTTTGGATTTTCCCTCTGAAAATACCCTGGCGTGAAAATGAAACAGATTTAAGGAAGAAACAGAAACAGGAGAGAGAGAGAGAGAGAGAGAGAGAGAGAGAGAGAGAGAGAGAGAGAGAGAGAGAGGATATCTGCACGAGTAATAAGTTGTGATGAGGACAGCTGGTGAGGATAGTACATCAAGGGGTTAATCAAGTTGGTTAATCAAGGGGAAAGATAGTTGATGATTTTTATGTTTGTGATTTTAAAAAAGAAAACAACTACACACTGAAAAGAATACGTAGAATGTATTTTCAAAGGTGCCACTCCGGTTGTAAAAATGCTAACTGTGATGAATGCCAGTCCTGGAAAGTTGGAAATCCTGAAGTGAAATTTCTACAATGTATCCGTGACTTTTTTCCCTCTAAAAGTAACTCACGTAATTTCTTTGCTCTTTTGGCGCCGATGAAGACTGCTGATGAAATTAGAAGTGGGGAAGGGATTCCGAGACAGCTTTGGCCAATTCTATTTTCTAATCACGAGTCCCATCTGGATTGTGGAATAATGGGGCCAGGGGCTCGGCCCGCGGTCCCTCCCCGGCTAACTGCGGGGTGTTGGGGCTTGCATATGTAGCACCGCTTTCAAACAGCTCCCAGGGAGGCTTGGTCACCTTGTGAGTCCATAAGGGATAACAACACCCATAATTGTAATGAACGCGTGGGACAGGGGACGGGACCAACAACCAAAGCCAGAATACAAACCCCAAACAAAACCCCTGCCCCGGAGAATTCAAATCGCTTTCTGAGTTTAGCCAAGGGAATCCTTTGAATGCTGTGGAGTTACTGACAGTCAATGGAACCGTTTCTTTTTCTTTCTTTGTGGCTTCTAGTCTTGCCCACGGGAAGGAAATCTGCTCTCAGAGGGGTACGGTCAAAAATACACGGAAACTTGAAGGGCACAAGTGTCGGAAACTAATTTCATAACCCAGAGCAGAGGGAGAAGATAAGCTGTCCTCGCGGGCGCACACCGGCAACCTCGGAACAGGTGCAGCCGCGCACCGGGTCGTGGAGCTGCGCCACCTCTGTCAGCGTGATTTTCCGAGAATCTCCGCGCCCGCAGGGATGCGGACCTCAGGTCGAGACGTTTGTCTTCCTCTGGGAGCAGCCAGGCGCCACCACACTGCTGCGCTCCGGCGGCCGCCCTTGGCGCACTGCGACTCCGAGTAGGGGCTGCGCAGCTGCGCTGGGGGTGCGGGTGGGGGGGAATTCGGGGACTTGCTTGTCCCCTTCGAGGGGGCTTCCAGAGAGTCGGTGAGCAAACAAAACCAAAGCTGGACACCTCTCGGAGTCCCTTCCAGTCTACATGCGATTCTGCCCTTCCCTGCGGGCTCCTGGGAAAATCTGGGGGGCCCCCTCGCTTCGCGTCCTGGCAGCCCCCGAGGCGGGTTCTTTCTCCGACCACTGCGGAGACGCTGGGGCCGCAGGTACTCCCAAGCTCTCCAGTCTAGTTGTTCGAAACTGCAGTCTGGGCGCGCGCCAGGGTTCACTGGGTCCCCCACCCCCACCCCACTCCCGGCTCGAGACTCCTGGGAGTTTCTAGAAAGGACGAAGCATGAAAACGAGCGCTAAAGCGGGGGAGTTTGGTCGAGGAATGGGGCTTCTAGGGTTGTCCAGGACTGCCCCTGAACACAAGGGGAGGATCCGTGGGTCGGCAGTCTCACCCTATGGCAGGGGGACTGCTTTGGAGACCCCAGCAAAATTTATCCGTGTCCCCCCTCCCCAGCCCCACTCTGATAAGGACCCCTCGCTTGGCTTCCCAGAGACACCCACCCTCGACCCTCGGGCCCCGCGCCTCGCCGCCGCCAGGTCCTGGGAGGGGGCCCGCGCCCCTGGGCTCTGTGCGCGCCAGACCCGAGCCCGGGAGAGGCTTTGTGTTTGCAGGAATGAGGGGTTGTTGTGTCAGCCCCAGGGGCACGCGAGAGACACGCGCAGCCCGCCCGCCGCCCCGCCCGGCACGGCCTCCAGGCACCTTCCGGGCCCCCCGCCCGCGGGCCGTCGCCTTTGTTCGGCACATTAGCATAAAGCTGCCACGGATCTCCCGTTTAAATAATTCCACACAAAAGGAGAGTGCTTGAAAGAGAGCGAACAAGGGGGAATCCGCGAGGCAGCGCCTTGCGCCTGGCGCGGGAGGGCCGGCGCTCCAGCATTTGCTGCCCCTCGAGGTTCGGGAGCCCCCGGCAATCTGCTGCGCGCCCCCTACCCGGCCGGCCGCCGCCTTAAGGGTCCCGAGTGTGCCGTCGGGGCCGCCGCGCGCTCGCTTTAGTGCCTTCGTGGCTATTTGTTCCTGCCTCGGGTGGCAAGGGGGCTGGCCCGAAGCTGGGTGCCGGCAAGCGCTGGCCAGGGCGACGCCAGGAAATGTGGGGAAGCCGTGACCCGAGCCCTGCTTGCGTGCGGGGCCGGCGCTGGGACGCGCGCAGGGTGACTTTGAACATGAGGGCGCTGGAGTGGTCCGTGTCCACGTGCGCGCTGAGCGGCGGCCTCCAGCCTTGTGCGCTCTGGCTGGGGAGATGAACCGACAAACCCGAATAGAGAAGCGACCGCAAAGGCCGCGGCTACCCCGGTTTCCTCCGCAACACGCAGGCCTCCACTCCAGCTTTGCTACCCCAGGGTAGACAACGAGGCCGCCGGGCTCCCGGGGGAGGCAGAAGGGGATCAGATTTTGGGTTCGGGCCCTTGGGTGTGGAGTGTACCAGTCAAGTGCTGTCCCTTCACCATCGCCTCCCCCCACTCTCCTCGCTCCCCTCCCCTTCCTTCCTACACCTGCCCCTGCGTCTCCCTCTCTCCTCCGCTCCCCCCCACCTCTCTCGCTCTCCTCTCTACGTCCCTTCCCCCTCCCTCTCTGCCCCCAGCCCCGCTCCCCACCCCCTCCCTGCAGGCCAACGTGTGTTATTTTATTTGTCTAGAGAGAGCCTATTTGTTCAGTGATGTGTGGCCTCCTGGTCTCCTGCTTTAATGGGGACCGCCGAGGCTTGGTTTCGGCGAACATTAGCATACAGCTGCCCGGCTCCGCGCCCGGCCCGGCTCACTTTATCCCGGCCTTATCAGCGCTTCTTCTCTCAACCAGAAAACAATCAACAGCTCCTCGCACGCCGCGACTCTCCAGCCCCTCTCTGCTTCTTGGCTGAACACTCGATCACCCGGTGCCCGCTCTCTCTCTCTCTCTCCCTGGCCCCCTCTCCCCAGGGTAAATATTGATGGGCTGCTTTTACATCTTAAACCTCCACGCGGGGTCCCCCCCACACCCCTACCCAGCCCTCAACTCCGCTGTATTTTCCCTTGGCCTTCCTGTGATATGCGGGCGCAATAAACCTCTCAGGGCCATGTCTGCGTTTTTCTAAACTGACATCAGCCTTGCTGGGCATCCGTAAGGCAGAGTTGTCGAATGTGATTTAGGGGAAAGAAAACTTTGGAAAATTAACTCCGGTATTTTCTTGTCAGACTTCTTGGCTTGAGAGGACAGAATTCTGAGATCAAGGCCGAGAGCCAGAGATGTCTCGGGTCTGGCAGGGACTTGAAACATTCACCCGTCTCCTGCACACCGAGCCAGGTGCAGCTGGGGTCTCTGGGATGCCCTTTCCTTTACACGTCTTTATCATCAGCCGAATTTTCCCCGTTAAGCCCTTAAAGCAGCCCTCTGCCAGCTAGAACCAACTGGTCTACTTATTCTCAGGGCACCTGCAGCGAGATCCTGAAACTCATAGTAATAGAATCAGTGGGTGATGATGCAGCCGGGACGCCGAGTCTCCTGGGTTCAGCAGTGGCCCACTTTGATCGCAATGTGTGAGACAAGAACCGCAGCAACATCAGTGTTGTGGGGGCCAAGACATGTTCTGGATGTTTCCAGACCGGCTCACACCAATTCAGAAGAGGCCGCGCGGGGAAACCAGGGCCATCCCAGCTATCTGTGGTTCCGTGCTGTGAGGGTGGCGTGTGTGCCTGGGGACTTTATGAAGGCAATACTTGGTCACAGGCGTCCTAACTGCCGTGTGTAACTGTGGTGTTTCTGTCAGTCGCTGGCACAGACGCTGGCTCCTGACCCAGGGCCCTCCAGGGACAGGCCGAAGGTGCCTGCAGTGTGGCTCCATGTGTGTGCCGGGGACCAGGACCCAGAGTGGCTGTATCCTGCTCAGGCTGCCCCCCTCCCAGCACTCCCCACCCCTATCCCCCCTGTTTGTGCAGAATGTGAAGGAATTAGTGGCGTTCATCGCTTCTGCCTGCCTTGCAAGACCCACAGTCCAGGGTTCTGGAACCATCATTTCTTTTTTGAGAAGTACTGTGTGTACAGTTCCGTCATCGGAATCCAGCCAGCTCTGACTTTTCCTTCAAATAGCTGGGTCATCTTTGTAGTTGTGCCCAACTTTTGTTAAATGTTAACGTAAATACCAATTTAAAAAAAAAAAACAGAGCAGGAACTGAAATTGTGTTGATGAAAACCAATGGTAAGCCTTGCAGGTAAAAAAATAAAAAGTGACACTACCTAACAAAAGAGACCCAAATAACTGGAAAAAAAAATCTGACATGCCCCTACAGGTCTCAGAGCATATGCATATTCTAACGGGCAATTAATTTGGAAGAGGGGCACTTGTAACAGAGACCTCAGGTGCAAAGCAACAGTGCGAAGGGTCAAAGGATAACGAACTGGATTGATTCCCCGCCACCACGCTATCACCTAGAACCTGTGTGTGCGCGTGCTCTCCTCTAGCTCTGGGCCCTCGGAGCCTTTCCTCTTTGAAGAGCTGGAACGTGAGGCAGATAAAGGATTCATGCCACAAGCTGTGTGTGCGGATACAGGGTTGATCTCTCAGCATCTGTTGGCCGATTTTCCATTCTGGGAAGGTGATTTTTTTTCTTTCTTTTTTAATCACTTACAGCATTTCTCTCCCCCTGCCTCGGGTAAACAGAGTCGGTGGCGGAACGCTGTAGGACGGCACAGCAAATCACGCTCAGGGTTACAAAGCAAGTTTTATACCAGGGAGACCTCGTGTTCCTGCTGAAATGCAGAACCTGTGCCTGGAGATCTGTCCGCGGCCGTGCGCCACCTACTGGAGCGACGGGAAACCACGGGCCCGGGACAGGGGACCGAGCAGGTGCGTCCCCTACACGATGCCCGGCCACGCGTACATGGGCAGGTGGTAATGGTTGTAGTGCAAGTAGTCCAGGATGCTCCTCTCCACCAGGGGCTTGTAGATGGTGTCCTCGAAGACCCTCTGTAGGTATTTCTTGGGCTTCTCACTCAGCTCGATCTCCTCATCTTCTATCTGCCGGGTCAGCTCTACCAAGGAGGGAAGTTGATCCTCCTGGAAGACACGGTAGGGAGGGGACCGCCATGGCGGGATGGGTTAACTCCCGTGCAGAGGGGCGGTGATCCGTTCCCCAGGGCGGGAGTGTGTGTGTGCATATATATATATATATATGTTCCCAGACTTTTAGATATTATTTGTGTGTGCAAGATATGACAGAATGCAAAATTTGTGACTGTAAGCTTTTTTGGGTGTGCAGTGACAGCAGGTACATGCATCCACGCTATGGTCGGGTCACCACTGCCTCCCATCTCCAGCTTCTTGCGTCTTGACCACGGCAAACATGGGACCCTCTGGGCACTAACAACAACTCCTGCCCCCCAGCCCTCCCTCTCCCAGCACCTAGAACTATCAGCCGCCTTCCTATCTCTATGGGGTCTAGTGACTCTGGGTGCCTGGTGTGTGTAGAATCATGCAGGTTCTTTTTGTAACTGGGGCACTTGGCAGAGGGTCTTCCCCAGCGTTGGTCACATTAAAAACCCTCACGTCCCAGCTAAGACTCATCCGTAGCTCATGCTGGTTTTAAAAACAAGACAGGCCGTGCCAGAAAACTCCTGTGTGCTTTACTGTACTTGGTTACAACCCCTAAGAGAAAGGATTTGACAGCCTTCAATACATTGTTGGCAAACTCCAATGTCGTGGGTATCTTTCAAGATGGAGCTCAGAGAATAGAAAGGGTTGGAAGTTAAGACGCCTACAATCACACCTAAAATCTAATAGAGGGTTTCCAGCATTTTATTATAGTAATTTTCAAGCCATAAGGACAAGCTCACAGACCTGGGCATACACACACACACACACACACACACACACCCCTGGGTCCTGCAGTTAACCCTTCACTGACTGTCCTCACCACTCTTCTGCCCACCCACTGCAGGGCTGTCCTAAGGAGCCCTTGCCCCAGGGCTGGGTTGAGCTGTGTGGCTGTCTGACCTCAAAGGAAGAGTCATATGGACTCTGCTGGTGTATTTATTTCAACTTCCAACAATTCTTTTTCTTTTGAATAGAACAACAACAACAAAAAAGAAGTGGATTATCAGCAGGGTTCTCCTGGATCATTGATTTGTCAATGGTGAGAACGAACAGATAGAAAAATTGATTCAAGCTTCGATGGAGGTCTAATGCAATCGGCACTTGGTTGTTTAAGCAAGACAAGATGAGGTGTTGGAGATTCTACACAGGGAAGACCAGTGTGTGTGTGGGGGGGGCACAGGGATTCAGATTCAAATCAGCTCAGCAGAGGGGGTGAGAGGGCAAAAGGCCACTGATGCCCATAACGAATTCTTGCAGGTGCTGAAGACTCTGACGCCACCAGCTCCCTGGCCCCGCTGATGCATCTGCAACGGAGATGAGCTTGGTTCTTTCTGCCTTAATTCTCCTGCAGAATTTTTTCTGCCTTTCTTCTTCCTTCTTTTCTTTTTGAAGATTCATTTATTTACTTGTAAGGTAGAGAGAGAGAGAGAGCGAGAGAGAGAGAGAGAGAGAGAGAGGTCTTCCATCCACTGGTTCACTCCCCAAATGGCCTCAATGGCTGGAGCTGGGCCCGTCGAAGCTGGGAGCCAGGAGCTTCTTCCGGGTCTCCCACGTGGATGCAGGGGCCCAAGCACTTGAGCCATCCTCCACTGCTCTCTCAGGCACCTAAGCAGGGAGCTGGATCGGAAGTGGAGCAGCCAGGACTCAACCCAGCACCTGCCCCTATGGGATGCTGGCATCTCAGGCGGAGGTTTACTTTTCTGCTCCTCTATGCCAGGCCCCTTTCCTGGAGAACTGTGTCACACTTACACAAGGACGGTGACCTCACTTAAATGCTGGGGATTTCAGGCTCATGGCTGTGTGATGCTGTTCTGATGCTGGGGTAAGCAGGGTGAAATCACACAGTGGAACTGTCAGGCTTATCTAAGAAAAAACTGCTCGGGGCTGTTGGCAGCTTCTTGTGCACTTGCTTCTCCTGTGGGACCTCTCATGGTGTGACCCGGGGCCCGCTAGAATCTCTTCTCTCCACCGTACCATGTACAGTATGCCTCATCTTGGGGCCGGTGCTGTAGCAGAGTAGGTTAAAGACCCGGTTCGTGTCCCGGCTGCTCCACTTCTGATCCAGCTCTCTGCTGTGGCCTGGGAAGGCAGCAGAAGATGGCTCGGGTCCTTGGGCTGCTGCACCCTTGTGGGAGACCCAGGGCAGGCTCCTGGCTCCTGGCTTTGGATCAGTGCAGCTCTGGCCTTTGCGGTCATTTGGGGAGTGAACCAGCAGAAGGAAGACCTCTCTCTCTCTCTTTCTCTCTCTCTGCCTCTCCCTCTCTCTCTGTGTAACTCTTTCAAGTAAATAAATAAATCTTAAAAAAAAAAAAAAAGAAATTAGGTGGTATGATGCCTCTCTCATTGTTTTTCTTTCTCAAGACTGTTTTGGTTATTTGGAGTCTTTTGTGTTTCCATATGAATTCTGCAGTTGTTTTGAATTTCAGTGAAGAGTGACATTGGAATTTTGAGAGACTGTATTGAATCTGTAGATTGTTTTGGATGTATGGACTTTTAAGCAATATTAATTTTTCTACCCCATGGCCACAGGATATCTTTTGATTTACTGTATTATCTTCAGTTTAGTTCATCAATATTTTATAGTTTTTAATATACAGACCTTTACCTCTTTGAGTTTACTAAGTATTTTTTAAAAGGTATATTTATGTATTATCTATTTGAAAGGCAAAAGGTTAGACACAGAGAGAGAAAGACCCACACACATAGAGAACAGAGATCTTCCCTCTGCTGGTCCACTCCCCACATGCCTACAGTAACCAGGGCTCGGCCGGGCCAAAGACAGGAGCCAGGAGTTCCATCCAGGTCTCTCACTTGGGTTGCTGGGATGCAAGTGTTGGTTCATCATCCACTGCCTTCCCAGGGGCATTGGCAGGAAGCCGGATCAGAAGCACAGTCGCTGGGACTCAAACCAGCACTCTAATGTGGGATGCAGTGAACCCACTGGGCCACAACCCCCACCCCCACCCCCACCCCGAGTCTTCTTTACAAATGGGATTGTTTGTTAATTTCCCATCAGGTCTGTCTTTTGGCGATTTCTAGATTTAAGATCACATTGTCATAGACACCACTTCAGGTCTTCGTTTCCTGTTCGGTTGCCTTTTATGCATGTACTTTTCTTGCATAATTGCTCTGGCAAGGGAGCAGGGGCCTTCTTGTCTTGTCCTGATTTTAGAAAGAATAAAAAAGCTTTCAAATTCTCACTGTTGAATATGATGCTAGCTGTGGACTGGTGAAAATGTGACCTCAACTGTGTTGGAAACATTCTTTCTTTACTTACATTTATTGAAAGTTTTGTAACGGATGTGAGTTTTGCCAGACCTTTCTCTGCATTTACTGAGACAATCAGAGTTTTCATCTCTCTAGGGCGATGTTTTCAGGTTTGTCTGCATCTACTTTGTAGACTCTGGCGGGACTTCATTTCTTTTCATGACTGAGTACGGTTCCACTGTGTGCTTAGGACACGGTGGTCTATCTCTGGATCTCTTGCTGGGTGTCTGGGTGCTACCCCATTCCGGTGGCTTTGAACTTCATGCACGTGAATTCATCTGGATGCCTCTTTTTTTAATTTTACATTTTTACTTATTTTATTTTATTTTATTTATTTGAAAGTCAGTTACACAAGAGAGAAGGAGAGGCAGAGAGAGAGAGAGAGAGAGAGAGAGGTCTTCCATTCGCTGGTTCACTCCCCAACTGGCTGCAACAGCTGGAGCTATGCAAATCCAAAGCCAGGAGCCAGGAGCTTCTTCCGAGTCTCCCATGTGGGTGCAGGGGCCCAAGGACTTGGGCCATCTTCCACTGCTTTCCCAGACCATAGCAGAGAGCTGGATCAGAAGTAGAGCAGCTGGGACTTGAACCAGTGCCCATATGGGATGCTGGCACTGCAGGCAGCAGCTTTACTTGTTTCGCCACAGTGTCGGCCCCAGGATGCCTCTTTCTGTTCTTTTGATTGCATACCTAGGAGCACGGTGGCTGTTTTCCACAGCAGCTGCACAGTGTTGCATTCCCAACAGGAATGTGCAAAGATTCTGGTTTTTCCATACTCTAATACTTGCTGGTCTTTCCCCCGACTGCAGCCATCCTCATGGGTATGAAGTGTTACTCATGGCAGTTCTGATTTTTATTTCCCTAACGATCAATGATGTTGAGCATCTTTTCTTGTAAGCTGGGGTACATCTGGACTCCTACTTTTATCTTGGGATAAAAATCGCCCTACTCATCTATCCTTAAATGCAAGTAGCACACTTTCTTGGTTCCTGGGGTTTTGTAGCAAGTTTCGCAATTGGAAAGTGCGAGTCTTCTTTGTCCTCCCCCACCACCCCCACCCCCACATTCTGAGATAGCTTTGACTATTTGGAGTCCTTTGCATTTCCACAAGAATTTAGGATTGTGTTTGGTTTTTTATAAAAAATGCGCTCGGGATTTTGATAAGGTTGCACTGGATCTGTAGATCATGTGGGTTTTTAGTGGACATCTTCTTTCTTTAAAGATTTATTTATTTGAAAGGCAGAGTTACAGAGAGAGAGAGAGATCTTCTATCCTCTGTTTCACTCCTCAGATGGCTGCAACAGCCAGAGCTGAACCAGGCAGAAGCCCTGAGCCAGGAGCTTCATTTGGGTCTCCTACATGGGTGCAGGGGCCCAAGCACTTGGGTCATCCTCTGCTGCTTTCCCAGGTGCATTAGCAGAGAGCTGGATGGGAAGTGGAGCAGATGGGACATGCTGGCGTCCCAGGTGGCAGCTTTACCTGTCACACCACAATGCCAGCCTCTTTTATCGACATCTTAACCAAAGGAAGTCTTTTTTTTAAGATTTTTTTTTATTGTCTGGAAAGGCAGAGTTCCACCTCGGTTGCCTACACCTCAGCAACCACAAGGCTGTGGAAGCGGTGATGGAGACGATGCGGGAACGGCCCACTTAGACCGCGGGAGCTGACTGGGGTCCCGGCCGTTTTGGGGTGAGGTAGGATAAGATGCTAGCATGGGTACTGACCACTCTCTGAGCACAGATGCTAACCATCCGAGCTCTGCTAAGGACGCCAGTATGGGGAAAAACAGTTTAAAGCTTTACACGACAGGGGCAGGGTTCTAGCTGGGAATGGGGACTCTGGGACAGGCAGCCCAACTTCTAGTTCCTTCTGCATTGCTTTGAGAATGGAGTCTCTTTACAATGAAGGAGTGGGTTTTGACTTCTGGTTGACTTCCCTTTACATCTTTAGGACCACACACACACACACACACACACACACTCAAAGGCTGCACACAGAAACTAGAGGAATACATCTTCCTCCTGAGGACAAGTAACTCACATCCAACTTTTAGCCAACGCCATTAGCCGCTCATGACCAGGGAGCTATTTGCAGAGAGGAAAAGACAAATTCTCACAACTCCCCTCCCCCATAACAGGATTTAAATCAGATATCTGGCCCTGAGACATCACTGCATAGGTTTCTATACGCAGTAGTTTGTGGACATGGAGTACCGTTGGCTTAAGAAGTCAAACCATAAAATGGGAATGCATTGGGGAAGCCCAAATGACCAACACCTATTAGCTGCTTATAATTTGCAGGGAATAATCCACACACCCATTAATCACCCATACCTTCTTGGAGGCTAAGATCAGGCGTAGCTCCTTTCTGAGATCGATAAACCGATCGTGGAAGAGGGCCAAGCACCACGGCTCCGTGAAGTAGCTGTGGAGGCAAGGAGGCAGTCCGTTAGCTGGCAGCCCTCTCATTACCACTAATAAAGTATTTACCTGCTTTTTTGCCTTTATAAATTACAGTTCTGGTCCCATTGCAATCGTTTGCTCATAAAATGCCTTGTGGAACAGCCTGGCCAATCAATGTTTTAAATGGATGGCCCCGAGGTAAGGCCAGGTTCCATAATTACATTTAAAGTGGTTTAATTCAGAGCTGGGGCAAGACCCGGGGAAGAATCCTGATTTTATCAGGATTTAAAAGCCCGAAGACTTGTGAAAAACCGCATCTCCAGTCTCTGCCCTCGTTTGACGAAACCAGATTGCAGGATTAACTGAACTGCTGCATAAACAAATTAAATTTGGGGAGACAGTAACACAAATGCTGTTCGTCATTAAGGTTTCTGGATTAATAATGACCAGAAAACCAGGCCGCCGTGGTGGTGCAGCACGGTCTTCGTGCGCTTGTGCCCGTGCTTAATTGAATCTCCTCTGGCAGAGCTGCCCTTTTGCTGAAGGTAGCTTATCTTTGCTAACTTTCCACTGAAAACCGGGCGGAGGCTCTCCTGCCTGGAGAACAGAATGGCCATCTTTTATTTGCAGGTTAGGGCTGAGAAATTTGATGCAGTATTGGAATAACCAACATCATTCACTGGCATTTTAGCTCTTTTGCTTTATTTTGACGCTGTGAGTGTGTGCCCTGGAAAACCTAGAGTCAGGGGCTGATCTGTTTTGTGGGATTTGCTCTCCTTCAGGTGGGAGTCCGCTGTTTCTGATCCTGCTGGTGGATGTCAAGTGTGTGCATGGGGGCAGGAGGAACCCAGTGCCCCCATGCCCAGCAGCAGCTTCTGTGTCCTGAGCATTAAACTGGTTCATAGGGACAGAGGTTGGTCTCAGGGGTCACCGAAGCACTGGAGGTGAGTGTGATGGCAGGAGCCTGTGTCAGGACCGCCTGGTGCTCACCTGGATCAGGTATTGCCCGTCACCAACTCGCCCGACCAGCGTGTGACCCAGTTGCCCACCTAATCGCCCACTTGTTGTTCAGGGCCTATATTCACCTGACTATGAATTCCACTAACACATACCCCATTCTTGCCATGGGCCCAGTGCTCTGGTGGGTACGGAGGAAGTGGGCGGGGACCCCAAAAGACCAACATCCCTGCCACTCATGGAGCTTATGTCCTTGAAATCAATAGGAACTAGACAGTATGTTAGGGTCCCCGCTGATGGGACAGGGACTTAGCAAAGGCTGGAGGGAAGGGAGAGGCTGAGCCCCGTGGCTGTCTGGGGGAAGGTGCAGCAGAGAGGAGGCAACAGCAGGAGCACACGGCCCCAGGCGGGAGGGTGCCTGGCCCGGGCGGGGAGATGGGATGGGGACCCACAGAAGGAGGGAGAAGGGAGAAGAGCTCACAGCCATCGCGTCAGCACTCAGCGTGTGTTCAATGTCCACTGGATGCATGGTGCCCATTCCACGCTCCCTGGCCCTGAGTGGTCTTTCAGGAGCTCTGCCTGCAAACAGGTGGGCAAAGCTCCGCAGCCTGCCCCCGATGGCGCCTGTGGAGGAAGAGCCAGGGCCATCAGGGGATGCAGGAGAGGCTGGGGAGGACTTCCCGTCTCTGCGGCCCATTGGGGGCACAGGTGCTGTGTTGATATGTGTCCTGGCTGGGGTTCTGGGCCCTACAATCCCTGGCTGAGCTCCGACCCACAGGAGCAGGGAACTGAGGTGCTGCAGGAGGGGCGAGGACGGGACCCGCTCGCTGCTCAGCCCTCAGCCCCGACACTGCAGCAGGGCTCTCTCCAGGGTGGCCCCTGCCCCTTGGGCCTCGACAGCTGCTGGACAAGTTGCAGGGAACTGTGGCCTTGCAAACCCCGGCACGCTGCTGCCTCCTCCATCGACATTTTTTGTCGGCAGGAGAGACAAGGAGGTTTACAGAGCTCTGTTCGGATTTTTTTTTTTCCTCTCTTAAGAAAGAACATTTTGGGTTTCTGTTAAAGCAAAGTGTGATAAGGAAAAGGAGCCTTAAAAAAGATGGATGTATTTATTTGAAAGGTAGAGTGACAGAGGGAGAGACAGAGAAAATAAAGACGTCTTCCACCTCCATCCGGGTCTCCCACATGGGTGCAGGGGCCCAAGCACTTGGGCCATCTTCCACTGTTCTGGGAAAGTCTTTTTTTTAATATTTATTTATTTGAAAGGCAGAGTTACAGAGAAGCAGAGACAGAGAGAGAGGTCTTCCATCCTTGGCTCACACTGCAAACGGCCAGAGCCGGGCTGATCTGAAGTCAGGAGCCAGCAGTTCCTTTCTGAGTCTCCCCTGTGGGATCAAGCACTTGGGCCATCTTCTACTGCTTTCCCAGGCCATAACAGAGAGCTGGATCAGAAGTGGAGCAGCCGGGACTCGAACCGGTGCCCATATGGGATGCCAGTGCTGCAGGTGGCAGCTTTACCTGCTACAGCACAGCGCTGGCCCCTGGGAAAGAGTCTCGAAAGTGAATGACCAAGTTGACTCGTGAAGGCTCCTTCTCGACTACATCGCAGCTTAGGGATGCTCCCTGGTGACAAGTCACAGAGGGGGCTGAGAGGAACAAAGGCACTTTAGACCCCAGGAGGGCTGGCCCCGCCACTGAGAGCAGCCCCCCACACCCTGTCTACCTGCAGTGCCACACTGCTGGCCGCCTCAGGTGACACCCGCAGCCAGGGCGAGGCAGGGACCCCTGGGCAGGGTAATCAGCACCCCCACAGCCAGGGGAGCCGGCTGCTGGCTCTCGGGGCTGCTGTGAGGTGGAGGATGCTTCAGACAGCGCTGAAAACCAACTGCTTCCTCTCACTAAGAAAACAAAGTCAGCCCCCAAATCCACCCAGGGAAGGATCTTGCTCGCAAGCCGACTCCTCACTTCTTACAGAAACTGCTTATTTGGGTAGTGGTTTTTAAAAAATACTTTAACTTTGTTATTTGAGAGGGAGCGAGCGAGCGAGCCCTGCTCCCCCATGTCCTGGTTCATTCCCAGGGCTGAGGCCGGGAGCCGGGAGGCAGCTTCACTTTCCACGAGCTTTCCACGCACTCCCTGAGCTTCTCTTGGCGTCAGGATGTCAGGAAGGAGTTGTCTGTCCTTTAAGAAAAGCTTAGAGGGGACGGCGCTGTGGCGCAGCGGGTTAATGCCCTGGCTTGAAGCGCCAGCATCCCATATGGGCGCCAGTTCTAGTCTCAGCTGCTCCACTTCCGATCCAGCTCTCTGCTGTGGCCTGGGAAAGCAGTAGAAGGTGACCCAAGTGCTTGGGCCCCTGCACCCATGTGGGAGACCCAGAAGAAGCTCCTGGCTCCTGGCTTCAGATCGGCGCAGCTCCAGCTGTTGCAGCCAGCGGAGTGAACCAGCAGATGGAAGACCTGTCTCTCTGTCTGTACCTCTCTCTGTAACTCTTTCAAATAAATAAAATAAATCTTAAAAAAAAAAAAAAAGAAAAGCTTAGAATTGCCGACAGAGGGCCAGCTCCCTGTACTCACGGTGCCTAGTGCTATGGAGCAATCACCTTTGCAGAAATGTTTATTTCCAGGAATGTGAGGGCATTTCAAGCAGCGCATAGACATATGGAATGAAG
Organism: Sylvilagus floridanus; assembly: GCA_949820135.1. Taxonomy (NCBI): domain Eukaryota; kingdom Metazoa; phylum Chordata; class Mammalia; order Lagomorpha; family Leporidae; genus Sylvilagus; species Sylvilagus floridanus. Next base: position 86,368,874 of record OX463231.1, read on the forward strand.
ACATAGTTTATTTTTGGTGCAAAAAAAAAAAGGTGCACACATAGTTTTTCATGAACTTTTTGGAAACCCTTAATGTGCATGGATTTTGGACTTTTCACACCCCAATAAACTCATCTTTTAATTCAATTTTCCAGGAGCTTTTGCAAGTAATGTGGTATTATGAATTTTAACTAAAAATAAAAAGACACTGACGTCTTTCCCATTTCATATTTAAGAGGGGGAAGACTCAGCAGATGTGGTTGAGCAGCCTAACTTGCTGGTTGCCTAGAAATAGAAAGCTTCAGGAGGTAAGACTGGGTGAGGACACGGTGACAATATAGTTTTGAAGTGGCTGTCAACACCCACCAAAATCCCCTCCACACCCCTGTAAGGAAAAAGTTACACACAGTCTCCAGGTGCCAGGTAGAAGATGTTCCTGTCTGTGGATTTTGCCAGTGGCTGGCTTATTGTGTGTGTGTGTGGGGGGGGCGCAGTAGCATTTTCCATCACTTGTGCAAATCCTGTCCATTTCTAGGCTGCCCTGGGAGATGTCAGCTCAAGTGAAACTGCACGAACCGCTTCTGGTCAATGAGGCCCAATCATTACGCGATCGATCAGACACGTCGGGGCTCACCCTCACCTGGCATTCCACGTGTTTTATACACACACCCGGAGCCGCTGGTCAAGCTGGCTGAGCCGCTGGCCATGCCCTGGGCTGGGGGAAGCCAATCGGCAGGGACACCCTGGAGGAAGCCACAGCCTCTGGCCTTAGGAAAAAGTCCAGTTCATCTGTGGGGAGAGACAGGAGAGCAAACAGTGTCCCTTAAAGGCCTGGCTCCTGCTTCAAGGTCAAAGCCACTGCAGCAGACAACGGGAAAGGAGAGCGGCAGAGCAGCCAGGCTGCATTCTGCACCGTGACCAGGCAGCTCTGCACCAGGGAGAAAAAGGAGGTGGGTGGCCAGAGAAGAAACACTGTTCTTTTCCCAAGATCCCTTTGTTTAATGAAAAGCACTCTGACTTCCTCTTGGTGTGCTAATAGCCAGGTTTTGCTTTTCACACCACTGAGTGGCTCCCTAGCTGCACTCCACCGGCTCGGAGGTTTACTCTGGCTGGGAGCTCTCCAGGAGTCCCAGCGTCATGGTGGAGGGCAGGAAGATCCCCTAAAAGGCCCAGTGGCAGGTGCAGCCCAGGGGCGAGTCTCAGCTTTATGATGCTGGGGGCTGGAGTGAGGCAGGCAGGCATTTGCGTTCAGGCTGGAAGGCTGCATTGCTGCCCGAGAGAGAGAAAGCGGATCTGTGCACTTCTGTGCGTCTCAGAAACAAGAGCAGGAACAGAGAAGTATTTCTAGTTAACCCTGGCTGTGCTTGGACGGTCAGGCCCGTGTTGACTTAGGGATGTGACATACTACACAAGACATACTACCCTGTCACAAGAAAATCCCTCAAAGACCTGGATGGAAGTTCAATGGTAACAATTTCCTGGGGCCAGTGCTGCGGCATAGCATCTGCGCCATAGCTGCAGCCTATGGCGCCGGCATCCCATATGGGCGCCTTTTTGAGTCCTGCCTGCTCCTTCCAATCCAGCTCCTTGCTAATGCACCTGGGAAAACTGTAGAAGACGGCCCAAGTCCTTGAACCCCTGCTCCCACGTGGGAGACCTGAAGAAGCTCCTGCCTTTGGATGGACCTAGCTCTAGTCACTGTGACCATTTGAGGGGCAAACTAGTGGATGGAAGATTCTCTCTCTCTCTCTCTCTCTCTTTCTCTCTCTCTCCTTCCCCTCCTTCTCCTCTCTCTCTGTGTCTTTCAAATAAAAAAAATTTAAAAACAATGCCCTTGAGCCTAGTCTGACTTTGTCAGAATCTGCATCTAGCTAATGTTTCCATTGGTTTGAGATAGATCTAGAAAGGTAAGATGAATGATTTGTGAAAGCAAAACCAATTAGTTGTCTGATAACCAGCCGTGCCTGTCACCCGCTGAGATCTAGATAACAGAGAAATAAGTATCCTTGGAAGATAATCCGGTTGTGGCTTGTCACAAACCAGAACTGGCCTCGGTGGACAGCCCAGGCTTAGGGATGTACGGAGGATGGTTTACCGTGCATTGCCACTAAGACCCGGAAGTCAGCAACTACGGGCTGCATGTGGTCTGTTCCCACCAAGACTGAGGTTGAGGCTGGGACCTCTTCCAAAACTCCTGGCTTCTGCCTGGCCAACTCCCTCTCTCTCGCTTTCTCTGCTTCTGCCTCTCTGTAACTCCGCCTTTCAAATAAATCTTTTTAAAAGATTTATTTTTTTATTTGAAAGGCGGAGTTACAGAGAGGGAGAGGCAGAGAAAGCGAGAGAGAGAGGTCCTCCATCTGCTGGTTCATTCCCCAAATGGCTGCAATAGCCGGATCCGAAGTCAGGAGCCAGGAGCTTCTTCCAGGTCTCCCACATGGGTGCAGGGGCCCAAAGACCTGGGCCAGGATTGGAAGTGGAGCAGCCGGGACTAGAACCAGAGCCCATACAGGATGCCAGCACTGCAGGTGGCAGCTTTACCTGCTACGACACAGCACCAGCCCCAAATAAATAAAAAAAAAAAAAAGAAAGGGTAACTATTGGAATCCCAGGTGAAGGGGCTGAGCTGGGTTCCTGCCTGGCACAGGGAAAGAGCTCCATATAAACGCGTATTATTATTATTGTTCTTAATTATCCTGTTGTAGATATTTGTGTAAGCTGGTATGAATTAGGTACTGACTACATTATTAAACACTTTCTACTTGCTGCTTAATTGAAAGAAAGTCTTTCGTGGGCATAATTGCCATTTTTCTCCTCGGGGACTGCTTTTCCTCCATTCAGGGAGTCGTCATAAATTAACTTGCCTGCAATTTGCAGGTCAATAAAGGAAGAGAGACGTTGTGAGGAGCCCTCATTAAGTTTTATCCTGTGCTAAAGAGTTATATGGGCACAGATAAAAATTACGTGGAAATCGTTACATTGAGGACTTGTTCTGCCGGAATGGGGTTCTTCCTTTGCTTTATTTTTGGCCTGCTTCTTTTGCTGGGTGTACCAGTTACACCATAATGGCTAGGCCACTTGTTCATACAAGGTATTCAGCCAGGGGCTGGGGGCAAGGTCCACACCGCAGAGGGCTGCATTTTCTGCTGACCCGACACGGCCTGACCTGCCCGAGCACACAGCTTCCTCGTGCAGACAGGATGCTCCTGCCATGAGAGCCCTGTCTCCGTCCACGTGTGCAGCTGCAGCTCCGTGGTAATCGTGCCCGCCCGCGCCCTTCGCGGTGCTGGGGAACGGGGTTTGGCGTCCGCTTCCTGTGTCTGCTGAGACTGGGAGTTAGCTCTTAGTGGCTTCCCTGTGCTCCCATCGCTGGTATTTCTTTGCTCACTGGCTGCTTTATTACGGGGCTGCATTAATAGAATTCATGCAATAAATCCAGTGCCCTGTAAGTTGCCAGCCACTGACATCGATTTGTTATCCAAGTTCACGACTTAATAGTATGAAGCGAGGTTAGTATTTAGTTCTGTGCAGAAAGGGGACCTCTTAGTACTCCGGCTCCTCTTTCCCCCGTTCCCCTCCCTCTTATTCTGGCTTCTCTTTTCATAGAAAGCACAGCCATTTTCCATTAATTAGGCTGCCGAGAGCCAGGCTAGCATTAGGCCCGGCAGCCACTCGGCACCACACACGGCCATGCGTATTTCCCATCTATTTTCTGCAGAAAAAAAGGGGCAAAGCACGCAGGTGCCCACAGACACCCCCACGAGGCTGGGGGAGGGGCAGAGTGGCGCCGGGTGGGGTCACCTTGAGGGAGACCAAGGCTGTGGGCACTGGGAAGCCCCAAGAAGTAAGCCACTGGGCTGGCTGCCTTTTGTCTCTCTGGTTAAATGAACTGCTCTTTGAACTGGAAAAAAAAAAGTGCTTAGCAGAAATATCATTGACCAGTGCAGAAGGCACACGCCATGTTTAATGCGTGTGTAAAGTAATTCCCTTTCGTAACAGCCTTTTTTCCTTTTTTCCTTTTTTTTTTTTTTTTTTGGTGAGAGGAAAGAGTTTATTTTAAGAAGCCGGCGTCTTGGAGCAAGAGAACTGTCTTGATCCAAAATGCGCTCTTTCTCCGTAACAGGCTTTTCTCATCCCTGTGCTCATACTGTTCGGTGACGCTCTGATCGATGCAAAGAGGAATCACAAACTGCTCCTCTGCTTTATTTGTCACTCTTAGGATTTTAAGGTTGAAGTTCCGAATCTCAAGTGTGAAAAGGTAACTAGAATATTCCTGGTTCTTACTGCCCCCAAACACAGTAATGAGGGGAACAGATTATAGCCCCTGGGGAAGTAGAGGAATTCTTAGGTCCACACTGATAAAAATAAATGAAGGAAAAACTAAAGGGAGGAAAAGGCGTAATTCTTCTTTACAGTAGGGTGCTCAGCAATGACTGCGGAATGAATGATGGGATTTGAAAAGAAAAATCACTGTTTGGCAAATAATAGCAACAAATGAATCTGGCAAGAGACATAGGTAGATACTAAGTCAGTGGGAAACAAGAATGCTGGGAAAGATCGTATTTGCACAGTCTCAGAGCTGCACTAGTTAATCCCAAAGGTGAGGGAGTGTGCTTCCGGGGCATGGCCTGCAGCCTCCACTCTAACCAGGTGATGCAGGTTCAGAGCACAGGGCAGTGCCAGGCAGTCACCGGCAACGACACACACACAGCCTGAAATGAGCAATGAGAAGGCACTCTGGAAGACAACAGACCTATGCTTTTCAAAAGTGATGCGCACAAAAGCCTACGGCTTGGAGGAATGGGGCTGGCATTACGGCGCATGGGCCAAGCAGCCTGTGACGCCCGAATCTCATAGAAGAACCCACATTCGAGTCCTGGCTGCTTCACTTCTGATCCAGATTCCTGCTAATGTACCTGGGACAGCAGTGGAAGGCGGCCCAAAGTGCTTGGGCCCCATACCCACATGGGAGACCCAGATGGAGCTCCCAGCTCCTGGCTTTAGCCTGGTCCAGCCCTGGCCTTTTCGGGCAACTGGGGAATGAGCCAGCAGATGGAAAATCTACTTTTCTTTCTCTCTCTTTCTGCCTTTCCCTCTCTGTAACTCTGCCTTTCAAATAAATACATACATTTATTTTAAAAGTCGAAGCGACATGAATGCAACACGAATGTGACTCTTGATTCAAATCTTGCTTGTCGCCTCCCTGATGCCCTTCGGGTCCACCCTCCAGCCAAGGACTCAGCATTGCAGTTGACTGTCACTGTCTCCTTAGTCTTTTAAGTTATATTTTATTTCTTTTAAAGGCAGAGTTACAGGGAGAAAAGGAGAGACGGAGAGAGAAGTTTCTTATCTGCTGGTTTACTCCCCAAATAGCCCCAATGGCTGGAGCTGGGCCTGTCCAAAGCCAGGAGCCAGGAGCTTCTTCTGGGTCTCCCATGTGGATGCAGGGGCCCAAGCACTTGAGACAGCTTCAGCTGCTTTCCCAGGTGCATTGGCAGGGAGCTTGATTGGAAGTAGAGCAGCTGGGGACTCGAACCGGTGCCCATATGGGACACTGCAGGAGGTAGATTAACCCACTGGCCACACCGCTGGCCTCTTTTGGATATTTGTGGTAATTCCATTTTGTTATTGGGTAGCAAAATATTGTTAGATAAGAGGACTAGGTTTTAGTGCTCTGGGTACATTGGGGTGACTGTAGCTAACAATAATTATATATTGCAAAACAGCTCGGCGAAGGGATTTTGATTGTTCCCAACACAAAGGAGCAATAAACGTTCGAGGAGATGGAAGTGCCAGTTGCCTGATTTGATGCTGATGCACTGTGTACATGGACTGAAATATCACACCATAGCCCCTAAATATGTACAGTCATTATGTGTCAATTAAGAACAATGCAATTTCGACGACCGTATGGTGGCTATGAAAGAATGTCATTGTTCTTCATAGATATTTCATGAAGCAGTTAGAGATAAAGGAGTATTACATCTGCAACTCACTTTCAAGCCTCAGGGAGAAAAAACAGTCTCCATGAGGTACGTACCCGTGTGTGCGTGTGTGTAGGGGAGTCAGTGAGAGAGAGCATGAATCACAAAACAAGTGAGATAAAATGTTTCTGTTTTGGGAATCTTGATGAAGGGTGGTCATTTTTGTTCTATCTTTGCAACATGCATCGAAGCCTGAAAGTATTTTGAAATTAAAAGTTCAGAGAAATCAGTACATGTTCGGTCTCTTTTGGGTTACTCTTCCAGGAGAAGTGGCCACTGGATTAGGTTTTGCAGTCTGTGCCCCCCGGAGTCCTGTGGCTGGCCCAAGCAGGTGAGGGCTGCACACCCAGGAGGCCCGCTGTGCCCACCTAGGGCAGGGGAATCCCAGCAGATGGCCTGGGTGCAGCTGGCAGGACACCCTTCACTCTTCCACCCAAAGGGAACTACCAACCCGCATTTAGACCCAGAAGGGGTGAGATCACAGGTCTCCGGGGGCGGGGAGGAGCTTCTTGTTTTATAGGCTAGAAAGCCAGGGAGGGTTTAGAGTGGCAGCTGCTGGGACCAGTGTGGTGAGTCCTGCCCTGGAGCTGTGGGCCGCCCATGGGCCACCCACGGCCAACAAGCCTGCCATGGGGTGGCAGATTTGGAAGACTCAGTTAAAAAAATAATACTGTAACATATCTTACTCATCATTTTGTATCGATCAATTATAGAAAGGACAATAGTTTTGAGAATATATTAGATTAAATCAAAACATGTTATTAAATTAACTTAATCTGTTTCTTTTTATGTTTTTAACCTGAGCGTTGAAGTTAAAATTTTGTAGGTGACTCGAGTCTACTGAACAGCACTGGTTTAGGTAAAAATGGAGCCGACAGGGGGAAGTGCAGTGGTTGGTATTTGTTGAATGTCTCCCTTGAAAAGCATTTCGGATGCAAGGATGAATCTACTGTGGGTCCATACACCCAGAGGTTCTCCAACAAGAGACTGACCTGTCCAAGATAATCACACAACACCGTGCAGCAGGGGCCACTCTCAGCAAGCAGAAGCTCCACAAAGGACTCAAGGGACCTGCAGACAGAGGCCCCCAGGAGGACCTCCTGAAGCATGGAGGAAGGAGTCCGTGTTGGCCACAGGTGTTCCAGGCCAATGGAAGAGCATGGGAATGCACGAGGCATGCAGCGGGAGGTCACGTGGTTTGACTGCCCCAGCATGCAGTCGGATGCAAGGTGCGAGGCAGTAGGTGTGGCTCAGGTCTGAGTCTTGTTCCTGGGGCCTGGACTTGATTCCCTAAGAGAGGGAGGTCACGGGCAGGTCTTAACATCCTGTTGATGTTTTCAAACTGATGCTCCTGCAGCTGTGTGTGTGTGTGTGTGTGTGTGTGTGTGTGTGTGGAGGCTGAGCGAAGAGAGCTACACTGAAAGCAGAAGGTGGGAGGAAAGTTTAGAAGGTACAGCAGATGTCCTGACTGCAGGGGGGTGGGGAGGGAGCAGGGAAAGCAGGGAACGGGAGATGCTCCCGGGGTCCCAGCTGGAAGATGGAAGGGTAGATGGAGGAGTGGGGTGGGGGGAGAAGTAATGAGTTCATTCCTTTTTTTTTTTTTTTTTTGACATGAGGTAGAGACAGAGGTACCTACAGAAAACTGTCCAGCAGGTGGACAGCCAGACATGGCACAGACTGAATGGGAGCAGTGCCTCAAGGCAGGAGTGTGGTCCAGGAGAGAGCCGGTAAGACAAGATCAGGAAAACCCCAACGTTTCTCAGGGGCTGTGGTGGGAGAGGCAGATGGGGAAGCCCGAGCAGCAATCTAGCAGAGGAAATGTCTGGGGACACAGGCAGAGAACAGTCCGAGATATACCAGGTGAAAGAAAGACACCGTGAAGTTCATGTCATCTGTGTCTTTCTGTGCTTTTAATGAGGGCACTGATGTTATGATTTTATAGGTGACTCATGTCATACACTTACTGGACAGAACTGGTTTAGGTAAAAATGGAGAGAAGGGGGTGGGAATCGTTGGTTCACACCAGGAGTCCAGCACGGAGAGGGAGGAGCCGGAGGTTGTCTTCCTAGGAGGGGCGTAGTACAAGATTGGGCTTCTGCCTCCACACCCCAGCTACACTTGTCACCTCCTGTGTTTTTTGGCAATAGGCATCCTAGCAGGTGTGAGGCGACAGCTCATCTGGGTTTTGATTTACATCTGCATATCCTCAATGATTAATGATGTTCAACACCTTTTGATACACCCGTTGGCCATTTACGTCTTCTTTGGAAAAACTGTGCATGTTCTTTGCCCATTTTTAAAATTGGGTTCTTATTACTAGTTAGCTATTGAGCTATATGAGTTCCTTATGCATTTTGGCTGTTCGCTCTCTATCAGAGTTATGATTTGGAAGCATGTTCCCCCATGCTGTCGGTTTTATTTCCGTTTTGTTGGAATTGTTTACTTCACAAGTAAACCTACTTGCTTATTTTTGCTTCTGAGCTTGTACTCTTGGTCTTATATCCCAAATCCTATTGGAAGACCAGTGTCATGGATCTTTCTCTCTACATTTTCTTCTAGGACTTTCATGGTTTTGGTTCTTATGTCTTTAATGCATTTTGAGTTGATTTTTGTGTATGGCGTGAGACAAGGGTCCAATGTCATTATTTTGCATGTGCCCTCTCAACACAATTTATCAAAAAGGCTACCTTTTCTCTCTTGTGTGAGTTTCTGGCACCCTTTAGCTGACAAGGGATTTACCTCTGGGCTTTATTTTCTGTTTCATTGGTCTATGTCTGCTTTTAATGCCAGCATCACGCTGTTTCGGTTACTGTAGCATTTGTAATGTAATTCGAAACCAGGGAACGCGAGGTCTGTAGCTTTGTTGTTTTTCAAGATTGCTTTGGCTGTTTCTCTTCTTTGTATTTCCATGTGGATTTTGCAATTGTCTTTTCTATTTCTGTTAAAAAGTCATTGGACTTTTATCTATCTATCATCTATCTGAAACAAACAGAAAAAGATCATCCATCCTCTGGCTCACTCCCCAAATTTCCACAACAGCTGGGGCTGGGTCAGGCCCAAACCAGGAGCCTAGAACTCAACCTGGCTCTCCCATGTGGGTGACAGGGGGACCCACATACTTGAGCCATCACCCGGTGCCTCCTCAGGTGTACGTTATCAGGAAGCTAGAATCGGAATTGGAGCTGGGACTCAAAGTCATGCACTCTGACATGGGCAACCCAACCCACGTGGCATTTTAATGCCCACCCCATCGCTGGAATTTTTACAGGGATTGCATTGAATCTGTAGGTCTCTTTGGGTACCATGAACATGTTAACAATATTAATTCTGCCAACCTACGAGCACAGGATGTTGCTAGTGATTTATTGAGAGCGGGCTCCCAGGAGAAGGGAGCAGGAGTGGCAGGGGAAGCAGCTATCCAAGGATGCATTTGACCTTGAATCTGGCTTCAGCCTGGTCCCATGGAAAGATCTGGAGTGTGAACTGCATCACAGAATTCATCCAACTTTGAGGCAGGAGGTTGGTCTACTGTAGCCCATGTTACTCAGTCATTGGCTGTGGGGCCCTCTGGAATAGGGCAAAGTGTACCTTCCTGGGCAAGGTGAGAGTTATGAGCTAACATTCCCACAGCTGGGGCAGGCGGGCAGTAGACCAGTAAAGGAAGCAAGGTAGGCAACACCAGCGTCCACTGCAAAGGCAGAGAAGCACACATTCTGTTCGGCCTTGTTATATCCCAGAGTCGAGGAAGTAGCTGGTTACATCCCCGGAGCACAGAGCAAGTCTTGCACAGGACACTTCCATAGCACATCGCAACTCCGACCCTTTCACCCCACATCCAGCTAGTCTGAGCCACCATACATTGGCATGTTACTGTCCCTCCCACTTTAAAACAAGCAGCCAAAGTGCATGTCTCCACCTTCAAGGATCCATGCAACGCAGCTCCACTGACCTTTGTCCACTCTGCCGCAGCCACACTGGGCTTCTTACTGTTTATCAAACTATCCTAGCTCACTGGTCAAAGGGAAGAGGCAGTGAAACCAGTCTGAGCGCTCGCCCGGGGCAGATGAGACCTGGCATCATTGATGGGCCACCACCCAGCAATTCACGCAACACAGAGACCTGATCAAGCAGGAAGAAAAGTTTGTGCAGAATCCTGGTGAGAAGAACTTCCTGGGGCAGTCATACAACTCTCCTGGATCATCCACTGTCTGTTTGGGGGATCCAATTTATTCATTCAACCTGGTAAAATCTATGAAGTCATCTCTCCTCTCCCATGAAATCACCTCTCTAGGCTTGGCTAGATGGCTCCCTTTCCTCTTTAGGGGAGCTCTTTTTGTGTGTGTGTGTGCTGCAGTAGAAACACAACTCAAAGGTTTGTCTCACCTAAAGCTAAGGCAAAGGCAGACCAAAGATGTAAACAGGTGACCCTAGCCTCAAAGAGAGTCTCCTACATTCAAGATAAGAGTTCATGCCAACCGCTTTTGGAAACGGGTTATTACATGATGTGAGGCACATCTATATTCTTTAGGGATGCTTCAGTTAAAATTTTCAGAGTGAAGAAAAATAACGGGAACATACATTAGTGTTATTTGGTTTAATTCTCTTTTACAAATTACTTATTCATGATCTCTTCCACTACTATTTGATGTCATACTCACAATTCTAAACACTTTCGTAAAACAAGAAAAATAACAGGAAGTATAAGTATTGGAAGCGAAGGGAAAGAGGTGCTGTTATCTACAACTAACAATCATCTGCCTAGAAATTGCAAGATCATTCATTAAAGTACACTTAATTAAAAAAGGCTTTCTTTTTGAAAATTTGATTTATGTATTATTTGAAAGACGGAGTTACAGAGAGAAGGAGTGAGTAGAAAGAGAGAGAGAGAGAGAGTGAGAGAGAGAGAGAGAGAGAATCTTCCACTTGCTGGTTCACTCCTCAGATGGCTGCATGGTCAGGGCTGGGCCAGGCCAAAGCCAGGAGCTTCACCTAGGTCTCCCACATGGGTGGCAGGGGTTCAAGCACTTGGGCCATCCTCCACTGCTGGGCTGCGTTCCCAGGTGCAGTAGCAGGGAGGTGGACATAGAGGATGGGGCAGGTATACTGGGTTAAGCCGCTGCTTGGGGTGAATGCCTGGGATTGAGTTCAGCCTCTGCTCTCATCCAGCTTCCTGCCAGTGTGCACCTGGGAGGCAGCAGGTGATGTCTCAAGTACTTGGCTCCCTGCCACCCACACAGGGGACTTGGATATGTATGTAAAATATGTATTGAACAAATATATACTACAGAGAAATGCAGTATATTAAATGTATGCATTTATTCATTACATAGAGGAACCTTAAAAAGCATATTGCTAAAGCCAAGAAGTTCATCTGCATTTTCTACAACTCCAACCATATGACATTCTTGAAATGGTAAAAGCATGAGACAGCTCAAAGGATTGCAGATTTGCAGGGAAGGGAGGGGAGAGGGATGAATAGACTTAGTCAAAGTATTCTGTTTGATTTGTAATGATAGGTACATGTCATCATACATTTGTCAAGACCTGCAGAAGGTGCAACACCAAGAATGAACTCTGATGTAAACTCTGGGATCCAGTTAATACTAATGTACCAATAGCGGCTCATCAGTTTTATCAGATATACCACATGGTTTAAGATGTAAATGACTGGATAAATTGTTCCAGGTAGAGGAAGGTACATGGGAATTCTGTACCTTCTGATCAATTTTTCTGTAAACCTAGAAGTGCTCTAGAAAAATTAAGCCTGGGCTGGTGCCTTGGCACAGCAAATTAAGCCATCACTTGCAATGCCAACATCCCATGTTAGAGAGCAGGTTCTAGTCCTGGCTGCTCCACTTCCAATCCAGCTCCCTGCTGATGCACCTGGAAAAGCAGAGCAAGATGACCCAAGTATTTGGGTCTCTGCCACCCATGCAGAAAACCTGGATGGAGTTCCTGGTTCCTAGTTTCTCCTGCCCAGGCCAGCCCCACGCACCCAGCTGTTGCTGCCATTTGGGGAGTAAACCTGTGCATGAAGATTCTCATTATTTTCTCTCTCTCTACCCACAACCCCCCCCCCATAATTCTGCCTTTCAAAGAAATAAATCTTTAAAGAGAAAGAAAAAATCAAGTCTATTAATAAAAAAACTGGAAAATATTGTAATGAATATAATAAGGATCATTGGTTTGATTTTATCATAAACTCTTCTTAAAAAAAAAAAAAGATAACCAGTAGGGAGATGGGCAAGGGCAAAGACCAAGTAATTCACGAAAGAGTTAAGTATAGATGGATAATAAACCTATTAAAAGGTTCATTTGACACTGAAGAAATGCAATTTTTATTCTTTTTTTCTCCTGTAGATAAATAATACAACATGGGATATATCATGGGTTGGTGGGGATAGAGATGGGAGTATGGAGTGGAGAACCCTTTCTTCAGGATAATTTAAACTAGCATCTTGATGAAAATTTAAATGTGCATACCCATAGATCCAGAAATTCCACTCATGCACACAGAGATATTTCTAATGGAAACAGCACTTACAATAATGGGAAAAAACTGGAAATAGCCAAATGTTCATTAACCGGAAAATAGCTAAGTTGAGATTGGACCATTCTAAGAAATAGAAATAAGCCATTAAAAATGGTGAGATCCAGGTATACTGACGTGGACAGATCTTCAATGTTGAGTACTGAATGAAAAAGGAAAACATGTACAACACAAGCCCATTTAGTTGAGAGCACAGGCGTCTACTGAGGATTGCAGTGAGCACTGGGCACAGGAGTGGGATCGAGAGGAGCGAGGCAAGTTCAGTTGAGCAGTGATAAGAGATTTTAAGGGGCCAGCACTGTGGTGCAATGGGTTAAAGCCCTGATGTACAGGGCACTGGTTCGAGTCCCGGCTGCTCCACTTCCGATCTAGCTCTCTGCTGTGGCCTGGGAAAGCAGTGAAAGATGGTCCAAGTCCTTGGGCCCCTGCACCCACAACATAGGAGACCCGGAAGAAGCTCCTGGCTCCTGGCTTTGGGTCAGTTCAGCTCTGAACACTGTGGTCATTTGGGGAATGTACCAGTGGATGGAACACCTTTCTGTCTCTCTCTGCCTCTACCTTTCTCTGTAATTCTTTCAAATAAATAAAAATAAATCTTTTTTTTTTAAGTTTTTTAATAGTCATGTAAAGAGTTCTGTCTTTTCTACTTAATTAAGCTCTGTGAAGGAAGGCAGTATACCTTGGTGTTTTAAGTATCCTACACACTACTTTTCAATAAATATATACTGAATGAATAAGAATTAGCAACATTTAAAAACTGAATTGCAAACCAAGAATATGCCATAAAGATGAATCATTAAGGACATTTATTGTAGGGTTAATTATCAAAACAAAAGCTTAGAAATAACTCACTTGGTTAAATAAGGCACATCAGTATGGTTGAACCCTATTCTGTCATTAAAAAATAATATCATTAAAGCAGTATTTCAGGGGCCAGCATTGTGGAGTAACCTGTAACACCACCTGTAACACCGGTCATCCCAGCTGCTTCCCTGCTAATGGCCTGGGACGATGGCCCGAGTGCTTGGGCTCCTGGCTGTGGCCTGGTCCAGCCCTGGCTGTTGTGGCCATCTGGGGAGTGAACCAGAGGATGGAAAATTTCTCTCTCTGTCCTTCTCTCCCCCTCTCTGTGGCCCTGGCTTTCAAATAACTTTCAAATAAATAAATACATTTTTTTTTGACAGGCAGAGTGGACAGTGAGAGAGAGAGAGAGGGACAGAGAGAAAGGTCTTCCTTTTTCCGTTGGTTCACCCCACAATGGCCGCTGCGGCCGGCGTGCTGCGCTGATCCGAAGCCAGGAGCCAGGTGCTTCCTCCCAGTCTCCCATATGGGTGCAGGGCCCAAGCACTTGGGCCATCCTCCATTGCACTCCCGGGCCACAGCAGAGAGCTGGACTGGAAGAGGAGCAACCAGGACAGAATCCGGCGCCCCAACTGGGACTAGAACCCCAGGGTGCAGGCGCCGCAGGTGGAGGATTAGCCTAGTGAGCCACAGCGCCGGCCATATAAGTAAATAAATCTTTAAAAACTAATATTTCATGCAGGGGAAAATATTCTGAATATAAGCTAAAATGGGAAGCTGCACATTAGCAGGTGAAATATTGTTCACATGTAATTTTTTTAAAAAAGATTTTATTTATTTAATTGACAGGTAGAGTTACAGATAGTGAGAGAGACAGACAGAAAGGTCTTCCTTCCGTTGGTTCACTCCTCAAATAGCCGCAATGGCTGGAGCTGCGTTGATCCGAAGCCAGGAGCCAGGAGCTTCTTCCTGGTCTCCCATGTGGGTACAGGGGCTGAAGGACGTAGGCCATCTTCTACTGCCCTCCCGGGGCCATAGCAGAGAGCTGAATTGGAAGAAGAGCAGCCAGGACTAGAACCGGCGCCCATATGAGATGCTGGTGCTGCAGGCGGAGGATTAACCCAGTGCGCCACGGCGCCGGCCCCCACATACAACTTTATATTCAGGGAAAAATACCCAAAGGACACACACAAAAGTGAACGATGGGTGATTGCTCACGGGTTTCTTTTGGTTTCTTCTTTGCTGTTCTGTCTTACAGCTCACCTGTGTGGGTTCTGCAATGATCATCTACTCCTTTCGTAAACAGAAAGCAGAGTTTTGTTTAAAAAATAGTATCTCTAGAAACAGAGCCCGGCAGGTTAGATATCTGTGGATGCCCTTAGAAGCAGCCATTCACCGCTGGATACTGGCTCTGCTCTGTGTAGCTGACTGTGATACAACTTCATCTACACACATCTTAACCATCAATACCCTTAACCTGCTTTCTGTCTGCTGAATTTAGACTTGCGTGTATTAAACCTTCTAAAGGACATTTTGGGCCTGTGCCGTGGCTCAACAGGCTAATCCTCCACCTGCGGCACCTGCACCCCGGGTTCTAGTCCCAGCTGGGGCGCTGGATTCTGTCCCGGTTGCTCCTTTTCCAGTCCAGCTCTCTGCTGTGGCCTGGGAAGGTAGTGGAGGATGGCCCAAGTGCTTGGGCCCTGCACCCCATGGGAGACCAGGAGAAGCACCCGGCTCCTGGCTTCGGATCAGCGCGGTGTGCCGGCTGCGGCGGCCAGGTTTGTTTTTGGAAAAAATTGTGTTTAAAAGTAGGAGACTATTTCTTACTCTCTTCGAATGCCTGCTGCATTTAGGGTCTTTGCTGATGTTGCTGTTATGGATGAAGGGCAAGGCTGGTGGTACTTCTCCTGGTTATGATGACTTGAGATCCATTCATTCACCGGAGGCTTCTTTTAGGCTGGAGGCGTTTTCTCTCGGTTTTCTATCTCTGAGCTCTGAAGAAAGATGGAGGTAGTCTGGATGGTACTCCCATTCTGGCTTCCACAAGGACCCTCTCCTAACTGGGATTTCAGCGCCAGGAAGTTGAGTGACAGCCCAGTGAACAGGGAGAGGGAAGGGTGCTTGCCCACGCATGGTGATCACAAGAGGTATAGCTGCATAATCACCTCATTAAGGGCCATCTGATATTATTGAAAACAAAGTCGTTATGATGATACTTTAACAGTTGCAAGCCTGAAAACCACTCACCGTCTAATTCAATAAATAAGCTACTTAAGTATAGAAAGTCACAAGGAAGAACAGATTTTGTGTCATATTAGCAAATTTGATTTTCATTAATGCAAGATGAATGTCTTCTGTGAAACACTTTCATATCATATTAATGACATGATAGCAAACAGCGTTCGCAGGTTGCTAGGCAACACGAGGACCCTTTAATGATTCGTCTCTGAACTTGAGAGGGCCAGGGAGAGAGGATGCCGGAGCTCTGAGGACAGTTCCCACTTCTTGGCAACTGCTTGTGCTGCAAGACCACCATGGGGTTGGGAGGGAAGGGCATTGATGGTATCATCTACCGTGGCGAATACTGTGTGTGCCTCTTCGCTCTCCCCTCCTTCTCAGGGCCTTGCTGTGTGGGCGAGCGAGAACGGAGAAGCAGGCTTAAACACAACAGGTCAGTCTATGTCCTGCCCTCTGCTGCGGCGGAACCAGGATGAGAAATGGAGTCTGGGCTACATGAAGGCTATCTGCTGGGCCTTGGTTTGCTGGAATCTGGCCCTCCGTCCTGCTCCCTGGATCCCCACGAGTCCGCAAAGCCAGGGCAGCCCTTCAATCCATGCATCTCAATTATGCATTGATGTGCAACAACCTCCCCAGAACTTGGTGGCTTAGGGTGACAGCCAGCTCGCAATGCTCCATGATGATCAGGGGCCCAGACGGGAAGATGAATGGTTCGGGGCCACTCAGCTGACTGGAGGCTTCGTCACTCATGTGCCAGACACCTGGCTTGGGATGGTTGGAAAGCTTGGCTCTGCTGGGACTTCCGCTGGTGAACCCACACTGCTTAGACTTCCTTATGGCACGGCTGACTCACGATGAAATTAAGCATGGATAAGCCAACAAATGAGGTGGGAGCTGCATGGTTTTCTACATGCTGGCTGTATGAATCACGTGGTCCCGCTTCTGCCAATTCAGTAAAAGCAGTCATATAGCTTGCTCCAATTCCAGGGTGGGGGACACAGACGTGACTCCCTGGAAAGAGTGCCAAGTGACATGGAGGCATGATATGGAGCCCCAGGCCAGGCCAGCAGTCTCTCTCCAGGGAACCTGGAGTTGGGGCTGAGAAGCATCTGGATAATTCTATGGGTTTGAGGATTTAAGGACTGGAACATGGGAACTGTGCACAAGCAGAGAAGTGTGCAGAGTAAGCAGCAGCCACCGCCTGGTTCCCGCCGGCCGGCTCTTCCTGACTGGTCCCTTCCACCTGTAGGGCACAACCACGGGTCTTTACAACTTCTTCTCCTTGTTAGCTTGCATTTCCAGTTCTGATTGAGCTCTGCTGTTTGTGATCCAAGACTCCTATGTCACTCAGATCATCAGATGGTTTTTTTTTTTTTTTTTTGACAAGCAGAGTTAGACAGAGAGAGAGAAAGAGAAAAGTCTTCCTTCCATTGGTTCACCCCTCAAATAGCTGCTACAGCTGGAGCTACGCTGATCCGAAGCCAGAAGCCAGGTGCTTCCTCCTGATCTCCCATGTGGGTGCAGGGCCCAAGGATTTGGGCCATCCTCCACTGCCTTCCCAGGCCACAGCAGAGAGCTGGACTGGAAGAGGAGCAACCGGGACAGAATCCAGAGCCCCAGCCGGGACTAGAACCCAGGGTGCCAGTGCTGCAGGCAGAGGATTAGCCAAGTGAGCCATGGTGCCGGCCCGTCAGATGATTTTTCAAGTGACTTACGGATATAAATTGGATGGGTTGGGGCTGGTGTTGTGGTGCAGTCACTAACCCAGCATCTGGGACTCTGGCATCCCATATGGGCACCGGTTCATGTACTGGCTTCCCATCCAGCTTCATGCTAACAGCCTGGGAAAGCAGTGGAAGATGACCAAAGTCCCATGTGGGAGACCCAGATGAAGCTCCTGGCTCCTGGCTTTGGCCTGGCCTCGGCTGCCCATTGCAGCCATCTGGAGAATGAACCACCGGAGGGAAGGTCTCTCTATGCATTTTTCTCCCTTTCTCACTGTGACTCGGACTTTCAAAATAAATAAATAAATCTTTTAAAAAATAATGTGGTGAGTTACACAAGTGATGTGCATTTTCATTTATTAATTTTAGTCATAGCTCTTGGTCTCTTGTTGCCGTAAGTTTCTTTCTTTCTTTTTTTTTTTTTTTAACATAATATTGTGTTTTTCCTTCTCCTGAATCTGCCAAACACTTTGTGTCACAGTTTTTTGGCTAAGTTTGCGTTCTGTGATTATATGATTTTAACAATACAAATATTAATCACAGTCTTTTCTTGTGTAAATTTTAATTTTTTTGGAATTAATAACCATAATTTTTTCTTAGCTTTCAATGTCTGACACAGTGTTTCTAGAATGTTCCAGTAGTTCTGCATAATGCCCCCTCCCTACTGTTTTGTTTCTGCTTCTGGGCTCCTCTCTGGCCTGTCTGCTTGTTCTCTTGGCCATGGGCCCTTCAGTGTCACAGCCCTATTTCACTCTCCTTAGCTTACAACTTTGGCTGCTTCTTTTTTTTTTTTTTAAGATTTGTTTCTTTGAAAGCCAAAGTTACAGAAATATGAGGGGGAAGAGGGAAAGGAAAAGGGGGAGGGAGAGAGAGAGAGAGAAAGAGAGAGAGAGAGAGAGAGAGAGAGAGAGAGAGAGATCTTCCATCTGCTGGCTCACTCTCCAAATGGCCTCAAAGGCTGGAGCTGGGCCAGGCTGAAGCCAGAGTCAGGAGCTCCATCTGGGTCTCTCACATGGGCAGCAGAAGCCCATGGAGTTGGGCCGTCTTCTGCTGCTTTCCCAGACCATTGGCAGGGAGCTGGATCGGAAGTGGAGCAGCCGGGACTCTAACGGGTGGCCCATATGGGATGCTGGCACTGTAGGAGGCAGCTTCACCTGTTGCACCACAATGCTGGCCCCTGATTGCTTCTTAAAAGAGATCTTTACTGTGCAGGACTCAAAAATAAGCTTAATTTAGAAGTATGCATTAATGAACTCCAGTGTCCACTGCCCAGCTTCGTCACTTGTCAACTCACGGTCAATCTCGTGTCATCCCAGGCTCGGCTACTCATCTCCTCCTGGGCATTTTGAAGCAAATCCCCAGACATTTCATATGTGTCCCTAAAAGATGATTTTTAATATATATACACATACATAAATATATATGATGAGATTTAAATCCTCGAAAAATGCAATTTAAAAAATACATTTATTTTGGTATTAAAAAATTTGGAAATCTGTGCATGTGGTCTTGTTCCTTTGGTTCTGACGTGGAATTGTTTCCTCTCAGGATTTTGAAGCCCTTAAGTTCTGAGGCTGCTACTGAAAAACCCGATGCTGTTTTTGTTTCTAGCTCCTTTTCAAGCGACCTGCTTTTAGGAAGCTCCTCGTCGTCCATGGTCATGTGGAACTTCATGATAAGGTTCCTTGGCTCTCTGCCATTTCTTGTGCGAGGTATTGGTGGATTGCTCAACGCGGAGGTGACGCTTCTCGGCCTGGCAGTTCTCCTATCACTGCCCCCGGTAGACTTTTCTAGGCCATTTTCTCCTGGAATTCCCAGTAGTCTGAGCCAGGGCCCTGTGTCAGTGCACTTCCGTGACTCCTATCTTACAGCTCCACTCCCAGCTGCTGCCATCCTGCTGGGGACCGGGGACCGGGGACCGGGGGCTCCTTGCATCCGTACTTGGATCTTCACCTAATTCCTTCTCTTTTCAGCTCTACACTCACACTTTTCCTCCACTGCATCTTGTGTCTGAAAAACCAGAAAACCAACCCCCGGCCTCCTAGCGGGAGGTGAGAAGAAAGTGCGTCTGTTTGGCCCTCAAAGGAGAGGAGGCGCCTGGGGGTGGTGGGAATCTTGGTGACTGTTAACCAGTGCCCGGATTTCAGTCCTGGGCCTCATCCCAGCGTTCAGTGAGGATTTGTGTCCCCCTTACAGGCTCTTAAACTGCAGCTTCTCTGCTCTGCTGAGCGCCCCCAGATCCACTGCCCTCTCGCTGACCATCGTCTCCTTCCCAGGGTTCTTTGTCCACATGCAAAGGTTTATCAATTTGGGGGGGGGGTGTTTGCTTTGCTGTCTATGGTGGTCCCAGAGGGAAGAGGAGCTAAGTGTATACGTTCAGTCGGCCGTGTTTCATCAGAAGGCCCTAAATTATTTTTCAGTACAATCTTATAGTAAATCGCCGAACCCTGGACGGAAATTTAGTCTCATAGGATCCTAATTCTGGGGTATAAATGTATTGAGAGCTTTGTTCCCGAGGATTTGAGGGTTTTTGGTAAAAGCGAAAAGCTGCGTTGGTGCTTCTCATCACTCTTGCTGTTAGAATGGTCCCCTGAGCGCCCTGGGACACAGAGCCTGAGGCAAGGATCGAGTGTAAATGTTTCGCTTGGGAGGTGCAATTCCAGGGCAGCCCTGGGAGCTGACCCAGCGAAAGATGGGGCAATTCAGGATTGTGGCCCGAGTTCTGGCTGCTGCTTCACCCCAGGGGCACCCCCTCAGCCACGTGGGATGCCTCTGGACAGGGTGCGCATGGCATCTGGCTTTGAGGACCGATGGAGGCAGGGAAAGGAGGGCTGCCTTCTCTGGTTCCTTTCTTTGAACAGAGAAGTAGGCCCCTGCACTTCCACGCTGCATCAGACAGCCTACGGCAAGTGACTTGGGAAACAGACCATAAGGCCGGTGGTCCACGACTTTACCCGAGTCCAGAACTGAGCAGAGCAGGCAGAAACACTGAGGGAGAATCCAATGATGCTGAGAGAGACTGTGGCTGTGTGTGGTTTGGATCTGATACCCTCCTGGACTCCTGCCTCCCAAGCAGCCTTGCCCTGGGCCTCAAGGCCGGGATGTGGCCATGCTGATGGTTCCAGTGGTGGACAGACCGTGAAGCCTTGCCCCAGGAAGTTTTCCAAGTAGCACAGGTTTCTCTTAAGATTCATTTTATTTATTTGAAAGACAGAGTTACAAAGAAAGGTAGAGATATTAGAGAGATTGATCTTCTATCTGCTTGTTCACTTCCCAAATGGCCACAAAGGCCTGAGCCAGGCCAATCCAAAGCCAGAAACCAGGAGCTTCTTCCAGGTCTCCCACATGGGTACGGGGGCCCAAGCACTTAGGCCATCTTCCACTGCTTTCCCAGGCCATAGCAGAGAGCTGGATTGGAAGCAGAGCAGCCGGGACTTGAACGGGCACCCCATATAAAATACTGGCACTGCAGGCTGGAGCTTTAACCTGCTGTGCCACAGCGCTGGCCACTCCCTCTGATCTCTAAATACCAAAGTGTGAGATGTCTAAGCCCAGGGCCTACTGGTGACTTTGGCTTTCTGAGGACTCCAATCCCAGGGGAGGAAGCCAGCATGCAGGGACAAAGGGGCTGATGGTATTTCAAATCCTGGCTTCAGGAGCAAGGCATTTAGCCAGAGGTTAGGAAGCTTGTAGTCCACAGTGGAGTGCTTGGTATCAAGTCCTGGTCTGGCTCCTGACTCCGGCTTCACGACGATGCAAACCCTAGGCTGGTTTCAGCCTTGGCCCAGACTCAGCCATTGAGGGCTTCTGGGGCGTGAACCACAGGATGGGAGCTCTTTCTTGCTCTGTCTTTCTCTGTCACTTCACCTCTCTGCCTCTCAAATAAATTAAAAAAAAAAAAAAAAAGAATCCTGGCTCCAGATGGCCAGTGTCAACCCTGCTCCACCTTGGTTCAGTTCTGGGATACATTAACGTCTCCTCCAGGGTTTGTTAGCTTGAGCTGGGCGCTGTCACCTTAGACAGGCTCCTGACTAGTGCTCACGACTGGAAGTACATCAACAAAGCCTTCTTTTTTAACATCTTGAAATGAATGATTTAAAAACAAAGCAAAAGAACTTCTAAAACTCTGTCCTTGGTGATGCCAACTGAGTGCTTTTCCTTGTGGGGCCCTTGCGCAACGGCTGCAAACTCAGCCTCCTTGTAGGGCACCAGGCCCTTGCCTTCCAGGTGTCTGGAGACAGCCCTTCCCAGGGGGCTCAGTCTAGATTCCAGACAGGTGCACAGGTGCCCTTGGAAAGCCTTAGGGCATGACGGCTGGGTTCACACCGGCCAAGTAATCATGTCCTTCTGCGCCTAAGCTGTAGAAAACAAAGAGTTGGTAATTAAGGCCCTAGGCAAGGCCAAGTTCAAATCCCCTGGCCACCAGAAAATCCACATCTCCAAGAAGTGGGCCCATACCAAGTTTAATGCAGATGAAAGTGAAGGCATGGGGGCCGGCACTGTGGCTCACAGCATCCCATATGGGCGCCGGGTTCTAGTGCCGGTTGCTTCTCTTCCAGTCCAGCTCTCTGCTGTGACCCCGGGAGGGCAGTAGAAGATGGCCCAAGAGCTTGGGCCCCTGCACTCGTGTGGGAGGCCGGGAGGAAGCACCTGGCTCCTGGCTTCGGATCGGCGCAGTGCCAGCTGTAGCGGCCATTTGGGGTGTGAACCAAGGGAAGGAAGACCTTTGTCTCTCTCTCACTGTCTATAACTCTACCTGTCAAATAAATAAAAGAGAGTGAGGGCATGGTGGCTGAGAAGTGGCTTCTCCCAGATGGCTGAGGGGTCAAACACATCCCAGTGCTGGCTTCCCAGAAAAGTGACTGGCCCTGCACTCAGGAGGATGTTCACTGAGCTGCCCTGCCTTAATCACACCAACCAATCAATACTACTTCCTGTCAAAAAAAAAAAAAAAAGAGAGAGAAGAAAAAAGGACCCTAACATAGAAATGCTTCTCCATGGGGCTGGTGCTGTGGCGTAGTGGGAAAAGCCACTGCCTGCAGTGCTGGCATCCCATGTGGGCACTGGTTCAAGTCCTGGCTGCTCCACTTCCAATCCAGCTCTCTGCTATGGCCTGGGAAAGCAGTAGAAGATGGTCCAAGTGCTTGAGCCTCTGCATCTGCATGGAGACCCAGAGGAAGCTCCTGGTTCCTGGCTTCGGATCAGTGCAGCTCTGGACGTTGCGGTCAACTGGGGAGTGAACCAGTGGATGGAAGACCCCCCACCCCGCCCCTCCTCCTCTCTCTGTGTAACTCTTTCAAATAAATAAATAAATCTTGAAAAAAAATTTTAAAAAATGCTCCTCCAGTTCAGATTTCTTCCTGCTTAGTGTGCTACAGGCTGAGCCACTGCAATAGAGGCTTAGTGAGCAGTTAAGTTCAGGGTGGGGTGATTTGAGTTCATATATTAACTTCAGCCTTGGATTCCTCCTGCATGAGATCCACTCACAAGTTTGCCTGAGGAAAAAGACTGGCCTGAGGATCATCCCTCACTGTGCACTGGACAGGGACATCCCTCATGGTGCACTGGACAGGATTTCAGCTTGGGGACTGGGGTGCCCAGCAGATCACTGCTCTCAAGTCCAGCTTAATACCGTGAACAAGCAGTAGCACTGTTCAATTATCACATGCAGAAAGCCTGCGGCTTGCGGATGCACTTGTCAGCTGGGGCGGTGAGTGGCTGGGAACTAATCATTCAACCTGCCGAGGGGCAGAGAAGCCCCCTCCCAGCAGCGCTGTGGCCTCCAGCGTGGCGTATACTTTCCCATCGCACTTGGATGAGTTCCTAATGATTGAACTATAGATTATTAATGCTGTGAACCTCTGGGAGCCCAGTGTGACTGTGCTGGGCTCTATTCCACCCTCCGTGTCTTCAGCACGTACCCCGGCCTGGCATACGGTGTTCAGGCAGCTGTCAGAGCCGCTGGGGCCAAGAGGCTGCCGTGGGATCCAAACTGTGGCTCCTATTAGCAGCTGCAGGGGCATTGTTGGTGGCATTTGGTGCCTTCTTCTCCCCAAATTACTGGGTCGAGTGGATAAGAAGTCAAAAAACACAGCTTGGGGTTTGCTAGAGGTGGGGGTGACACCAGTGTTTTAAGAGAGAAGGGAAGTGGCTAATGCCACGCTGGGGCCCTGCCATCTGTCACTTTGCAACGTTTCCCAGGGCGAGTGCCAGGGACATGGCTGAGTAAGGCTGAGCAGCACGCACAGAGCCACATCCTGGGGCGTGCAGGGTCTGCAGCAGCCTGATCCCAGGGGTGGGAGGGCAGCCCAGTACATGCTGGCTGGACAGTTCTTCTGGGTGCAGCTGTGAGCGGAACACCTGTCTACAGTGGCTCCACCAAGAGTTCCATGCCTTCTCTTACACCTGAAATAAGGCCGAGAGACAATAACCCTAGGCGAGGCATGAAGGGACCTCCGTGTGCCCTCTCCTTTCCATACATGTCGTCGTCCCCAGTGAGAAGCAGCAAACTCATGATGTCCAGAGAAGGAACGGGAGGCGGGAACAACGTCAGTGCTGAGCGTTGAATCCAGGGGTAGCTGATGCGAATGGAGGTGTCCAGGGCTAACGGTGAGTCTTGGACAGCACAGCCATCAGCAAAATACCCCCGGTCTGCCTGTGTGGCAGCCTCGTGGCTTGTGGGGGACATGAGCCGACAGGCCTGGGGTGAAGAAAGTCTGTCTTTGTCCACTCGGGTGATGCAACCTGATATCACAGGCCGAGTGGCTTAAACTACAGAAACTTCCTTCTCAGTTTTGGAGATTCAGTGACAGCACAGTCACTTCCTAATGAGAGCTTCCTGCCCGACTTGCAGATGACCACCTTCCTGCTCTGTCTGCACGTGGTGGAGCTGTCTCTTTCTCCTCTACTGATGCCACGGTCCTACTGGAGGACCTCGTTTGGCCTCACTGATGACCTCCTAAGGACCTCTTCTCCAGATACAGCAATGTTGGGGGTTAAGGCATTAACACATGAAATGGGCAGAACAGAATTCAGCCTGTAACACTGGGGTCATCAGTAGGCTTGTCAGTTGGGAGACAGCAAACATAAAGAAGTTGAACAGGTTAATGGAATAGAGAATGATTCAAAAGATGTGCATATGCACAGGGTGGTCTATGTAATTAAAGGGGAGTTTGTATCATTTACTAGCCTGGAGATGTTATATAATATATAATAAATGCATTCTAAAATTAGGTGGAAAAAAACCTAGCACCTTAAAGACCCAGTGTCTTCTGGCTTACATTGTTTTTGATGAGCAGTCTGTTGTCATTCTTCTCTTTATTTCTCTGTAAATCATGTGCTTGTTGGGGTCAGCACTGTGGTGTAGCAAGTAAGGCTGCCACTTGGGATGCTGGCATCCCATATGAGCACTGGTTTACGTCCTGGCTGTTCCACTTTCAATCCAGCTCCCTGCTAATGGGCCTGGGAAAGCAGCTGGCCCAGCCCTGACTGTTGGCAACCATTTGGGGAGTGAACAAGTGCATCAGATCTCTTTCTATCTCTCTCTTTTTCTCTGTAACTCTGCCTTTCAAATAAATAAAAAAATAAAGATTTTTTTTAAAAAAAGAAAAAACTATCTAGAAAGAATTCTGTTGTCTGCAACTGAATCATAGCTGACATTTTAATCTTTGCGATTTCTCATAATATGTCTGAGGAATGGGAGACAGCTTGGCTGGGGCATGGCCTGGTTCACCTGTGCATGTTTTACTGGGATTTTCAATCTGTGGCTTCCTCGGAAACCTTTCCTCTTGACTGCTTGAGAGAACGGAGTCTTAAAGGAGTTAACATTATCTGACTATTTAAAAATGTTCAGTGGTCACCTTAACCAGAGATCTGGCCCCATAGCTTTAGCTGAGAGCTCAGATTAAATCATTATTATGTTTAAATGATTTGAGCCTCTGGAAATTCTTTAAAGTTCTGAGTCTTCTGACTTTCAGGTGGATCCCTGGAAACCTTGGGGAACAGGATTCTTAGTGTGGAGGGACAGTAGCTGTTTGAGTTAACCTTGATTGGATAAAGTGAAAACCTTGGTGTGGCTTAGGCTTGCTAACTTTCAGAGTTTTCAAGTGTGAGATTGTTAGACGGTGATCCAACTTTTCTTTCTGTACTTAATGCAGATAATCAATCGACAAACTGTAACTGAAACTCTGTTATTATTTTTAAGACATTTTCCTTTCTAGCTTTGAGCCTTTCTGCCTGTCAGAATTCTACAGGAGTAGTGAGGTGATGCTGGCCTAGTCCTTTGGGAGGACAGTTCTCACCTGTAGAAGTGGTGGACAGTGGACGCCAGGCAAACATAGCCCGAGGACCCCTCTTTCCACCTCTTTGTGCCTTAAGTGAGACAGAAAAAATTTCTGATGCTGGTTAATCCTCTCCCCAACTCCAGAGAAGAGCAAACAAACAGGACCATGTTGATCCTGGCAAGGCGAACACACAGAGCCTAGCCACGGAGTGACCGGTCAACAGTACTTTCAAGGAAAACATGACAAGGGGGGAATACCGGTGTTAAGATGGAGTCACTGGGGCCTGTGCCATGGCACAGTAGGTTAATTCTCTGCCTGCGGCACTGGCATCCATATGGGCTGCTCCTCTTCCTGTCCAGCTTTCTGCTGTGGCCCCGGAGGGCAGTGGAGGATGGCCCAAGTGCTTGGGCCCCTGCACCCATGTGGGAGACTGGGAGGAAGCACCTGGCTCCTGGCTTCAGATCGGCAAGGCTCCGGCCGTTGTGGCCTCCTGGGGAGTGAACCAAGGGAAAGGAAGACCTCTCTCTCTCTC
Organism: Sylvilagus floridanus; assembly: GCA_949820135.1. Classification (NCBI taxonomy): domain Eukaryota; kingdom Metazoa; phylum Chordata; class Mammalia; order Lagomorpha; family Leporidae; genus Sylvilagus; species Sylvilagus floridanus. The sequence continues at coordinate 86,394,961 of OX463231.1, forward strand.
TCTCTCTCTCTCTCTGTCTGTCTCTGTCACTGCCTGTAACTCTACCTCTCAAATAAATAACTAAAAATCTTAAAAAAAAAATAAAAGATGGAGTCACTGGTGTCGACCCTAAACTAAAACATAAGGCCGAGGAGTTAAGAAAAAGGGGTTTTCGTGCATGATTGCCTGATGGTAACTGTCACTGTAGAGCTGCAGCCTCTACAGAGGGCCAACATTTCAAAGATATGCTAACTAGACACGATACCTAGAATTCCCACACTTTATGCTACAAGCTACATAGAGCACCACGCAGGGGTTGTCACACCTGAGATAGCTCTTTGACTTCTTGGTAAATCAGGAAGCAAGGATTAGGACTGAGAATATCGACTCAAGAAATCTAAAAAGAAAAAAAAAAAGAAAAGAAAAGAAAGAAAAAGAAAGGAAGAAATGCCCAGTGGCATACATTTAAAAAAAAAAAAATCTGACATTGTCATCCAAGGCTTGCTGTGTCTTGGAATTTCTTTTCTTTTCTTTTCTCTTTTGAAGATTTATTTATTTTACTTTGAAGTCAGAGTTACACAGAGAGAGAAGGAGAAGCAGAGAGAGAGAAGTCTTCCATCCACTGGTTCACTCCCCAGTTGGTAGCAATGGCTGGAAGGGCACCGATCGGAAGCCAGGAGCCAGGAGTTTCTTTTGGGTCTCCTACCCGGGTGCAGGGGCCCAAGGACTTGGACCATCTTCTACTGCTTTCCCAGGCCACAGCAGAGAGCTGCATGGGAAGTGGAGCAGTGGGGACTTGAACTGGCACCCACATGGGATGCTGGCACTGCAGGCACTGGCTTTTCCCACTACGCCACAGTGCTGGCCCCGTGTCTTGGGATTTCTAACAGCCACACGTGACACACTACAGGAGGCAGAGGAGTTTCTTCTCGTGCTGTCCATTTCTCTGTGTTGCCACCTCTGAAACCACAGGGAGGTACCAGCTCACATACCACGGAGAACAACTTAGTCGTATTGTCTGATAATCCAAACATTACCGGAAGAATATACCACCTTTAAAGCCAGCCACCTTGCTTCCAGACCCTTCTGAATAATCTATGCATGAGTGCTTTGAACAGTGTATTCCAGCAGGCTGCATCTGCCTGACGTCTCCTTAGAAACTTCCATCTTTATAGATGGAAGCAAGTGGATGGATTAGGAGAATTGGAGGGCCAAATGTGCAGTGGTAACCTTTCAGGAAGCACTGCCACCAGCTTCCTCTTCCCAAGAAGACTTACACCTTGGGAGAGGCAAGACAGTAAAAACCCACTAGGACTCCAAGTATCTTTTTTCTGTATTATATACCTATTGGGCCGTGTAGACAGAAACGTCACAGCCAAACATCTAAGCTAGCAGCTAAACAAACGTCTTTGACTTGTTCTCCCTTAGAAGAGGAAGTCAAGGAAGGTGCACTTCACCATGTCAAGGTTTTTCATTCCAGTAATTCCCGACTCTGCCCCCAGTCAGCAGGAAGTAGCCAGAGCTTGAAGTCAGTGGCCCTATTCCACTGACACTGAATAGACAATGACAGTGGGGTGATTTGTAAGCATAATGAAGGCATCTTCTCTTCCCTTTTCATACTGTGACTAACAAAAACAACTACTGATACGGCGAATTACCTGTGATTAGCAATTATTATTCATAATAATATTTGCATAGTTGAATAATAACGTTTGCATAAGAATTTCAGGAGCCTACAGAATGGAGGTGATTTGGAATGGCAGAGCTCACACCCAGCTAAGGAGGAGAGTATGCAACTCAAAACTGCAAACAGGAAAACTCCACCAGGCTGATGCCCTGGATTTCACGGATGGACCAACATCAGTACGCAGCCTGAACATCTGCTTAGTTATCAACGGACTGGACTCACCGTTTTGTTTTTTCTAACCTCCACCTGCAATTACTCCTTCCCTTAAACACACACACACACACACACTTCTTGCTGGGTTGCTGGGCGGGAAAGAGCACATTTTGGATCCAGAGATCACTCTTTCCCCAAGACTCCTGGCTTCTGGAAATAACCCCTTTCCTCTTAACCACCTCCCGTCTCTGGTCAGTCGGCCGTCCCGTGGCAAGCAGCAAGGGCCTGGTTATTCCACCCAGTAACAGGGATCATTTTAGGACCATCCCAGCAATCTCGTCTTTCACCCCAGGAAAGGTTCACTCCACGAAAACAGCACGGTGGGAAGACGGGAGGTGGAGACACATCGGAGCAGTACTGCAGGCAAGGAGGGGAGCAGGCTGGCTAAAATGGACTTTGACCTTGGCTTCTGATACTGTCAGATCTCGCTGTGCTTCTCAGGAACAAGCGATGTTCAAGAGCATGGGCTTGGCCTGGGTGTCATGGCAGGAGACACCCCACTGAGCAGGTGGGATCAATGAGGAATCGGCCAGATGGGCGTACGTGAGCAAACTTGACCTAGACTGCCTTTTACGAGGGCAGAGAGCGAGCCTACAATTAGATGGCATTCTGCTCTGAGCAAATCAGTTGGGAAAGGATTCTTCGCAAGGCTACCAAACAGGACTGGACGGGACACTGCTGAAGGCCGGCCAGTGACGTGGCAGACAGCAGACTGGGAGGCTGGTAAGGGCTAGGATTGTATTGGAGAACTGGCCTCCGACATCTTTCCCGTGTGGACAAAGAAACGCAGAAGCGGGGGCGAGCAGTCTCATCTCAAGGTGTTGTTCCGCCTGGGGAAATGGGCGCATGGGCTTCAGTGTGCATCTTGTGCTGGCCCACAGCACAGGGCAGCCGACTACAGGGGAACAGAAAACCATCTTTGGGGCTTGAGGACCTGACTCTGATGGGAATCTAATCAACGAGGGAAGGGCTTCTGTGGGCCGGCAGCATCCCGCTTCGCAGCTCCAAGGCTGCGGCTTTCCGGAGGGGGTGACTTCCGGAAGCTCACAGGTCACTCACAGGTCCTGTTAAAGGGTCCTGGATCCCATGTAGAGTGCCGGGCACGGCAGCACTTAATCGCTAACAGGCCCCTGGCCTGCCGGGGAGGGCCTGTGGGAGGAGAGAGCCTTCCGAGGGCAGAGCACGCTCAGATGTGAGAAGAGGTGATTGAGTCAAGGCGTGCCCGTCTCTGATGGCCTCGCGCAAAGATGCTAGGGCGAGACCTATTCACGCCACAAGGATAAAGGATGCTGCAGACTGGTAATTAAGGCTAAGGAGGGCACGGTAGGCAAGACCTGATTATTACTGTTATTACTATTTTGGAGGGTCACCGAGAAGTGGAGGAGAGAGAAAATGAGGTGGAGTGGAAAAGGAGAGGAGGCACTGCCTAGGGCCTCGCCACCCATGGCTCTCATTAAGCCAACTCCTCAGCACCTCGCCCTCGTTCCTTCTGTCCAGGAGCCGAGTGAGCAGGACTGAAGGTGCTGATCGTTCCCGACAGCATCCAAGGACTCCACGGGCGGAGCCTGGGAGAGGTGGGCGCACGTGCACGTGTGTGTGAATGAGTGTGCACGTGTGACACCAAGGGGAAGACTGAGAAAAGGCAGATCTTAGTAACACATTCATTATGTGACTCGAAATGCTGGTTGCCTCAGAAGGGAACAAACGATAAAAAAATAAAATGGCTCTATTCTTTTTCCAAAGTGGTAAATCAATCGGTCAATCAATCCCTCTCCCTGTCTTTCCCTCCTCATCCCCTTCCCCTCGCTCTCCCCCTCCCTCTTCTCCTTCCTCTCTCTCTCTCTCTCTCTCTCTCTCTCTCACACACACACACACACACACACACATACAGCCACCAGTGGTGATTTTAGTCCTCTCGGTCTTTGCTGCCAATGGCTTGCACTGGCACTCTGAGCTGAAAACGAGAATGAAACAGAGGCGGTACCCGAGCCAGCCTGGGCCACAGACCCTGAGCCGAGTTGTGGTCCTGTGACAACCGTGGGCTGCCTGTGCATGGCGGTGGCTGATTGCTCGCCCGCCTCCCCGCGTCCCCATATGGCTCCAAAGTGAGCCACTGCTCAGGAGGTCTCAACTGTTCTCAGCAACATCTGACCCGCGGGGCTGCCAGCGTTCCCACTGGCACCGGAGCGAGCACCCACTGGGAGAAGAGGAGGGAGGATGCAGAGGGAAGCCGGCGAGGAGCCCGTGGTGCAGCCAGGCCAGACTCGCAGAGCAACAGCGCGGCCAGGTCACCGTGAGCACCCCCCTCCCCCCAGCACGCAGGAAGGGGCCCCAGATGCACAGCAACCGCTTCTGGATTTCAACAAGAGAGGTTGCTGGTGCTGTCAAGGTCAGGAAAACAATCGGCAGTCATCCCGCGGCCAAAATCAGCTAAACCGTGCACCCTGCTTGGAAAGGGCCTCGCCAATCTGTCTGACAACACGCAGGGCGGGCACCGCCGAGTCCTGGCAGCTCCTGGTGGTGCTTGACAAGAGCGTGGCCGCAGCTGCACGGGCACTGGAACACACGTGTGGGAGGGCCTGACAAGGCGCGGCACCCACGGAACCTCAGAGCCCACCTGCTCCCCGGGTCTCTGGGAGACGCCAGTGGGCACCTCGCAGTGGCCTCTGGAGCTCTGTCGTGTCTCACAGTCACAAGTACTCACCCTTAGCACATCAGATTAGCTTTAAAAATGATTACCAGCCTCGGTCAGCAGCTGCACCCCGACAAGCGGCCGCAAGCCCTATGTGCTGTTTCACAATCACCTTGTTTTCAGGGAGGAACAAGACAGCAAGGGGCCCCCACCCCACCCCACCCCACCCCACCCCACCCCGCCACCCACAAGGAAGATTCTTGGCATGTGATTTCCCACCAAGTAAAATTCTTTTTTTCACAAACAACTAATACATTTTGGGTAAGACTGAGGGCAACAATGAAATCCTACTCACACAAATGAATTCTTTTAAAATGCTTGTATTTTTTTTTTTTTACTTAAGATTAATGGAGTCAAGTTGACAAAGACAAAGAAAAGCCTATGCTCACAGAATCTGATGCTTTATCAAAAATACGGTTTATATTTGAAAAAGTGGTAGGAAGATTCCCCGACAGACAAAAGCTTTCAGAGATTAAACACCTTACTTTGGGAAAAAAATTAAAAGCCAATCATCTTAAAAATATTCAGCAGACCAAGGGTGGGCGTTTGGCCTAAGACCTGAGAGCCTGCATCCCACATTAGAGAGCGTGAGTTTGAGCCCCAGCTTTGCTTCTGACCCCAGCTTCCTATTAATGCACACCCTGGGAGGCCGCAGGTGATGGTTCAAGTACTTGGATCCCTGCCACCCGTGTGGGGGATCTGGACTGAATTCCTGGCTCCTAGCTTCCACCTGGCCCAGCCTTGGGATGCTGTGGGCATTTAGGTGGAGGATGGAGGCTCTGTCTGTCTCTGTCTCCCTGACAGCGAAATAGTTAATTTTTTTTAAGTTTAGGAACCCAGTAATCAAAGGGAGCTCTGTGAATCTGATAAGGAGCATTCAAGAAAACCTAAGTGGCCAAATCCACACAGCTAACAGTGAATACATCCCCTTGAAGATTAAGAAAGAGGCAACAGTGCTATTTCTCACTATTCCTGTTCTACTTTTTACTACCAATCGTAGCCAGTGCAGTGCAAGAAGGACAAGAAGTAAAAATCACAGAGATCGAGAAAGAAGAAAACAGTTGTCACTATTTGCAGATGATATCATTTTTCTGTGGAAAATCTGAAGGATCTAATGACTTGAATGAATGAAGGAGTTTAGAAAGCTTTGCACAATACAGACCTAGACAGTCAGTGCATTTCTTCATACTAGCAGCAAACAATAATAAAATTGATATTGATAATGGCAATAAAATTGTAAGATACTCAACCAGAAATTGTAGAAGCCATTTGTGGAGAAATTTATAAACCTTTCCTGAAAGACATTTTAAAAGACTTGAAATAACTTGATATTTATACTAGATTTTCATACTGGAATCAATATCAAAATTGTCACCTTACCTGATTGACCTCAGATTTAATGCATTTCCTATCACATCAAATGGGGCTTTTCAAGGAGCTTGGAAAGCTGATTATAAAAGAGCAAAGGGACAAACTGTCCAAGCCACCCTCGAGGAAAACAGAGACTACACTGGGTTAACCTATCTGTTAACTGACACGAAAGGAAGTGCGAAACCAAGTCTCAAAGTAGAAGGAGATACATTAAAAATATATAAGCATGGGGCTGGTGCTGTGGCATAGTGGGTAAAGCTGCCACCAGCAGTGCCGGCATCCCATATGGACGCCAGTTCAAGTCCTGGCTGCTCCAGTTCCGATCCAGCTCTCTGCTATGACCTGGGAAAGCAGTAGAAGATGACCCAAGTCCTTGGGCCTCCTGCACCTGCGCGGGAGACCCAGAAGAAGCTCTTGGCTCCTGGCTTCAGATCGGCGCAGCTCTAGCTGTTGTGGCCAATCTGGGAGTGAACCAGTGGATAGAAGACCTCTCTCTCTCTTTCTGTGCCTCTCCTTCTCTCTCTGTGTAACTGACTTTCAAATAAATAAACCAATCCTAATAAATCTTAACACAAGTCCGTATCCAGCGTGTGAATCACTAAGAAGCAGCCAACCCAGAGGGAAAATGGAGAAATTGGGCCTTGAAAGGACCTTTCACAAATGGCCCAGGCTCAAACGAAGAGGCACTAACTGTGCTCTCAGTTAGGGAAGCGCAAATGAAAGCCACAGAAGATCCTGCAGCATACCACCGGTCAGGCTGACTTCTGAGGTCCGACAGTACCAGAGTTCGCCAGGGCTCCGGAAGCACAGGGAGTCCCCAGCATGGCAGGCTGGGGGTGGTTTACACAGCTAATGATCACTTTGGAGACACGTGGGCATCCCCTGGTGAGGGTGAAGATGGGCAGTCCCATCGCTCAGCAGCCATAGAACTGAGATCCGCTGGGGAAGCTGTGCAATGAGGCATCATACAAGGCCCCCAGAACTGTTTGGAAACAACTTAAGCACCAACCCAGGCCAGCGTTGTGGCATAGCAGGTAAGGTCGCCTCCTGCAACACCCAGTTTATGTCCTGGCTGCTCCACTTCTGATCCAGCTCCCTGCTTATGGCCTGAGAAAAGCAGCAGAAGATGGCCCAAGTGTTTGGGCTCCTGCCATCCATGTGAGAGACCCAGATGGAGCTCCTGGCTCCTGGCTACTTTGGCCTGGCCCAGCCCTGGCCATTGTGGTCATCCTGGGAGTGAACCAGAGGATGAAAGAGCTCGCTCTCTCTCTCTCTCTCTCTCTCTCTCTCTCTCTCTCTGTAACTCTGACTTCACATAAATAAACTGTTTTAAAAAGCTAAAATAAACATCAACCAACAGGAAAATCCAGGAAGGGACTGCGACAGAGTTAGATAATACAAATCTACAGGGCAGGGAGAATAAATGAACTGTATCTGCACAGACCATCAAGGATGGTGCTTACAAACACAGCACTAAACACAATGTGGAGTATTTGATTTGACTCAAAAGCAGTCAAAACAAATTAATACATTTAGGAAATCATATATAGGTGCACATCTTTTATTTTTTGAAAAGATTTATTTTATATATTTGGCAGAGCTACAGAGAGGGAGTGACATACACACACACATACATACACACACACACAGATGGACCTTCCATTTGCTGATTCACTCCCCAGATAGCCACAATGGCTAGTACTGGCCAGGCCAAAGCCAGGAGCTTGAAACTTCATGCTCCCACGTGGGAGCACTTGGGGCATCTTCTACTACCCTTCTAGGCACATCAGCAGGGAGCTGGAATGGAAGCAGAGCAGCCAGGACTTGAACCCGCACTCACTTGTGATGCTGGCATTGCAGGCGGTGGTTTAACCTGCTGCACCACAGTCCGGCCCCTTTGTGCACATCTTTAAAACAAGGGTTGGCAAACTGTGACCCTCAGCCCAAAGCCAGCCAGCACCTGTGCTGGTGAATGAGGCTCCATAGGAATGCAGCCACTTCTTTATGTACCACCTATGGCTGCTTTCTCACTGCAAGGGCAGAGCTGAGCACCTGTGACAGCGGCTGTTTCTGCTCCTGTATACAAAAAGTGTGCTGATTCTGTCTTCACAGGACACTGAATGATAAACTCAGATCTCAGGACAGCAGATACCTCCCAGGAGACAAGAGGCGGCGTGGCCAGAGAGGGGGCTTGCAAAGTTGGAGGTAAGGAACTCCTTCTTTAACCTGGGCAGCAGGCATACAGATCTCCAGCGTAGTTTCCCTTAAAGGGTATGCGCGTTTCTTTGTTTATATGATGCATTTAATTTAAAATTTTCCCTAGGAGTAGGGAAAGCTAGATTCTGAGTTCTGTTGCTTATATCCCCCATCTGTATCTAGTACTGGCTCTGTCACCATCTTGTTTTGCGGATAGAGAAATTCTGCTACCTTGCTAAGCAGCAGCCTGAATGCAGACATGGCTTTCCACTTTAACATGCTACACCTTCCTAAGGATAAAATGTATTGGCTTTTGAGAAGACAGAGGTTCAGAGCCTCCAGTCTAACTGACCCATACGTGTAGAAATCCCCTTCCCAGTGAGCTTGGACAAATGGTCACTTGCCTTTTGCTTGACCACATGCCGGGAGGAAGGCGGCTGGGGTCACAGCCAGCCTGTCTGGTGGTCGTGGAGTTCCTACGAGAGCTAATGCTTCCACATTCTGCTCCTGAAAGCTACTACCTCGGTTCCTGACTGCTGCTCTTATCATCACACGTGAGCCCCTCTGTGGACGAGAGGACATGGAGCCCAGGCATGGCTGCCTGTGGGGTCCAGGGACCACGTGTGGATGCATCCAGGGCCATGCACTTCCTCATGTGGCCATTCCCTCTGCAGTCGACAACAGAGGTCAGATACTCGGTGTCCTATCAGAACCAAACCTCGGCTCCTCTGGTTTCTCCCGGGGACTCCCATTTTGCTCTCTGGTGCATCCAACGCCCATCCCTCACCTGAGCGACACAGCCTATATTTATTTCTAGGTTTCCCAAGAGTCAAATGCAAGGTCCAACTTACCTGTAGAGATCTGTGATCTTTTCATTCTCGTAGCGAACACACAGGTTGTTGAGGACTTGCTCATGCTGCCCAAACAGGCGGATGTAGTTGGAGGCAGGGAAAGGCTCCTTCGAAAGGCACGTGATGCTCTCCACCATTCTGTACTTGTTAATATGAATCCGGAAGTACGTTCCGTTTTCCACCATACCGGTGACTATTTCCAAACCCTGGGAGAGGGAGGCAGGCAGATCAGAAAGCAGCATTGGGGACGTGTCTGGACTTTGGGGATTTTACTGTAGCAGCCGATTTCCCAAATATAACGGCTCATCCCATGGCTCGTTGTGAAGAGCCACTGCTGTGGACTAACCTCCACAGAAGACAAGCATTGTCAAAGACGGCACACTTGGACCAAACAACTAACTGCTCCTCAGGGTATTTTCAACTGTGATTGCATTGTTCTGTGTTTCTGAATTAGTTGCTAGGTTACAACCAACTCTCTAGTACTCAACACCTCGCAGAGCTAATGCGTGGAGCTAGGTGTCTTTTCTGGGGTGTTTCTAAGAGTGTTGAATTTCTTGTGTATATTTTTTTTTCCCTAGCACTATTTTGAAAAAAACCTCTTGGTCAAAGTGATCAGAAAGGACTTGAGTTGTTTCACAGAGTCCTTCAGCAAAAGGTACAAGCGAGGGGTGGATCCTTGACTGTTCCGTGTGGGGAGGGTCAGTCGGTTGAGGGGGTCTGTCCCCAGGTAGAAGGCTCAAGTCTATGGAACACGCGCACGCGGGCACACACACACATGCACACACACACACACACACACACTCTACAAGAGACTGTTTGGCTCGTAGACTGTTAAAGGTGTGGGTTGGTGGCTCCACGCCCAGTGGAAACCTGGTGGAAGTGCCCCATGAACCCACATGACCAGGGAAGATGCTGCCCTCATTCCAGGTCACAGCTACTCTCCCGAGCTCAGCTCCTGCACACACTCCCCTCAGGCTCAGGGAGTAGGAAAAAAACGTGGACAAACGTGGTTTTTCTTGGTGGTGGCTAAACTGTGCCCCTAGACTCTGAACGTGGTACGCAGTAACTCCCAAGAAACCTTTTCTGAGTGCATATAGATTTAAGCTTTCACTCTGAACTTGAAGGTGGCATTTAGAAATCCAATGCATGTTGGGACTGCACAGATCCCAAACATTTACCTAGCCCTGGACATCAGCTGGGGACTTTGTCTAAACAAAGTTTAACTTTTAAATAGACTGAGGCAACTGGGAGTTATCACATGGCAAGGCCCTGACCAACTCAGCCAGCCTTAAAGGGACAAGATGTGAGATACAAGGAGGCCTGGAGGGTCTATCCTGGGCCAATCCCAAGTATGTATGAGAAGCTGGGTATTCGGGGGGTAGGAGGGAAGAGGCTGGGGGATGAGACCCTGAGGGATCCCAGTGACCCGTCACTCACAGGGACACCTGGGTCCTGATGGAAACTTGCCTGCATAGCCAAAGACTTGGGAACAGAGCACAGATATTATCTACCCATGCAGTGGACTACAAGGCATCGGTACAAATGACTCCTCAAATACATCGCGAGATGGGGACATGAGTCCACAGTCTGTTCTCTATCGTAGAGAGAGTTCACAAAAACTGCATGTACAGTGTCACTGCCCTGCTTTGGTACCAACATTTTAACAAAATGTTATTGATCATTTTCTGTGCAATGGAGACTGGGTCATTTCTGTTGCTTCTCATTTGACTATCTCTAGTTTGCAATTTATAAGCAATGACTACCACTTTTTTTTTTTTTTTGACAGGCAGAGTTAGACAGTGAGAGAGAGAGACAGAGAGAAAGGTCTTCCTTCTGTTGGTTCACCCCTAAAACGGCCACCACGGCCGGCATGCTGTGCCGATCCGAAGCCAGGAGCCAGGTGCTTCCTCCTGGTCTCCCATGCGGGTACAGGGGCCCAAGCACTTGGGCCATCCTCCACTGCCTTCCCGGGCTACAGCAGAGAGCTGGACTGGAAGAGGAGCAACTGGGATAGAACTGGTGCCCCAACCGGGACTAGAACCCGGAGTGCCAGCGCCGCAGGCGGAGGATTAGCCTAGTGAGCCACGGTGCTGGCCGATGACTACCATTTCTAAAATGATTTTTTTTTTCAAAAATTACTTTGCAATATTCTGCCTGTGCTGTGTCAAGGAACCAGACTTCTGATGGACAAATTGTAAGAAAGAAATCAAACAGGAAGCAGTGGGAGCAAGAGGAATGTAAGAAGGAAGGAAGGAAGGAAGGAAGGAAGGAAGGAAGGAAGGAAGGAAGGAAGGAAGATGGAGGGGGGAGGGGGGAGGAAGGGAGGGAGTGGGTTTCAGGCAGCAGTTAGTCTGGCAGGGTGGGGTCTGTCCAGAGAGGAATTTGGAAACACCCAGACCTGAGCAACGAATAAATCCCACCCCCAGACTGGGGCACCATGATGTCACAGAATAATCCCCATTTTCAGCTCTACTTGATGGCTCAGAGTATTAAACATCATTTCAGAATTCAAATACACACAGATATATGGCATGAAGCACGTGATCCTCATGTGCATTCAAAGATTAAATACAGGATGTACAGCTGGTGTCTGGCACAAGGTAAAGACATCACTCGGGACATCCACATCCCCTACTGGGGTGTAGGGTTTAAGTCCTGGCTCTGGAAGGCAACAGGTGATGACTCAAGTTGCCATTCATGTGGGAGATCCAGTGTAGTTCCTGGCTCTTGTCTTCACCTGGACCCAGCTTCTGCTGTTGTGGGCATCTGGGGAGTGAACCAGCAACTGCAAGACCTCTGACTATCTCTGTCTCTGTTTCTCTGCCTTCCACATAAAGATAAACTAATTAAAAATTTAATGGGGCCGATGTTGTGCAGCAGTGGGTTAAATCACTGCCTGCAGTGCCGGCATCCTATATGGGTGCCAGTTTGAGTCTCAGCTGCTCCTCTTCCAATCTAGCTTCCTGCCCATGCACCTGAGAAAGCGACAGAAGATGGCTCGAGTACCTGGGATCCTGTCACCCACACAGGAGACCTGGGTGGGTGTTCCCAGGGCCCCCGGCTTTGGGCTGGCCCAGCCCCAGCCATTGTGGCCATTTGGGGAATGAACCAGTAGATGGAAGATTTCTCTCTCTTTCTATCTCTCCCTCTTTCTGTAAACTACCTTTCAAATAAAAATAAAGAAATAAATCTTTAGAACAAGTTGTAAAAATACAAGACATTAGAGACCACCTGAGTTTGGCTCCAGGAGCGGCACTTCTCACCGTGCTGGGAGGTTGGGAGGGGGCACTGGCAACACCCCCGGCACAGCTGTAGCTGTCAGGTATCCTCAGAGCTCACTGCAGTAGAGACAGCAGCCCCGAAAGGTCTTGCCCCACTTCCTTTGTAAAACTTTCTTTATGCTGAGTGACTAAGGGAACCTAGGCATCAAGGGGGCAAGTCTTGACATCCTCCCACCTGGGTGACAAAAAAACGTGTCTCTGCAGAATTTCACTAAATATTCCCCCTTCAGCTTCCAGGGTCTCTGTATCCAGGAGGGTGGATCTGGGTTTCAGGTCCTTGGCCAAGGGGGAGTGTCACCTGGTGGTGCCCAGGGCCAGGGTGACTTAGCGATGGCCATATGGCGGCTGCTGGCTGAGCTCCGTGGGAGTCTGAAGTCCAGGGCACTCCCACCTGTTCCCGAGCAGGAAGCTATCTGCACTGTTTGCAGTGATTTATTGTTATGGATTTGCTGATTTAGAGGAGGTCCTAGTTTTTAATTTAAAGACTGAATCTCAATCTTTGGGTCTCCTCTGTATGTTTTGATGGAAAAATCTTAAGTGCTACTTTGCTTTTTCACTCTGAGGGCTAAAAGGGTCCATCCAGGAAGCAGCCACACAAGTCAGAAAGTAACGAGAGGCTGTGCTGATTGCTGTTAACTGTGGAAGGAATCACCGTCATCTTAAGGAGATTTGGCACCGCATTAGCCTAACAGGGGAGGTGCATTCTGGGAACTTGGAATGTATCAAGTATTTTGCACTGGGGCCAGTGTTATTGCATAGCAGGTTAAGCCACTGCCTGCAATACCAGCATTCCAATTGGGTGCCGGTTCGAGTCCCAGCTGCCCAACTTTCAATCCAGCTCCCTGCTCATGTACCTGGGAAAGCAGCAGATGGCCCAAGCCCTTTTGATGGTCCAAGCTCCCATGTGAGAGAACTAGAAGAAGCTCCTAGTTTTGGCCTGGCCAGTCCTTGGCTGTTATGACCATCTGGGGAGTGAACCAGTGGATGGAAGATCTCTCTCTCTCTCTCTCTCTCTCTCTCTCTCTCTCCCTCTCTCTCCTTCAAATAAATAAAATAAACCTTTAAAAAATATTTTGCACTGATGTTAAAGACAATTCACCCATAGAGGGAATCCTCAAACACCAATTCCCCGTGTGGTGTGGGTCACTCCTATGCACAGGTGCTGACAGTGAATGCCAGAACTCCTGGGCCCTCCTCTCAGAAGATCGCTCCACTCAGCGATGGCTTAGGGAGCCTCCTAGCCCTGCCCCAGCCCTGCCACCCTGTGAGGGACGCTGCAGTGACGATGGTTACTTCACACGTTTTTCAATTCGGTGGGGTCTGTCTAGTGTCTTCCTTTGTTTTAAGGAAGCAGGGGTCTTCCAAAAGTTCATGGAAAAAGCGTGTTGCGGAAAAGACAATATGTGGATTTCAGATTTTTTTTTTTTTGTATCACAAGAAATTTAGTTTTCAATTCCTTTTTTTCTGTGAATCTTTTGAAGTCCCTTCATATAAAGAAATTGTTAGGAAATTTGGGTCTTGGATTTAAGATTTGGATGGAGTAATGGGTTCTGGCATGGTTTTTCCTCTCTCCTTCTCTCTCTCTCTCTCCCTCCTCCCTCTTTCCCTCTCTCTCTCCTCTCTCTTTTTCCCTGAATACAATTTTGCTTCTTGAGTTCCTTTATGATTCTGACAAAGGCTGGAAGAGGGCTCTGGAATTCATGCCACATGGAAGACACGGAATTAATCAGACTTGGTATTCAAGAAATCAACTTCCCAGCTCTCCCGGAGAACACAGAATTTTAACTTTAATGGCATCCAAGGCAGAATTTGTTGTGACAAATTTCTTTATTCTGCGGTGCAGAAGCCAACAAAGCATGTGGACTGGAATCTGTAAGTTGGTTTATTATGTAGACAACTTGGGGTCCCCTTTCTTCCTCTTGTCGGGTTACCTCTCCAACGACTCGTGAGTCACGGCAGCGCCTTCTTACTTGAACGCTCCGGCAGTGAGTGCGACCAGGGTCTTGTAAGCTTCATCGTCACCACATTTCTTGTAAGGACTGAATTCAGCCGCTCTAGTGAAACACGGCTCCGCGGGCCCCAGTCTTAATCAGTTGGCTATGTTTAGGTGATGCCTGACCATGTTGGCAACAGTTTTTCTTAATCAAATCAATTCCAACCCTAAAATATTGCCATGCGACCATGCTTTTTTTTTCCCCTTTGAATAATAAAATGGGAGGGAAAAATCTGTTTAGATCGTCTGTACTAATTAAAAAGGAGGCCCACCTGGCAGAATGGTTCATTAAAGTCAGGGGTCCTGTTCAAACCCTGTCGTAGCTCCAGCCAAAGAATCTATTGAAGTAGCACTTATATTAAAACTCTCATTATCCAAAAGCCCCCTCTGGCTCCTCCTCTGACTTTATTCAGCTGCGGCACACTGGGTAAAGCTGCCACCTGCAGTGCTGGCATCCTATATGGCACTGGTTTGAGCCCCGGCTGCTCTACTTCTGGTCCAGCTCTCTGCTGTGGCCTGGGGAGGCAGTAGAAGATGGCCCAAGTGTTTGTGCCCTGCACCCACATGGGAGACCTGGAGGAAGCTCCTGGCTCCTGGCTTGGGACTGGTGCAGCTCCAGCCATTGCCAGTGAACCAGTGGATGGAAGACCTCTCTCTCTCTCTCTGCCACTGCCTCTCTGTAACTCTGCCTTGCAAATAAATAAATAAATCTTAAAAAAAAAAAAAAAGAAGGCCGGCGCCGTGGCTCAACAGGCTAATCCTCCGCCTTGCGGCGCCGGCACACCGGGTTCTAGTCCCAGTCGGGGCGCCGGATTCTGTCCCAGTTGCCCCTCTTCCAGGCCAGCCCTCTGCTGTGGCCCAGGAGCGCAGTGGAGGATGGCCCAGGTGCTTGGGCCCTGCACCCCATGGGGAGACCAGGAAAAGCACCTGGCTCCTGGCTCCTGCCATCGGATGAGCGCGGTGCGCCGGCCGCAGCGCGCCGTCCGCGGCGGCCATTGGAGGGTGAACCAACGGCAAAAGGAAGACCTTTTTTTTTTTTTTCTTTTTTTTTTATATAAAGCTTTTATTTAAAGAATATAAATTTCCAAAGAACAGCTCATGGACCACAATGGCTCCCCTCCCCCCCCACAACTTCCCTCCCTCCCCCCACCCTCCCCTTTCCCGCTCCCTCTCCCCTTCTGTTCACATCAAGATTCATTTTCAATTCTCTTTATACACAGAAGATCAATTTAGTACATATTACGTAAAGATTTCAACGGTTTGCCCTCGCATAGAGACACAAAATGATAATACTGTTGGAGTACTAGTTATAGTATTAATTCACAATGTACAGCACATTAAGGACAGAGATCCTACATGATTTTTTTTTAAAAAAATTGATTAATTGTCTATGCAATTTCCAGTTTAACACCAAGATTTTTTAATCATTTGCAATTATCTTTATATAAAGAAGATCGATTCAATATATACTATGTAAGGATTTCATCAGTTTTCACCCACTCAGAAACACAAAGTGTAAAAATACTGTTTCAGTACTAGTAATAGCATTATTTCACATTGGATAACACATTAAGGACAGATCCCTCATGAGACGTAAGTACACAGTGACTCCTGATGTTGATTTAACAATTTGACACTCTTGTTTATGGCGTCAGTAATCTCCCTAGGCTCTGGTCATGAGTTGCCGAGGCTATGGAAGCCTTTAGGGTTAGCCGACTTCGATCTTATTCCCACAGGGCCATAGTCAAAGTGGAAGTTCTCTCCTCCCTTCAGAGAAAGGTACCTCCTTCTTTGATGGCCCCATTCTTTCCACTGGGATCTCACTCGCAGAGATCTTTCATTTAGGTCTTCTGTTTTTTCCAGAGTGTCTTAGCTTTCCATGCCTAAAATATTCTCATGGGCTCTTGAGCCAGATCCGAATGCCTTAAGGGCTGATTCTGAGGCCAGAGTGCTATTTAGGACATCTGCCATTATATGAGTCTGCTGTGTATCCTGCTTCCCATGTTGGATCATTCTCTCCCTTTTTCATTCTATCAGTTAGTATTAGCAGACACTAGTCTTGTTTGTGTGATCCCTTTGACTCTTAGACCTATCAGTGTGATCAATTGTGAGCTGAAATTGATCACTTGGACTAATGAGATGGCCTTGGTACATGCCACCTTGATGGGATTGTATTGGAAACCCCTGGCACAATTCTAACTCCATCATTTGGGGCCGTTCCGATTGAGCATGTCCCAAGTTTTACATCTCCAAGAGTGCACCCTGACGTCCACAAGGGGCTTTGGTTGATACCGAGGTCTTGGTGTGGATTCAGTTCTGACAGACACGTCCCTCTGCTGTGGGATGCTGGCAGTAAGAAAGCTGTGTGTGCTGTGGGAGGGAGGGGCACAGGGGAAATCTCTGTACCTTCTGTTCAATTCTGTTACTCACCCAAAAGTGCTCTAAGAAGGTACAGTCTACTAAAAACTGGCTGGCTTAAAACAACACATTCTTATCTTTTTAAAAAATATTTTATTTATTTATTTGAGAGAGAAAGTTATAGACAGAGAGAGGAAGAGGCAGAGAGAGAGAGGTTTTCACTCCCCAAATGGCTGCAACGGCCAGAACTGAGCTGATCTGAAGCCAGGAGCCAGGAGTTTTCTGCTGGGTCTCCCACGTGGGTGCAGGGGCCCAAGGACTTGGGTCATCTTCTACTGCTTTCCCAGGCCATAGCAGTGAGCTGAATTGGAAGAGGAGCAGTGGGGATTTGAACCAGTGCCCATATGAGATGCCAGCACTGCTGGCTTAGCCCACTATGCCACAGTGCCAGCCCCAACAACACATTTTTAGTATCTCAAAGTCTCTGAGAGTCAGAAATCGGGAGTGCCTTAGCCGGGCAGGCTGTTCTACCTGAAAGGCTCCTGAGTTTTCGGTTAAGATGCTGACTTGGGCTGCAGTCATCTTAAGGCTCAAATAGGCCTGGAGGATCCACTTCGCAGGAGCCCAGTCACATGGCTGGAAAAGTGATAACAGCCAGTAGAGGGATCCTCAATTCCCTACCCAATTCCTTCTCCAGAAGGCTGTGTGGCCTTCAGGTACCTCAGCAGTGATCCAGGAGGGCACAAGTTGGCAGCTGTGTATCTTCCATGAGCTAGCCTTGGAAGTTGCACACTCTCTTCTTCATAATATCTTGTTGGCCACACTCAGCATGGGAGGGAGTCACATAGGACATTAAGACTAATGGGGCAGGGCTGGCACTGTGGTGTAGTAGGTTAAGCCTCCGTCTGTGGCACTGGCATCGCATATGAGCGCCAGTTCGAGTCGTGGCTACTCCACTTCTGATCCAGGTCCCTGCTAATGGCTTGGGAAAGCAGTGGAAGATGGCCCATGTGTTTGGGCCCCTACTACCCACATGGGAGATTGGCTCCTGGTTTCTGTCTGGCTCAGACCTGGCAGTCACAAGGCATTTGATGACTGAACTAGCAGATGGAAGATCTCTCTCTCTCTCTCTCTGTGTGTCACTCTCTCTCTCTCTGACACTCTGCCATTCAAATGAATGAATGAATGGATTAATTAATAAGACAAGACAAAGGGGGCACCCGTCATTGTGGGCTACCTTGGAGGCTGACCACCACCGTGGGTTTCTGATGCCTGCACCAACTGATTATAGTAAAGGTTGCAAGCCAAGAATTTTGCCCTTCTATAAACAAAGAGTAAGATTTGAACATAAAGTGAAGTTCAGGGCTAATACTTACGAAATCAGACTTTGCCATCTGGACCTCCAGGGAAGTTGGGATGCCAGGCTTGGAAACGTGAAGATAATGGTAAGAGCCAGGAAGAATGCCTCCTAGAAAAGAGGGCAAGTTTTCTACATTTGAGGTTACTAAGGTGGGTGACGGAACCATACTGTCACCACAGAACACACAGACACACCTACAGGGCTCCTCAGACACGCCTACAGACATGCCTACAGGCTTGCCTACTGGGCTCCTCAGAATTCCCCGCTAGAGCACTGCTAATAGCAAGGAGCCCCCTGGGATGGTCGGGCTTTACACATTAGCCATAACAATGTGAAAGTGACAATATAGCCCATGCAACAGCCCCTGATGCTCCAAAAAGCGCCACGCTGATGCTGTGTCCTGCGATTCCTCCTAGCTCCTGGCACCATAACCAGTCGCTGCTAAAATCAGATCAAGACCTTTAGAGGCCTTAAAATGCTGCAATTCTGTTCCCATCCAATGTAGATATGGGATAGCTAGAGTAAGGCCATGGGCTGCAAACCACAAGCCCCCTGCCCTAGGTAATCCTATACGTCTACCTGTCAAATGCCCTTGTTCCCAGGATGCACCTCCCTTCAGCTGGGACCTGGAATGGGAGGTGCCATGTAGCCACTCCCCTTCCGACCTTATAAAAGAGGCCTGCAACTAGGGGGGATCTTCTTTTCATCAGAGACCAGGACAACAGGAGGCACTGAAGGTGCTCTCTCTCCCTCCCCTCCCTGCCCCTTTTCTCCCTGTGGCCCACTCCACTCCTCAACAATGCTCCTGTGTGTGTGTGTGTGTGTGTGTGTGTGTGTTCTCACCTTTTACATAAGCTATCACCTTGTGCACCATCTCTCTGCTGTATTTAGAATGCTTCTCTTAAGTAAAAGGCAAGGGCCTGGAATAAAATTGAGCCCTGCCTCTCTCACTTCACCATCAGTCTCCCATCATGTAGCCAACACACTAATAAAATTAAGCTTTACAAGGGAAAATGGACAAAGTTCTTTGTTCAGGGCTTTGGAAAGCTATCATGATCAAATTATTAGATTTTTTTTTTTTTTTGCTGGAGTCGGAGCTGATCCGGTCTGGTCTCTGATACACCACGTTCTCCTGCTGGCTCAGAGTCGGCTTCTCTCCTAAGGGTCTCACCCTGGAGAAGCACAGCAGGATGTCTTCGAGTTAGACAGAAACAAGGGCTGTAATATGGGCTTTGTCTCTTTGGTCTGCTATTCTGTTCGCTGGATTAGGGTCCACAGACATCCCAGGGGCCTTTGTGTAGCACTAGGACTTGGTTCATGAACACCCTGAAAATGAGCATGCAAATTTATAACTGTGTGCATTTCTCTGGTAGAAGATCTCCAAAGAATCAAAGATGCCATTTTCAAAGGTGTCACCCCCAAATATGAAGGAACCCCGGGCTGTACTTAGGAAATCCTCTCCTGAGGGGCCCACAAGACTTAGGGCATACAAATGGGCTGTTTTACAACTGTCAAGTGGTTGAGCTTCTCCACCAGAGAGCAGGCTGAGGCCCTGGGCTGCCAGGAGGGGTCTCCTTATGTCTGAACGTTCAGTGGGAATGGACACTTAGGGAAGGCTCAGAGCAAACTCTCAGACCTCCCAGTTGGGGGTGGGGGTCACTGGTCACTCCATAGTTCGCTTTCCTATCCTCAGACTGGAGACCACAAATGTGGTCCATAAAAATGCTCAGAATGCAAAGATCCATGATAATCACAACGCCAAGGCCAGGTTCATCACAAATGCTTTAGAAATGAGCTGGACTCTCCTCCCTCTCTGTGGCAATCCCTTGAGGGACTGGGGAAGTGCCTCACCACCCCCAGGGAAACTCAGGCTGACCCAGACTTGGCAGTTGGCTCCATCCAGGGGAGGAAGACGGCCTGCACACACACCTTTGATCTTGGCCCCTTTGTACATGGGGATGAGTCTGTCCAGATCCGCAGGTGGTTCCGTCACGGGCTCGAGGGTTGGATCGAAGAGATTGAGCATGGCCGCTGCCAGCTGAAAGCCAATTTCTTTGGAGCTGAAGTTACTGTGAGTCCACTCGTTGCAGTAGTATCTGTTGGAGAATTTGGTGAGGGAGCCAGCGGCTCTGATGGCTATGTCATTGGTGTGGAAGTTGGTGTCAATCACCAGCCGGCCATCATAGACCAGACAGGCATCGTTGAGGGCTTTGAACGTTTCGTAATCCACATTCTTCTCGCAGAAACTGAAGAACATCTGTAACACAAACAACCACATCATTACTTTCCAGTTCCCTCCATCTGCCTCCCGAAGAGTGCTGAAGATTCTCCAGGGAGTTTTGTTATTTGGGGCACCAAAACAGCTCTGTGTGTGTGTGTGTGTGTGTGTGTGTGACAGAGAAAGAGATCGAGTGACTGAATGATTGTATTTGGCATTAAGAACAAGTTCAGATCATCCAATGGCACTTCTATAAATCACTCAATTTACACCCAGTAGAAAGAAGGATGCCAACCAGACCAAATTTATTTTCCCTGTAAGAAGGGTTACATTTGTAGAACCTCCACATCTTGTCAATTTCCTACATTTCAAGTGCCCTAGCTCAGCCTTCTTCCTGTGTCTGGCACTTAGTACTCTAGGGTCTCCTTGCACCCTCCCGTCGCCCCACTCCCAGCTTTTCTAACGCAGCAGGCTTGCCCTGCAGGACACTCCAGAAGGGACCAGAGCCTCACCCGCCTCCACACCTGCCGGGTCTGGGCTCCTGCCTTCCTGCTTCCTGCCCCAGCCGCCGGACAGTGGCCTCCCAGCACCCTCTACTCTACCCTCTCGCTCTACTCTGAATCTTTCTGTCTCCCTACACCCTTATTCCCCCTCTCCCTACTCCTTTATCATGTTTATAAAAAAGTATTTTTGCACCCACGTAAAGTACAGAAAGGCATTTAATTGAATTTAAATTATGTCAAAATAGTGTCATCAATCGCTGAGCCCTTACACTTGTTCAGAAATCCCCTTCAGAATCCCCACAAAAGTCCTTCTAACTACAAGTTTTCTTGTTTAAAGTAAGCCTATTTTTTTGTTAAGTAGCATATTAAATATGCTATTTCTTGTTTGGGGGTTTTAAAAATTGTTAGCATCATAATATAATAGAATTTATTTGTACTTATTTGATGTAGGCAGACATAATTTTGGATATATCAAGGGTATAGGAGTTTGAACAGTAAACTAAAAATTGAATAAGCAGGGGCCGGTGCTGTGGCATAGCAGGTAAAGCCGCCACCTGCAATGCCGGCATCCCATTTGGGTGCCGGTTAGAGTCCAGGCTGCTCCACTTCTGATCCAGCTCTCTGCTATGACCTGGGAAAGCAGTGGAAGATGGACCAAATCTTTGGGCCCCTGCACCTGCATGGGAGACCTAGAGGAAGCTCCTGGTTCCTGGCTTCAGATTGGCGTAGCTCCGGCCATTGCAGATGGAAGACTTCTCTCTCTGTCTCCCTGCTTCTGCCTCTCTGTAACTCTGCCTTTCAAATAAATAAATAAATCTCGAAAAAAAATGAATAAGCAAATCAGACAGTGACTTCACAAACATCATTTATTAAATGCACTCAGACGAGACACACTTGTTATGTCAGGCACTGTGCAAGGCCCCAACGATATCTTGATAAAAAGGAAAAAATCTTAGGAGCTTACAATCAAACTGGATAGATGAAAGCTAACAAAAATGGAGAGACTATCTTGAGAGCCAGGGTAACTGGCGTCTAACCTGGCTGGAGGTTGGACCACTCACAGGGGACCCAGCAGGTTTTGGCAAGGCCTTAGTGTGAGGTCAAAACAACAAGCGAGTTCTGTCTCTGGGATGGCAGTGGAACACCCATGCTGCCACTGGTGATAACCATACTGTGACAATAGCTCCTGGATAATCCGGATGAGGTTTCAAAGCAGACAGGCTGGGTAGGGCATTAAAGCCTGGAGCTACAACCAGCATGGGGGAATGCCCCATACTCTGGAGGCTTTTTAAAGAGGGTAGGTTGAGGGCCCTGTGCTGTGGCATAGCAGGTAAAGCTGCTACCTGCAGTGCCAGCATCCCATATGGGCCCTGGTTCGAGTCCCAGCTGCTCCACTTCCGATCCAGCTCTCTGATATGGCCTGGGAAAGCAGTAGAAGATGGCTCAAGTCCTTGGGCCCCTGCACCAGTGTGAGAGAGCTGTAGGAGGCTCCTGACTCCTGCCTTTGGATTGGTGTATCTCTGGCCATTGCAGCCAATCGGGGAGTGAACCAGTGGATGGAAGACCTGTCTCTCTCTGCCTCTCCTCTCTCTGTGTAACTCTTTCAAATAAATAAATAAATAAATAAATATTTTAAAAATCATAAAAAAATAAAAAAGAAGGTGGGTTGTAGTCATTTTATACTCAACTGGAAGAATAGAGATAATAAAAAAGAAAAGAGTTAGTGAACTTGAAGTCACATCAATAGAAATTGCCCCATTTGAAGAACAGGAAGAGAGGGGGGAGATGAAAACGAATGGACAGAATCTTACATCGTCAGGGCCACTGAAAAATATACCACATATAATTAGGACCCCAGAGGGACAGGGCTGAGAAACAGTGGCTAAGAACTTGCCAAAATTTAGTGAGAGTTGTACATCTGTACGACTCAGTGAACCCCAAGCAAGACGAATTCAAGAAAACAGATCATGCCTAGAGACATGCTAAACACAGAACCCACACAGCATCAGACTGCTGAAAACCAAAGCTAAAGAGAAATCCTGAAAGACTCAGTGGAAACGACACATGACAGACAGGGGAACAAATGTTTCGAATGAGGACAGATTTTTAAACCAAAATGCATGGGTTTCAGAAGATGGTCGAGAAACATCTTCGAAGTCCTGTGTTGGGGGGAACCCCCGAAACTGTCAGCCCAGAATTCTATACCCAGTGAAAGCACCCTTCCACAAATGAAGGCAAAGTATCTTCAGATGTGTTCTGTACGAGAAATGCTGGAGGAATAGATTACTTAGATTTTTGTGAATGAACACAGAGCAACAAATTGGAAAATATCCGGATACACACAAAATTATTTTTGCTCATTAAAATATATATGATTATTTAAAACAATTAAAAAACTGCCTTACTGATTTTTTAATGTGAATAGATAGAATACATGTGATGATGGATACCAGGACTAATAAAGGTACAAGGTTTCTTACATTTTTTTGCATTTTTATGTGGAATGGTACAATAGTAACTGTATCACATGTGAATGACTGCTGATATATATATAGTCATATATATACTTATCCATATTCTTTATATGCTCACAAAAAAGGTCTACACACTTAGATATAAAACAAACCTCAATAAATCCTAAAGGACTGAAATAATAATGAATGCATTCTCTGGTCACAGCAAAAGTGAAATAGAAATCAATAAAAATATGCTATCCACAGGGTGGACCTTGTGGCACCACAGGTTCAGCAGCTGCTTGGGTCACCCATGTCCCGTATCAGAGTGCTGGTTCAAGTCCTGGTTACCCTGCTTCTGATCCAGCTCCCTGCTAATGTGCCTGGGAAACCAGCAGAAGATGACCCAAGTACTTGGACCCCTGTCATCCACATGGGAGACCTGGATGGGGTTCCTGGCTCCTGGCTTCAGCCTGAACCAGCCTTATCTATTGTAACCATTTGGGGAGTGAAACCAGAGGATGGAAGATTCCTCCCCCCTCCCCACTTTGCCTTCTAAAGAAACAAACAGATGCTGGCACTGTGGCACAGTGGGTTAACACCCTGGCCTGAAGCGCCAGCATCCCATATGGATACCGGTTCTAGTCCTGGCTGCTCCACTTCCAATCCAGCTCTCTGCTATGGCCTGGGAAAGCAGTAGATGATGGCCCAAGTGCTTGGGTTCCTGCACCCACATGGGAGACCTGGAAGAAGCTCCTGGCTCCTGGCTTTGGATCCACGCAGTTTTGGCCATTGCAGCCAACTGGGGATGAAATAATAATGAATACATTCTCTGATCACAGCAACAGTGAAATACAAATCAATAAAAATATGCTACCCGCAGGGTGGACCTTGTGGCACCACAGGTTCAGTAGGATGGAAGACCTCTCTCTCTCTCTCTCTCTGCCTCTCCTCTCTCTCTGTGACTCTTTCAAATAAATAAATAAATCTTTAAAAAAAGAAACAAACAAATACAACTTTCAAAAGATGCTATTTAGGAAAACCTCAAATGTTGGGGAATTAAAGAATACACTTCTAAATGGTTCAAGGGTCAAAAAAGAATAAGGGAGACAAGAAAGTATTTTGAACAAAATGATAAATGAAGATTCAACATACTGAA
The DNA here is from genome assembly GCA_949820135.1 of Sylvilagus floridanus. Taxonomy (NCBI): domain Eukaryota; kingdom Metazoa; phylum Chordata; class Mammalia; order Lagomorpha; family Leporidae; genus Sylvilagus; species Sylvilagus floridanus. The sequence goes on from OX463231.1 coordinate 86,419,275, forward strand.
ACATGGTATACAGCTTAGATGCTTATAAACTAGTCACCTAAGGTTCTACCTTAAAAATTTGAGAAAGAAAGGCAAAATACATACCAATCAAACAGAAAGAATATAATTATTATGAACAGATACTGATGGGAGAGCAAAGTGATAGATAATAGAGAAAATGAACCAATTCAAAAAGCTGGTTCTTAGAAAAAAATCAATAAAACCAACAAACTACTGTCTAGACAAACAATGACAGAGTGCGAGAGAGAAAAGTAACTGACACAATTCACGAACATCAGACAGAAACGAGGGGTCATTACTACAGATCCTGGATGTTAAATAATAAAGTAAGACATGAAAAACCTTGATGCTGACAAATTTTACCAACTTAAATAAAATGAATAAATCTCTTGAAAAATACCACTTACCAAAATTGACAAGCATAAAAATCTGAAAAGCCTTCTATCTAGTGAAGAAATTGAATGTTATCATAAACCTTATTACAATACAAAATTCATGCCCAGATTGTTTCATTGGTGAATTATATCAAATACTCAAGGAGGAAGTAATACAACTCTTAAACAAGGTTTTTAGAAAATAAAATTAGGAACAATGCCTAAATTATTTTACAAGGCCAACAAAGTCTGAAACCAAAACCTTACGAGTCTATAATACACACAGAAAATTACAGGTCAATATTCTTCATGAATATAGTTGCAAATGCAGTTGAAAAAATTAAAAGAGATTTCTGGATAAAATTCAATATACAGAAGGATAATACATCATGATGAACTAGGGTTTGTTCCAAAAATGTAAAACTGCCCAAGATTTTGAAAAATCAATCAATGTAATTCACTGTATTAATAGAAGGAAGGAGAAAAGGATATGACTTTTTAAGGGGATTGGAAAACTCACTTGACAAAGTTCAACAGCCATTCATGATAAAGCCTATGAACAAACCAGGAATGAAAGGTTACTGCCTCAATCTGACTAAAGATTACAGAGAAAAACCCACAGGCAAAAGCCTGGAATCTCTCTCCTGAAATCTGGAACATGGCAAGGATGCCTGTTTTCCCACTTCCATTTAACACTGCATGACTGGAGGTCCTGCCGATGGAATAAAGCAAGTAACTGAAATAAAAGGTCTCAATATCAGAAGCAACAAGACCCTCTATTTGCATGATGTGTGTATGTATCAAGAACAACTACTAGAACCAAAAGTTAGAAATTCATTTATAATAATAGCTCAGACACTTTATACCTATAGCCAATAAGCACATGGCAATATGACCACTATCATTAATTATCTGGAAAGTATAAATTAAAAACACAAGGATGCACCATGGCACACCCACAAGACTGGCTGCAGTTAGGAAGACTGGCAATACTAAGCGCTGCCAATAATGCAGAAATTGGAACTGCTGGTAAAATGCAAAATGGCACAGCTAACTCTAGAGAGGAGTGTGGCAACTTCTCAAGAAGATAATCGCTCACCTGCCCTACAACCTAGCCATTTTTTTTAACGATTTATTTATTTGAGAGGTAGAGTTATAGACAGTGAGAGGGAGAGACAGAGAGAGAGGTCTTCCATCCGTTGGTTCACTCTCTAGATGGCTGCAACGGTCGGAGCTGCACTGATCCAAAGCCAGGAGACAGGTGCCTCCTCCGGGTCTCCCATGCAGGTGCAGGGGCCCAAGGACTTGGGCCATCTTCCACTGCTTTCCCAGGCCATAGCAGAGAGCTGGATTGGAAGAGGGGGCAGCCAGGACTAGAACCAGCAGAGGATTAACTACTGTGCCTTGGTGCCGATCCCCAACCTAGCCATTCTTTAGGCATATAGTTCAGTGAAATGAAAACGTGCATTACACAAGGTCATGTATAAAAATGTACATAGCAGGCAAAGGAAAAGACAAAATGTGGTATATCCATACAATGGAATACTATTTAGTGATACAAAGGAATGAACTTTTGACATATGGGACTACGTGGAATCTCAAAGTCAGTATATTGAGTAAAAGAAGCCAAATTAAAAAAAAAATACTGCATAATGTAAGATTCAAGTTATAACAAAGGTGGCTTTAGCAGGCACAGACCACTTATGATACTGTTTGTTGGTACATATACCATTACACCAACTGTTCAGCGTCCTAGGGCTGCTACAACAAACCAGCACTCACTGGGTGTCCCAGGACAACGTACGTTTACTCCGTTACAGTTCTGGAGACAAGAAATCTGAAGTCAAGGTGTTGGCAGGGCCATGCTCCCTCTACAAGCTTTAGTGACGTAACCTGCCTTTCTTCTTCTTAGTTTCTGGTAGCTCCTGGCAGCCCTTGCTGTTCTGTGACTTGTAACTACATCACTCTGACCTCTGCCTCCATCGTCACCTGGCCTCTTCCTTGATATCTGCTCTGTGTCCCCAAGTCTGCCGCCACACTGGAACACCAGTCATTGGTCCACCTGATCTAGGATGCCCTTTTCTTTACTTGACTGTGTCTCACTTATTTCCACATAGCAGCACGTGGGAGCTAGGACTTCAGTATATCTTTCTGGAGGACATAATCCGGTGTGGGGAGACCCACAACGCCACCACTGTGGTCATTCCCACCAGAAGTTGCCAAATGCCCTGCCCAGCGCCGCCGGATGCAGACAGTAAGAGGGATCCACACCAGACTTCCCCCTTCCCATTCCTCCTCGCCCACAAGTGTCAACTGTGGGCCAGATGCACAGGACAATCGGAGAGTTCCCAGGCTGCAGTGTGTCACTGGTGACGGCCATCCCTTGTTATGCAAGGCAGCAGAGGGGATCTGCCAGCAAACAGGCCCACGTCCGACCCCCGCTGCTGCAGGACGAGTGTTTGCCGGAAGGTATACTGGCTCAACACAATGGAGGGTATTTGCAAGATGTTTTTGGCCATGGTTTTGACTCTAATCTGAACACAGGAACACAGGTCAGAGGAGGTGCCTCGAAAGCCTCTATTCAATGGGACAGGTGGGGAGCTTTTCTCAGACTTCTGCCCTCTAAGTAGGGCACCTGCTCTCCTCCAGAGGTCCCCCGGGATACACTTGGCAATCCTTTGGGATCATTTTTTGGGGGGGAAGTGGAATTTGGGGGAAAAAATTTTGATTTTTTTTTCTAACTTCAGTAGATATTATGATGTACATCTGTAGATGATTCACAGTGGGGGTAGGGGAGAGTGGTGCTGTAGTGTAGCAGGTAAAATGGCAGCCTGCAGAGCCGGCATCCCAAATGGGTGTCGGTTCGAGTCCCGGCTGCTCCATTTCCAATTTAGCTCCCTGCTAATGTGCCTAGGAAAGCAGTAGAAGATGGCCCAAGTCCTTGGGCCCCTGTACCCATGTGGGAGACCTGGAAGAAGCTCCTGGCTCCTGACTTTGGATTGGCCCAGCTCCAGCCATTGTGGCCATTTGGGGAGTGAACCAGCCGATGAAAGACCTCTCTTTCTGTTTGTTAACTCTGCCTCTCAAATAAATAATCAATCTTTTTTTTTTTTTTCTTAAAGATGGAATCGGAGTTGTCGGCCTTTCTCTCTGCTATAGCCCTAACACCTAGGACAGAGCCTGGGACTTAGCAGATGTTCAATAAATTTTATGGAATGAATGAACCAAAGAGCAGGATAGAAAAATTCCCATGGATCTCAAGATACAGTGAAAGATTCCAGAGAACTTTCTTTTGCGGTTATTGTTTGTTTAGAGCCCCTGTCTAGATTTGATTTTGAGAGGGTGGTAGTGAGTCACCATCCCAACCCTCAGAGGCACTTGGGTGAGAGGCCTTTTCTTAGACTGCTCGGAACTGCTCCCTCTGCAAGTCGTCTGTCCATTGGGTGTTAACTATATAAAAAAAAAACTATAGTTTTTTTTTTTTTTTTTTTTTTGACAGGCAGTGTGGACAGTGAGAGAGAGAGACAGAGAGAAAGGTCTTCCTTTTCCCTTGGTTCACCCCACAATGGCCACTGCGGTCGGCGTGTTGCGGCCGGCATACTGCGCTGATCCAAAGCCAGGAGCCAGGTGCTTCTCCTGGTCTCCCATGGGGTGCAGGGTCCAAGCACTTGGCCCATCCTCCACTGCACTCCCGGGCCACAGCAGAGAGCTGGCCTGGAAGAGGAGCAACCGGGACAGAATCCGGCGCCCCGACCGGGACTAGAACCCAGTGTGCTGGTGCCGCAGGCGGAGGATTAGCCTATTGAGCTGCGGCGCCAGCCATTAACTGGCATTTTTTTAAAAAAGATTTTATTTATTTGTTTGAGAGGCAGAGTTACAGACAGAGAGAGGGAGGCAGAGAGAGAGAGAGAGAGAGAGAGGTCTTCTATCCACTGGTTCACTCCCCAAATGGCCACAATGGCCAGAGCTGGGCTGATCAAAGCTAGGAGCCAGGAACTTCTTCTTAGTCTCCCATGTGGGTACATGGGCCCAAGGACTTGGGCCATCTTCTATTGCTTTCCCAGGCCATAGCACAGAGCTGGATAGGAAGATGAGCAGCCAGGTCATGAACTGGAGCCCATATGGGATGCCGGCACTGCAGGTGGAGCCTTAGCCTGCTATGCCACAGCACCGGCTCCTAACTGGCATTCTTTATTACAGTTACTGACTGGAGCCCTTGACCTACCCAGCTCAGCTCCTCACACGGATCTCAGCATTTCCTTTGTGTTGGTGCACAGACAGGCCCCTTCACTCTCTCCCTGAGGGCTTCTACTCCTCTGAGTTAAAAACTCAGAGGACACATCCAAAGCAAAAATCTCTCTCTTGCTCTTAATTATCCATCCATCCATCTATCTATCTACCTACCTACCTACCTATCATCTTGTCTATCTATGTGTATGTGTTCAAAGTCTCTATGCCCTTTTCAGAATCTTCGAGCTCATCCGCAGCTCAGACCTTGGTGCCCTGTTGCTTGGGCTGGGATCCCAGCACCGTCTCCGACTGGAGATGGCTGTCAGCCATGAAATGGGGATGCTTCCCTTTGTGGAGCTGTGCTGATGAGGCAACAGAAGGTACTGCAAGCATGCAGTGCCTTCGGGAACATGGCTCTTGGCAAATGGGAGTGCTCCTCAAGTCTTGGCCATAGTGCCTTGGCTCTAGCAAATAGCATTCAGTGGAAGTGGGACCGGTGCTATGGCACAGCAGGTAAAGCCGCTGCCTGCAGTGCTGGCATCCCATATGGGTGCCAGTTGCAGTCCCGGCTGCTCCACTTCTGATCCAGCTCTGTGCTATGGCTTGGGAAAGCAGAAGATGGCCCAGGTCCTTGGGCCCCTGCACCCACATGGGAGACCTAGAAGAGGCTCCTGGCTTTGGATCGGCACAGCTCTGGCCATTGTGACCATCTGGAGAGTGAACCAGTGGATGGAAGAACTCTCTCTCCTCTCTCTCTGCCTCTCCTTCTCTCTGTGTAACTCTGACTTCCAAATAAATAAATAAATATTAAAAAAAAAGAATTCAGTGGAAGTGATGTTGCTTGACTTTTGAGGCTAGGTCTCTCTCTCTCTCTGCTCTCAGAAGCAAACCACCATGCTGTGAGGAAGCCCAGCCCCACAAAGGGACCTTTTATAAGTGCTCTGGCTGCAGTCTCAACTGCAGCTGCCCTCTGCATCAATAGCCAGGTGTGAGTGAAGATGCCTTCAGGGAGCCAGCACTGTGGCATAACAGGTAAAGCCGCCACCTGCAATGCCAGCATCCTGTATGGGCACTGGTTTGAGTCCCGGCTGCCCCACTTCTGATCCAGTTCCCTGCTGATGCACCTAGGAAAGCAGTGGAGGATGGGCCCAAGTGCTTGGGCCCCTGTACCCATGTGGGAGACCTGGAAGAAGCTCTGGGCTCCTGGCTTCGGCCCAGCCCAGCCTCCAGTCATTGCAGCCATCTGGGGAGTGAACTAATGGATGGAAGATCTCCGTTCTGTTTCTGTCTCTCTCTTTAACTCTGCCTTTACATAAATTATTTTTTAAAAAAAACATATGACTTCCAAATGACCCCTGCCCCACTAGCTCCAACTTCCATGGCAAGCCAGACCCTGAGTGAGGGCTGCCCAGCTGAGCAGGGTCAAAGCCCCAGACAAGCAGAAATCTAGCAACAATAAATGACAGCTGTTGCTTCAGCCCATGGAGTACTGAGTGGCTTGTTACTCAGCAAGAGACAACCCTTAACAGTTAGAGAACAAAACCCCGGTTTAGGAATCTGCTGCCCATAACTTTCCGCATGCCCCAGTCCCTGGGAGGGGATCACTCGTCCTGGCCGGTGAGCGAAGCTCGCAACTTACCGAGCATGGAAGTCTGAAAGGCTTGGTCCGCGTGGTGAAGGAGGCGCTGCAGATGGGGTCCGGGTAACGGCCCTCGTTCCACTGTGCCAGGATGGCCTCCTGGTACACGGTCACGCCGGCTGCCCTGAGCGCCCCGTCCACTGCACTTTCCACCGAGTAGTTGTTGAGGCAGGTGATGGTGGAGGTGGTGGGGGGCTGCACGAGGTGGATGCAGGAGCCCTTCACGCCCAGGTGCAGCAGCGTTTCCACGGTGGTGTAGGTGTCAATTGTGTTTCCATAGACAATGACGTTCCCTAGGAAAGGAGGGGATCCGCTGAGACACGCGGCCCAGAAATCCAAAAAACCTTATTAGTCAAATGCTAATAATGCCGGGTTGCTCCCTCTGACCCTCTCATCTTTCAGCTGCAGGAAGCCAGCGGTGTTACCTAGCAACGGTGACCAAGATAATTTAGCAAAGAATTGGCACAAAACATCCCACAAAGTAGTCAAGTACTTTTAGCGCAGAAGTAGGACATTCATTCATGTTCCTATAATTTGAAAGTTGAAATTATGCCGAATGAAATGGTCTAGGATAAAACCTTTTATCTTGTTTTTGTTCCCTCTCTGCTGTACTTATTAAGGAAACAAAATTACTGAAGTTTGCAAAAACACAAGTTCTAAGAGATGAAAGAGAGGACAACAGTAAAAAAAAAAATTTGTGCACAGGATGCTGTGTTCTTATTTTAGTATTTAAATTCTGAACTGGTTGGATTTCGAGGAAGTCTTTCTTTATGGAGAGTTAAGGACTAGAACGTTCTGCCTTCTGGTATATACTTTTACGAATATTCAAATTCCGAGTTTTAGAATTTAATGTGTCAGGCCGGTGCCAGTGGCTCAATAGGCTAATCCTCCGCCTGTGGCGCCAGGATCCCATATGGGCACTGGGTTCTAGTCCCAGTTGCTCCTCTTCCAATCCAGCTCTCTGCTGTGGCCCTGGAGGGCAGTGGAGGATGCCCCAGGTGCTTGGGCCCCTGCACCCGCGTAGGAGACCAGGAGGAAGCACCTGGCTCCTGGCTTCAGATTGGCATAGCTCCAGCCGTAGTGGCCATTTGGGGCATGAACCAAAGGAAGAAAGGCCTTTTTCTCACTGTCTAACTCTATCTGTCAAATTAAAAAAAAAAAAAGAGTTTAATGTGTCAAGTCCCTGCGAGGGAGACTGAAAACCATTACTTTGGTCAACAAACACATCATCATCAGATGATCTTGAACGGTCCCCCCAGTGTAAGAGCATTTTAATGGTGACAATCTATACTATTTACTTAAATTTCTCACAAATACTGAAGTAGCCATACACACTGTTCCACCATCTCATCAGCTGTCAGACCAATGACAGTACTAAATGGGCGAGAGACAGTACATGACAACTTTGACAATGAATTCGCATTTGTATCTTTACACAAAGAAAGAACCTGTGATAGACTCACTTTTCAGGCACAAATAACAATCTGACCATAAAACGCATACTTCACTGTATCTCTCTTGCTGTTTTTCACTGCTTTATGAAGTGGTATGAAAAAAGGCACATTGAATGGCAAGCGTATTAATTCAGTTTGGCTGGGTAAATAATCCAAGACTTGATTTCAACCCCAAATTGAAAGGAGGTGTGATGGCTTGTCTTATCTGCTCAGGAAAGATGAGCCAGGAAAAAACCTTCAGATGGCTTCTCTGGGGGTGGCGACATCATCTAGAATGTTCTCTCATGCTCCCTGTATTGGGAGGTGTTTGGGTCATAGGGACTGAGCTCTCATGGTGGAATTGATACTTTTTGGTGGGAATGGGCTGGCTATCTTGGGAGTTCGGTCCCCTTTTTTCTCGTCTGTATGCACCCACTTGCCCTGCCACATTCTGCCATGAGTTGAAAAACCAGGAGACCCTAACCAGGTAGAATCTCATTATAATATAACAGCTGCCCGATCTTGGACTTCCCAGCCTGCAGAACCAGGAGCTAACATATCCTCTATATTTTTTTAAAATCTTACTTATTTTTCTTTATCTGAAAGGCAAAGAGACAGAGAGCAAGCTATCATCTGCTGGTTCACTTTCCAAATACCTACAACATTCAGGATTGGGCCAGGCCAAGGCTGGGAACTGGAAACTCAGTCCAGGTCTCACACGTAGATAGCACGGACCCGACTATTTGAACCATCACCTGCTGCATCCCAGGTGCATATTAACAGGAAGCTGGACTTGAGACCAGAGCTGGGACTTCAGGCACTCCAATACGGGATATAGGCTTGCCCAGTGTGCCAAATGCTTGCCCCAGCCTCTAGTCTTCAGAGCAATGGAAAGCAGACGAAGACACCTGCCAGGCACTTGCCATGGCCTGCGCAGCCAGGCTTCTGTCTGGCTGTAAGCTCCGTGTCCATCTCCCCACCTCACAGTCTCTGGAGCCTTGCACAGTGCCTGGCCGGAAGTGCACCTGCCATGGATGAATGACATGTGGATGAAATGTATTGGGATTTATCAGACTGCTGAGCCCAAGCCTTTCCCCTTGCTAACTGGACCACAGTTTGGTCAATATGAACTCACTGGGGGCCAAATTTTCTTACTACATATTTCTCCTGGGTATTCGCTATTGAGCTGGTATTCTGACTACCACATGGCTTGTATGCTTGAGATTTGTCAGAGAGAAACCTATCCCCCCGCAGCGTCACTGGGTTTCCAGCGTAGCTCACAAAATTCTACATCCCCCCCAAATGTACGCAAAGCTGTATGTGCCTACAACAAAGTATAGCCCTATTGGTGGCTTTTAGACTCAGGGGAAGAAAAAATATCATTCACATCTTTCACATGCTATGTAAGGGGAATACAGATGCTGAGGACAGACAAGAACAGGCACGAGGAGAGTTCAGGAGTTTGAGAGGTTTCCTTGTAGACGTGAGTTTGACTCCCGGGCATGAGGCTTTCTTGTATCCTCCATGGAGGTTAGTAGCTGTGTAATTATCATGTCGTATTAGGCAGGCCGACTTTTAGCTCAAACAAGGAGAGAAGGAAAGAGAGGGAAAGAAGTGGGGGGCGACATGGGCAGACAACAGTGAGATTCTCAGAGAAACAGGCTTTCCTCAATGCCTGGATTAAGGGTTAGAAGGAAGAAAGAATTGAAAAGCAGGTGAAATGAGGTGGCGACTCAAACCCAAGAACGACAGAACTGAGGGGGAATGAGGCTGGAGAGGCAGGGACCCCGTGCTGGCTGTGCCTTAGGAGACACTGGGGCTGACGACTGCTTGCTGCTGTGTGTGTGTAGTAGGCGGATGGGTTCTGCCACTGCCCAACACCCTGATGGCTGGGCAGAGGGGATGCAGGTGCTCCAGGCTGGGGGGCCCGTGACATGTTCTCCTATAGCATGCTTGCATTTTCTTTTTATTACTATTTTATGATTTCTTTACTTGGAAGGCAATGAGAGAGAGAGAGAGAGAGAGAGAGAATCATCCATTTGCTTGTTCACTGCCCAAACGGCCACAAAAGCCAGGGCTGGGTCAGGCTGAAGCCAGGAACCAGGAACTCCAGCCAAGTCTCCCACATGGGTGGCAGGAGCCCAAGTATTGGAGCCATCTTCTGCGGCCTACCTAGGCCATTGGCATAGAGCTTGATCAGAGGTGAAGCAGCCAAGACCTGTTACCAGTGCTTGGATATGGAACGCAGGCTGGGACTTGACCCTCTGTGTCACAATGCTGGCCCCTATGGCATACTTTTAATAAGCCAGAAAACTTCAGTTAATTAAAGGTGAACTTATTTATATTTTTGAAAGATTTATTTTATTTATTTGAAAGGCAGAGAGACAGGGGAGAATCGGAGAGAGAAACAGATCTTCCATCTGCTGGTTCACTCCTCAAATGGCTGAAAGGGCCAGAGCCGGGCCAGGTGGAAGCCAGGAGCCTGGAACTCCATCTGGGTCTCCCACGTGAGTGGCAGGGGCCCAAGCACTTGGGCCACCTTCTGCTGCTTTCCCAAGCACAGTAGCAGGGAGCTGGATTGGAAGTGGAGCAGCCGGGACTCCAACCAGTGCTTTGATACAGGATGCAGGCTGTGGATTGACCTGCTGTGCCACAATGCTGGCCCCAAAGATGAATTAATTAGCGTATATAAAGGGTCTTCAAAAAGCTCACTGAGAATGCATATCATGAAAAGACTGTGTGTGGGTTTTTTTTCCATTCTGTTTTCCACAACCATTCTGAAACGTCCTTGTAAGTCCCCCACCTGGGTGCAAGTACCTAGAAGAGGGTAGCATAAGACTGCAAGGGCCTCTCACACCATCAGGATACCAACGCCTTGTTTTGAAGTTTCTGTGCATGTGTACGGGAGGAATAGAGCAGGAAAACAGAATTTCCCTGTATATCAGTTGTATGCTAACAGATCTGGTCACTGTCAGAGGTAAACGGCAGCTGCTCTACTTTAATAGCAAACGCTAAGTGCTGATTACAACACTCGGGTGGGGGGTTTCAACAGAGGAGAATGGAACATGACCATAACATTTTTCATGGAGGCCAATCTCTGGTGCTTCTCTGAGGGGATGAATTACACATTAACTAAGAGCACAGATCTGAGATGAGAAGCAAGGTGCAAGTAAGGCGGAGGTCGGAAGGCAACTGTGGAAGCTCCCAACACGAGAGCTGGCGAGCAGGAGCACAAAGCCATCCTCTCACTGCTAACCTGCAGCAGCCTTTGAAATAGAACTGGCGATGGCGGGTTCCATGCCAAGGGAGGGGCTTCTGGCCAACTGGGGCGGAGGAAGGAGGCAAATCAACACCAGGTGAGCTGTCAGTTTCCCACCGCAGACTGTAAAGCACCTGCTGTGAAAATGGAAAGATGATCTCTTCTGGGGCCAGCGTTGTGGCGCAGTGGGTTAAAGCCCTGGCCTGAGGTGCCAGTATCCCATATGGGTGCTGGTTCTAGTCCCGGCTGCTCCACTTCCAGTCCAGCTCTGCTGTGGCCTGGGAAGGCAGTGGAAGATGGCCCAAGTGGGCCTGTAGGAGGCTCCTGGCTTTGGATCAGCACAGCTCTGGCCATTGCAGCCAATTGGGGAGCAAACCATTGGATGGAGGACCTCTGTCTGTCTGTCTGTCTCTGCCTATCTTCTCTCTCTGGGACTCTTTCAAATACATAAATAAATAAATATTTTTAAAATATTAAAAAATAAAGATGATCTCTTCTGCTTTTTGATACACAGTGTAAATGAGGTGCCAGCATTGTGGCACAGTGGGTTAAGCCACCACCTGCAACTCTGGCATCCCGTATGGGTGCTGGTTTGAGTCCCGGCTGCTCCACTTCTGATCCAGCTCCCAGCTAATGTGCCCAAGAAAGCAGCAGAAGATTGCTCAGGTACTTGGGCCACCTATGTGGGAGACCTGGATGAAGTTCCAGGCTCCTGGATTCAGCCTGGCCCAGCCTTTTGAATAGAAAAAAAAAGAGAGGGAGAGACAGATGGACAGACAGAGGTTATGTATGACTTCATTCATCCATGAGACAAACTGAAGTATTTTCTCCAGAAAACTGAGCACAGAGAGGTTAAGTAATGAACTTTAGGTCACAGAGCAGCCAGGTCAGCAGGACTGGGACTCTGCAAACCTGGTTTCAGAACCAGTTTTCCCACCACTATACTGTACTTGCAAGCCACAGTACTTAAAAAAAAATAAATGGCATTTGAACAGATGAACATGTTTGGTAAATAACAAGATAATGAAGGAATTTTTAAACATACACACTATAGCATTAGTAAATTAAGAAATTAGGCCAGTGCCGCGGCTCAATAGGCTAATCCTCCGCTTTGTGGCACCAGCACCCTGGGTTCTAGTCCCGGTTGGGGCACCGGATTCTGTGCCGGTTGCCCCTCTTCCAGGCCAGCTCTCTGCTGTGGCCCGGGAGTGCAGTGGAGGATGGCCCAAGTGCTTGGGCCCTGCACCCCATGGGAGACCAGGAGAAGCACCTGGCTCCTGCCATCGGATCATCGCGGTGCGCCGGCTGCATTGCGCTGGCAGCGGCGGCCATTGGAGGGTGAACCAACGGCAAAAGGAAGACTTTTCTCTCTGTCTCTCTCTCTCACTGTCCACTCTGCCTGTCAAAAAAAAAAAAAAAAAAAAAAAGAAAAGAAAGAAAAGAAAAGAAAAGAAAAGAAATTAACACTCACTTAGCATATTCCTAAAAAAAGATTTATTTATTTATTTGAAATGCAGAGTGACAGGGGGACAGGAAGACAGAGAGAGCAGTCTTCCATCCGCTGGTTTACTCCCCGATTGGCTGCAACATCTGGAGCTATGCCAATCTGAAGCCAGGAGCTTCTTCTGGGTCTCCCACATGGGTGCAGGGGCCCAAGCACTGTGGTTGTCCTTCATTGCTTTCCCAGGCCATAGCAGAGAGCTGGATAGGAAGAGGAGCAGCCAGGACTTGAACTGGTGCCCATATGGGATGCCAGGATCACAGGTGGAGGCATAAACCACTATGCCACAGCGCTGGCCCCCATAAAGAATGTGTTTAAGAAGAATGAATTTTCCACTTTTGAGAAGCTAAAGCCTAGGATTTCCATGCCCTATGCCTGGCCTGCCCCGTTCTGCTCTGCCACATGAAAAGAGAAGCACGTATCAGATACAACACGACAAAGGCGTTCTTGGGTGATTCACACGGCAGAATTTTAATGTGAGACTTTCCTGACAAATATGCTTTTAATAAGGCAGTAAATTGTATTCAGCTAAAGATGAAAATAATTGATCCATTTCAAGCCATTACAGCAGCCTGATGGTTTTTTCTAACTTTACTTTCATTCCTCGTTTCCTTTGCATGGGAAGTATGGAGGTAGCAGCAGACGAATTTCAATTTGTTTCAATGCATGCAGGAAGCTGTTCTCATGGATCCCACCGGCAGTCCTGTGCGTGCCCCCCACCCACACCCGCCATGAGTGCTCCAGGTTTTGTTTACATTTGAAAGCTGTGTTCTAGCCTGTGACATCACTTGCCACTTACTCATTGTGGCACTGGGGCTGATGTCACGGGTTAGGTTAGTTTCTTTCTAGAAAGCCATTCAATTCCAGAGCCCGGGAAAATTGACTTCCTTCCGGTTGGTCTAATTCCATCCCAGCACGATTGTGAGCTCCTTTGGAAGTGGGGGACAGGGCGACAGAACGGTGGAGCTGGGGTGGGACCTGTGTGTAATCTGTAACGGGCAGCAGTTCCGAGGCCAGATGGGCTCCTACTAGCAGCATCCATGTCCCTGCTACTCAGCACCCCGGGTCCTCCCTCTCGAACAATCCTTCTGCTGTTCCCAGTGAGGTCAGGCCTGGTGTTTCCCGGGACCTCGGGTATGGCTCTGGACTGACAGGCAGTGCCACACAGGGAGCTGTTTTTCTAATTCTTTGAAATGGGCACTGTCCTTGGCTACTTTCCCCAACTCCCGCTCTGAGTGATTTATAAATGGGGGCAGAGTGAACTTCTGGGGACAATGTCTGCATAGCTTCAGGCGTCATGGAGAAGAAGCCAGGACTGACGTGTCTGGTGTCAGCCATGGGCAGCTTCATGGGGTCTTTCAAACCAGCAGGAGGGCTGCTCCTTGTTTTCCTATGATGCTCCAGACTTGCAGTTTCTAGCTGGGTGATGGGTACTGTTGGGTGCCAACCTGGCCAGAAGAAGGAGCACCCAGACATGCTGAAGATGGTAAAGCCTCACTTCTCGGTGTGTCTGTAAGGAGCCTGCCACCGGAGCAGGTGGGCTGAGGGGGGAAGATCTGCCCTCTGTGTGGGCAAGCACCACCCAACAAGGCAGAAGACAGAGGATTTCGTTGTCCTCTCTTCCAGTCGGGACGCCCTCCGACTCCCGGCCTGGACATCAGAACTCCAGGCTCTCTACTGTTACACTAGGGTCCTCTTCCTGCCGCACCCCCAGGTTATTGGGGACTTTGGGCTCAGACTGAGAATTGCAGCATCAGTTTCCCCAGTTCTAAGGCTGTTAGACCAGGACTGAGCTACGCTCTTGGCATCCCAGGGTCGCCAGTCTGCCCACAGCCTGTTGAGGGATTTCTTAACCTTTACAATCAGGTGAACCCATTCTCCTAAGACATCCTCTGTCAATCATCTCTCTATCTATCCTCTTTCTTGTTTGTTTGTTTGTTTGTTTGTTTTGACAGGCAGAGTTAGTGAGAGAGAGAGTTATAGACAGTGAGAGAGAGGCAGAGAGAAAGGTCTTCCTTCTGTTGGTTCACTCCCTAATGGCCGCCACGGCCGCTGCTGTGCCCATCTGAAGCCAGGAGCCAGGTGCTTCTCCTGGTCTCCCATGCAGGTGCAGGGCCCAAGCACTTGGGCCATCCTCCACTGCCTTCCCGGACCACAGAGAGAGCTGGACTGGAAGAGGAACAACCGGGACAGAATCTGGTGCCCCAACCGGGACTAGAACCCAGGGTGCTGGCGCTGCAGGCAGAGGATTAGCCAAGTGAGCCACGGCGCCGGCCCTATTATCTTTCTTGTACCCGTCATGTGGGATCTGTCTTTCTGGAGAGCACTGACTAAAGTGGCCCTCCCATAACTGACGTTATGGAAATAGCTGGAAGTGGCTGTGCCTACAGGACCATCACGTGGAGCAAAGCTGACCCCTGCCAGCCATCACCTGGTCCATAGCCACTCAACTCCCGCTGGCTGCTGCCCTCTGCCTGTAACCCATTCTCACTAATCATGCTCTCTCTGCTGGCACGGGTACCACAGACAGGAAGGCTGCTTTCCTAAAGTGCTATGAAGCATCTTCAAGTTTATGGAGAACGAGTGTTAAGGAAAAGCTATGCATGGGTTGCAAAAATTATTCTGCACCAAAGTAAGTTTTATCTATTTTTTAAGGATTTATTTATTTATTTATTTGAAAGGCAGAGTTACAGAGAGGCAGGGAGAAAGACAGAGAGAGAGCAAGAGAGAGAGAGAGACCTCAACCCCCTTCCCCCAACCCCAGCCTCTCTCTCTCTGTTGCCTTCTATTACTTTTTTTTTTTTTTGATAGGCAGAGTTAGACAGTGAGAGAGAGAGAGACAGAGAGAAAGGTCTTCCTTCCGTTGGTTCACCCCCCAGATGGCTGCTACGGCCGGAGCTGCTCCGATCCAAAGCCAGGAGCCAGGTGCTTCCTCCTGGTCTCCCATGCGGGTGCAGGGCCCAAGGACTTGGGCCATCCTCCACTGCCTTCTTGGGCCACAGCAGAGAGCTGGACTGGAAGAGAAGCAACCGGGTCAGAATCCGGCGCCCCAGATGGGACTAGAACCCCGGGGTACCAGCGCCACAGGCGGAGGATTAGCCTAGTGAGGCATGGCACTGGTCCTATGTTGCCTTCTAATAAGGCTGGACTCATTCCTCCTTCCTTGAGGGACCCTTCTCCAAACGTAAGGGCTCTCGTTGAGGCCAGAGGTCACCTCTACAACTGGTTGGCGCCTGGAGTACACAAATCTCCATCTCTGCCCAGAGACTGATGTCCTCTCCCTCACTGTCGCCATGAGGGCAGGGGCTGGAGACCCCTCACAATGTAGCCCTGGTTCCACCACATGCAGGAGCTACAGTGATGCTACCTGCAGCCTCCATTCATTTATTGGGCTCAGCGTGAGACGCCATCCTGAGGACGGCGTGTAATACCTCATTCAATCCTCACAGCTGCCCGCATGAGAAATAAAGCGATAAGCCAGCACCCAAGACAAGACACAGAGGGGTTACGACACTTGCCCAGGGAAATAGCAGACCCAAGGCTTGCACACAGGCCCTCTCATTCCAGAACCCAAGCCTTGATGAATGTCTATGATTTGTGTATAGCCGAACTCAGCTCTCTTGTTCAGTCACTGTGCTATTGCTCATTAAAGGCAAGAACATTTTTAAAGAATAGCATCAATTTCACTTAATGGTTTTCCTGTCTCAACTGACCATCAATTTTCCCATTAGGCTGAATACAAACCATTTTCAAAAAATATTTATTTATTGGGGACTGCGCCATGGCTCATTTGGTTAATCCTCCGCCTGCTGTGCCAGCATCCCATATGGGCGCTGGTTCTAGTCCTGGTTGCTCCTCTTCTGGTCCAGCTCTCTGCTGTGGCCCGGGAAGGCAGTGGAGGATGGCCCAAGTCCTTGGGCCCTGCACCCGCATGGGAGACCAGGAGAAGCACCTGGCTCCTGGCTTTGGATCAGTGCAGCACGCCGGCTGCAGCGGCCATTGCGGGGTGAACCAACAGAAAAAAGGAAGACCTTTCTCTCTGTGTTTCTTTCTCACTGCCCACTCTGCCTGTAAAAAAAAAAAAAGATATAAAGTGGAGCCATAATTTTCAAAGAAATGGCTAGGCGCTTCAGCAACCTGCAGCATGCTGAGTTATCTCTGAAATGGTGCTGCAACAACTACGCTGTTTTCAAAATGAAGTCCTGGAACGGCCAGAGTGTGTTCTACAGTATTAGAAGGGATTTGGAAACTCAGCGATGAAACTCAAGCATCCCAGCCAAGGTCTCAGTTAAGAGACAGAGACCTTCAAAGCGAACCAAGTGACTTGGCATGACTGGGAATTTCTCCGTGCATCTCACTCACCCTGCTGCTGGGCACACTGCAGCCTGCCAAGGCACACAGAGGAGGCTGTACTTGGCGGCTTCCTCTCTAGCTGGGTTCTGCTCTATGCCACCTTTCCTGAAGTCCCTGCAGGTGTATTTCTGTCTGCTTTTGTCAGTTCTTGGCTCTCGGGTGTGGGTGGGCTTTCTGCAGCTGGTTGGGCAACTGTCCTTGGCCCATCCATCTCTTGTGAGATTTGGACTGTGACCAGCATCGTGGGTGCTGGGGGCTGGGGAGGGCAGGGAGAGCTGGGGAGGAGTGGGGTGGAGGAAAGGACAGGAAAACAACCACAAGGATAAGGTCTGGATGGGACGAGAGTCAGGTCGGAACATGACCAAACTACAGCAAAGCCACACAGAGAGCTGCCTGAAGGCAGGGGGCTAGCGGTCTTCTCCCTTCCTTCTCTTACATGAGAAGTCACTTGACAAGTCTACCCAGAGTTAAGTTAACTTGGCGCCCAGAGCCTCGGCCCGCATCTGTGTGTTAAGGGCACCCACATGCAAGGTGCCTTGCAGAGGCACAGAGAAAATCGCCTGCATGTGACAGGAACTGAATCTCTATACACTCCTTAAACTGGCTGCAGAGTGGACGAGTGGACAGAGCAGGCACTCAGCAGAGTTATGCAGTGACAGACAGACATTCCTAAGCCTCAGAAAAAGCACTTCCCTCTGAGTGGGCCCCTGGACATCACACTCCGTGACAACCAGGCAAGCTGGCAGAAGGGCACAGACGTCTCCCCTCACCTGAGGAGCAAGGGGCGAAGGAGACAGCGCCTGAAGACCACAGTGCTTGCTGCTTTGAGATTCCAAAATTTGCTGTCATGGATGTTCAGCCTTAAGAGCTTCACGTGGGGTCCGGCGCTGTGGTGTAGTGGGCTAAGTCTCCACCTGTAGTAGCGGCATCCCATAGGGATGCCAGTTCGAGTCCCAGCTGCTCCACTTCCGATCCAGCTCTCTGCCATGGCCTGGGAAAGCAGTGGAAGATGGCCCGAGTGCTTGGGCTCTTGCATCTGCGTGGGAGACCTGGAAGAAGCTTCTAGCTCCTGACTTCGGATTAGCTCAGCTCTGGCCGTGTGACCATCTGGGGAATGAACCAACAGACGGAAGACATCTCTCTCTGTTTCTTTCTCTCTCTCTGTCTACAACTCTACCTGTTAAATAAATAAATGCTTTAAAAAATAAAAAAGAGCTTTCCTTGCAATTTTCAAAGGCCCTTTTCTTGGTCAAAATGTTCCTTGGTGCCATCACCCAAACACCCAAAGAATCAGTGTGAAAGCACTCCACGCTCGCAGGCCTGGGCACAGTCCCAAGATAGACTGCGTGTTCTTGTCCTTGAACATTGGCTGTAGTACTTAGGGAAGCTGAAGCTACATTCTGAGGTCTGGGCTTGACAAAATGGCAATGATTTGTCACAAATTCTGTGGATAAATGCAGGATCGTGCAAACTGTGGCTCACCACCTATTTTTATATGTGAGTTAGTTTCACTGGAGCCCAGCCACACCCATTCATGTAAGGATTGTCCATCGCTGCTTTCTCAGACCACTGCGGCTAAGCTGACTGGTTGTGACAGAGACCAGAGGGCCCCTCAGTCTGAACTATCTAGTGATGAGCCCTTGGCAGTGAAAGTTTGCTGAACCATGAGTCACAGGATTCTCTACATGCACGTAGGGTTTGGGGCAGTGAAGAAAGAATGAACAAAACATTGAAATGGGTTTAAACACAACCAGGTGCAACTCTGCAAATAATACCAAGCTCTGGTGTCAATAAGTGAAGATACTTTATGGCCAGCTCTAAATCTGTGTGGCTGGTGCATCCCTATAATGTCCCACCTCTGCCCAAAGGTTCCAGACCCAGCAGGCTTTGCGGGTGACTGCTGTGCAGCCTTTGAGTTACTTTGCATTCTAGGTAGTCTGGGAAGCATGGGATGCTTTCGTGAGACTGGCATGCCCTGCATTATGAGATTATGACCAGAAAAGCACAAAAGAGAAAACTACAGAAAGCTGGTTTCATTTATGAAGGTAGAGAAGAGCCCACCAGGTCTTAGCCAAACCAGTCCTGCACCAGGGGCCGGTGCTGTGGCATAGCTGGTTAAGCCACCACCTGTGACACTGGCATCCCATACGAGCCTCGGCTCAAGTCCTGGCTACTCTTCTTTCAATCCAGTTTCCTGCTAATGCACCTGGGAAAGCAGCAGCAGATGGCCTGAATGATTGGGCCCCTGCTATCCACATGGGAGACCCAGATGGAGTTCCAGGCTCTTGGCTTCAAACGTCAGCAATTGACAAAATGTTCATTAACATCTCAACTGTCCACCAAAAGTAAGAAGAGACTGCACCATCCCATGGTATCTATGGGGGTTGGTCCTAGACGCCCTCCTCACATCTTCCCACATATTCACATCATCTCTAGGTCACTTATAACACCCAATACAATGTAAACGCTATGCAAGTAATTGTTGATATTGCATGATTGAAGGAATAACGATAAGAAAATAAAGTCTGTGCGTGTTCAGGACAGACACATCTTTTTGAAAGTCAGATAAAGAAAGAGCAAGAGAGAGGTAGGTACAAACAGCCAGAGACAGAGACAGAGACAGCCATCTCCCATCTGCTGACTCACTCCTCAAATGCCTGCAATAGCTGTGGCTGGACCAGGCTGAAGCCAGAAGCTTGGAACTCAATCTATGCCTCCCAGCTGGGTGGGAGGGACCCGAGTACTTGAGCCACCACCATTGCCTCCCAGGGTGCACATTAGCAGAGAGCTAGAACTCTAACCCCGGCACTCCTTGGTGGGTCACGGATGTCCCAAGGGGTATGACAGCTGCTCTGCCAAATGCCCACCCTTTTTAAAAAATGCATTCCATCTGTCTTCAGTTGCATCTGAGGACGGAAAACTCATGCATATGAGGAGCTGTATTTAATCTCAATGTATTAATTGTATTGATGAATATCCTTAGGTATGTTTAAATAAACTGAGATACTTGATTGCACACACTGATGCCCACTTTCTGAGCACTCCGTGGCTTTCACATCCCTGGATGAACTGGAGGTCTGGGTCAGATTCCCCACTCCAACCGCAGGTGGCTGAGCACCTCAGCCGGGCCACTGACTGCCATCCCTGCTCCCTGACTTCCGGGTTTTCCCTCAAGACACCCGGTCTCACCAGGAGAACTAATTTCAATGAGATCCGAGCAGTAAGAGAGGGAGGTGCTTGAGAAACCCCTTCTGAGTGGCAGAGGCGTGTGTTCGTACAAATGCTTTGCTTTCTCATTTTGCTTCAAAAAGCCGCATGAACTTGAATATGTGTGTTTGTGGGAAGGACTGCTCCAGCAACACTAGGAAGGAGAACAATGGATTAAGAAGAGAAGAAAAGAGTTCTCCAATGCAGGCCTTTTTCTCCCTAGGTCTTTTCGGCTTCACAAAAGGAGACATATTTTCCATATAATTGCTAAACATGTTTGCTTATTAAATTATTCTTTAATTAGTTAATGATTTTAGCCCTGCTTTGCTCTTCGGATATTCATTTTGTGTAATAAAATAATTATAGATAATTAAACTATCTGAAGCCTTTTTCTTTCCCCCAGCAAACATGCTGGGTATCCAAAAATGACAACAAGTTGTAAATTAATCTGGAAAACAAAGCATGACAGATGAATGATTTGGTTGGAATTAATTAGGCACTAATTATATACTGGAACTAGATGGAGAATGAGACTCATTATAAAAATAAAACGCCCGTTCTGAAAAGATGCTCAGTTACGTCTTTACCTTCTGCGGTGATGGAGTTGTTCCTTATCCAAGTCAAGGCCTTGAAGCAGTCTTCCTCGTCGTTGAGCGTGAACAGGTTGCAAGGCACTTTCCCAGTGTAGCGCAGCTTGCTGAAGTTTGGGACCTCTCTGTTTGTCAAGTGCTGACTGATATCGGCCCCTGTCGGGCACGGGACCTGCGGGGTGTGACACGGAAACGTGTGCATCAGCTGCTCTGCAGATGAGACACAGACACGCTTCTGTTTCTTGGAAGTGAAACACAGCAACGTCCAGCACAGGTATGCCTTCCTCTGCTCCCAGGTACAGTCGATCAGGTTGTAACTGACAACAAAGACAAAACCCTGGAACAGGTGCAATGACCCCTCGGAGGCAACTCTCAGAGGGGTTGCTGTGGTGACCTAATGCTGTGTGACCAATTATTCCACAACTCGGGGAAGGGAAACAGCCATTTATCAGGCTCACAGACCCTGGAGGTCAGTGATGCAGACCAGGGGACAGCTGGCTTCTGGTCCACGACGTCTGGGGTCTCACATGGGAAGGCTCAAAGGCTGGGAGTGACTTGATGGCTGGGATCCGGAGTCATCTGGACATAATTAACTGATCAAATCCTTTTTCTTCCCCCCACCCCTTTTCAGGAAAATATGCTGGTATTTAAAGATGACAAGTTGTCAGCTTTTGTCTAGCCATCGCTTTTGGCTGTGGACTGGACCTTAGCTGGGGTTCTTGGCCACAACACCCCCACGAGGCCCCTCTATGCAGTGTGGGTTCCTTATACAATGGCGGCAGGGTTCAGAGGGCAAGTGTCCTAAGAGAGAAGGAGCTCTCTTAGGAGAGCTCCAAGTTCGTTTCTAGTCTGGGCTTGGAAGTCACAGTGTCTCTTTCACCTTGCTCTGTTTGTGGAGGCAGTCATAACAGCCTGCCTGCCTGTGATCAAAGGGAGGGAACCTGACTCTATGTCTTTATGCAAGAGTAGAAGGCTCTGGATGGAGGATGGTGCTGTGGTGTAGTGGGTTAAGCATTCGCCTGCGGCACCAGCATCCCATATGGGCACCAGTTTGTATCCTGGCTGCTCCTCTTCCAATCCAGCTCTCTGCTATGGCCTGGGAAAACAGTAGAAGATGGCCCAAGTGCTTGGGCCCCTGCACCCATGTGGGAGACCTGGAAGAAGCTCTTGGCTCCTGATCAGCTCAGCACTGGCCATTGTGGCCATTTGGGGTGTGAACCATTGGAAGGAAGACTTTTCTCTCTATCTCTCCCTCTCTGTCTGGAACTGTACCTCTCAAATCTTTAAAAAAATAAAGAGGCTCTGGATGCAGTCGTGGAACTGGACTGAACAACACCATGACTGATAAAATCTACCACAGAGACAATTATACCATGGGTTAAAATTCAAGTGCATAGAGGGGGTAGGCAGAAAAGAGAGGGGAGTGGATTACTATTTACATATTAGAATGCTAGGATTATTCTTCACTTTGTCAAAGAAATATTCCCTCTCTCTCTCTCTTCTCTCTCTCTCTCTCACCATAATTTCTTTTCTCCCAGACATGAGTGGGTGCAGACACATTTCCCCACTGTAACGACAGCGGCAGTGGAAACACAATTAAAGACAAGCAGCTGACACTGGTACTCCATGACAAGCACACTGTGACAACCTGGAGGGCCTGAGCCCTGGCTGAGACTTCAGTCACACTCAGCTCCACCCAGCTGTCACCAGGGTAGAGGTTGGAATCAGGACGACTAGATTTGGTATCTCAGCAAATGCAAGATCCTGGGGTTTCTCATAGAGACTCAGAAGTTTTTTTTTTTTTTAATTACTTTGGTTCAAGTTAAAATCAAGCAAACACCACTGTGAAAACCAAAGAAATCAGCACAGTAACCTGAGTTTTCCCCTATGCCTCTCTGATTTTGCTACCAGGTGGAGACGATGTGGAGAAAAAAAGAGGTAGGCACAGGGCACCAGACTCAGAAGCAGCTGGAGGCATCAAGGTCTACACTGCCTGTCTTGTATATGCACAGCATAAGGCCTCAGAACTGAGTCAGGAATAGCCCCACAGCTACAATGGACAAAGTGTCCTTCAGTAAAGACAGATCACGGACAAGCTCCCCCAGCTTCACTGTACCTCGGCTCCCCTATCTGTGAAATGGAGATGAAAACAATACTCCTGGGAGAGTTCCCGTGGTCAACACATGTGTGTCTGTGTCAGTGAGCCCCTCAACTGCCACGGCGAGAGCTCCAGGGACAGCATGCTCCCGAGCTGCTGGGGCTGGAGAAGACTTTCAGGCTATTAGAACCACCTGCTGGTTCACTCCCCAAATGGCCACAGTGGCTGGGGCTGGGCCAGGCTGAAGCCAGGATCCAGGAACTCCATCTGGGTCTCCCACGTAGGTGGCAGGAGCCAAGTGTTTGAGTCATCCTCTGATGCCTCCAAGGGTGTGCGTGAGCAGGAACCTGGACTCAGGAGCAGAGCCGGGACTTGAACCCAGGCACTCTGCTATAGGCTACAAGCATTCCTACCTGCGTCATAGCTGCCAGGGTAAACAGCCACTCCAACTTACATTCTCAATCCCATTTTTCCATGAACCTTTTGAATTGCCCTTGTACAAAAATCTATGTGAAAACCCTTCAGGTGTTTGGAGCCAGGCCAGCTGTCTTGTGCACCCTCAGTCTTAACCACTCTGGCTGCACATCTGGAGTGATTCTGAGTTATCTTATTTCCCTTCTCAAATGTAACTCCAAGAAATAAACAGGATATGCCAGGTGTACTTGTTTCAGTGTCATTTCTCTTTATATTATTATGAATTTCTAATTTTTCTTTTCTCAGTTGTTTGTCATACACATTAAAGTAAAAACCATGGAAGATTTTTTTTTCCTGAGACTTGCACATAAGAGAATGGCTTTATACTACCTCTAGACAGGCCTGATTTAGATGAACACATAATCATTGAATCCTCACATTTTCTCCAGAACTGCATGGTTAGTTTCATTTTCTTTTGCCATTTAACGCTGGACAGGAAATTTTTGATGTCTGCCTTACTTCTGTCCTTTTTCAGGGGACTAGGTTAGTAATGTTAGTTTCCTTTTGAAGTCTGTTCATTTTCCCCTCCCTCTATAATTTCCATGACACCATGAGAAATGTCTCATTCTTCGACATTTGTCAGAACTTAACTAAGAAAATGTTTTCTTCTATTTTGCCTGGAAGGTGGTCGGTTGGACAATATATTTTCCACTCAAGGAAAGTTTTCTTCTAGCATGTCTTTAATTACTGTCTCCATTCCACTTAATCAGGTGTTTGCTTCAGGAAAACCTCTTATCTACATGTTGCCTCCATGTGTATGGTGTCCCGTCATCTCCTGCACCATGTGTGTCCGTCCCTCCTCTGCCCTTGCCCCTCAGGGGAGCTTTGTACTTGGTCTTCAGCAACCCTAACTTTGTTCTGCAGCCTTCTGTCTCTAATGGGGATTTAATATCAACCCTGCTTTACTCATCCACCTCCCTTTTCATATTGATTCTGGGCTCGGCTTCTGCTGGCTTCAGCTCCGGTTTCAGAGTCTGGGTGATCAAACAGAACTGAGGGTGAACAGTTTCCTGTGATGTCTGTGGGATATGGACATACGTGCTTTTGTGTGAGTCCAGCATTTGGAGGTATTTTCAAAAGTACGCTCTCCCAGTGATTTTTCCAGATGTTCCCTTTCTCTTCTTCTGTGTCATCACCTTGTTGCGGTAGTCATACGGTGAGTAAAGAATTTATCACCCAAAACCTCGTGGTTTAGACAACCACCAATTTTATCAGCTTGTCATGCTCTGTGGGTCAGAAATTCAGGTGGGGTTTGACTGGACAATTCTTTCATTCCATGTGTCACCAACAGAAGTCACTTGGCAGATGGACTGGTTTGGTGGGTCCAAAATGCCGTCACTCACACATCTGGAGTGTGGCAGAGAAGGCCAGGAAGCTGGGATTCGTGAGATTGCCAAGCAAAGAACTCACCTGTGCCATCTCCGGCGGGGGATCGCAAGCGCCAGAACTCCTTCTGTGGGCACTGGGGCTCCAGGAGCAATGCAGGAGCTGTCTGGCCTTGCACAAGACAGTCAGAAGTCTTGCTGCCTCCAGATTGAAGGAGAGGAGACAGAGGCTCTGTCTCTCGGATGGGGGAAACAACGAAGGCTTTGCAGCATGTTTTAAAATAGTCTTTCCCCTTTAATCATCCTCAAGTGGAACCTCTTTGTACCAGGTGCCGTCAGATGACAAGGGGGTGTGGCTCTCTCAGGCCTGTTTCTGGGGGGTGCCACCATGTAAACAGAGCTCTTCCTTAGCTCCTATTGGTGGCAGACTCTCACCCAGGGCTGCATCATTCTGCGTATAATTTTTATTCACCCTGTCTAATATTTCATTAAGCTTTCTGGAGACCACATCAGATTGCTGCTCTCTATCAATCTTAGGAGAAACCAAAGGCCCCACTTGGATGCAAGTAGTGGCCCTACCTGCTGGCTTCCAGCGATCACCAGACTTTTTAGACCATACACGTCCCGGTCTTCCAGTGGTCAATACTAGTTCATTTGACTGTGAGTGGACAAAGTTTCTTTCTTCCTCTGCATGGGGTTACCCAAAGCCCAACTCTGTAACTGTCCACAGCCTGTGGCAAGTGGCTCTGTGATCTCATTTGAAAGTCATCTCAGAGTATTTCAGAATCAATTTGTGTTCACCAGAAACAATAATCAAAATGGACAGGGTGTGTGTGCAGAGGAGGCACGGGGTACTGGAAGAGAGTGAACTAAGCCCCTGTCCAAAATGGAGAGCTCACAGTTAATCTGAAGCCAATAGACCAGGAAGAAACTTCCACGAGCGAATGGTTTGGGGCTATGGGAGTAACCATGGAAGAATTAACAACAGAAATCCTTCAAACTGGTGGCATCTAGGGCAAGGACGTGGAAGTAAAAGAGGACTGGGAGTGAAAGTGGCCTTGTTCACATCAGCCTAAAGGACTATTAAGTATTTTATCTTCTGCATGGATTTTCTGACCAATTAAGTTTTTGCCCATCAAAAACTATTTTAGAATGAGGCATGCCATTCAAAATGTCTGATTAGAGTTTTAAGTTGGTAGTTCTATTTTATAACAGGTTATGTTCATTCTTTGGGTTTAAGTTTTATTTTCAACATTCTCTCTTGCTTTAAAAGTCACAAAATTGGGACAGAATCAGGGGAGAATTGAAGAGAAGGAAATAGGCAAAGAAATGGGGACCAGAGACTCTCCAGTGAATTCAGCTGCCCTTTCTGGATCACTCTATGTATCTTTGATTTTTATGTCCTCCTGCAAAAATTAAATTGGAACTCCCTTTCTCACTTCTTCATTTCATGTTTCACGTTGCAGAAAGGGCAAGGGCTTAGTGTGCTACTGATTAAAGCTGCAGGGGCAGCTGGACACACATGGGCAGATGCCCGAGTCGCCAGAGCGCTGGCTGGGTCCTCCACGCACAGCTTCCAAAGCACACAGCCGCCAGCCGCAACCGGAACCCTGGGTAAGGGAGGGGAGAGCACGCTGCAGGGTGCACGGAGCTGTCTTCCCATGGAACAGTTTGCAAAGCAAGAGGAATAGGCAAATGCAGCATCTCAGGCTCCCCTGACCCACCCCCAGGCTCAGATTCTGCGTTCTAACAAGATGCACGGTGGATCTGTGTGCACCATGCAGGGCGAGAGGTGCTGCTCAAGAATTTCAAGCTGGTGGTTCTCAGCCTTGGTTTACAATTACCTGAGGAGCTTAAGAAAAGAATACTGGGGTGGGTGCTTTGGTGCAGTAGGTTAAGTCACCATCTGGGATGCCCTCACCATGTACCCAAGTGTTAGCATGAGTGTGCCTGCACCTCCGCTTCCCAGCCAGCTTCCTGCTCATACGCCTGGGAGGCAGCAGGTGATGGCTCCAATCCTTGGGCCCCTGCCACCCATGTGGGAGACCCGGATGGAGTTCTAGGCTCCTGGTTTCAGCCTGACGGAGCCCTGGCCCCTGGCTGTTGGTACTTGGGGAGCAAACAAGTGAATGGAGTAGTTTTCTCTCTGTCTCTGTCTTTCTCTGTGGCTCTGCTTTTCAAGGAGATGAAAATAAATAAAATTAAAGAAAAAATAATACCGGTGGTTGAGGGGACAGGGCGAAGGCACAGGCAGGTTTTCAGAGTTCCAGATGATCTCAGTGTGCGGTCACAGCAGACACTCTCTGCTGCTGGGGCATGCAGTGACAGAGCCGGGAGGGACTGAGACCCTTGGGGAGGGGGTGGTAGTGGGGCTGGGGTAGGGTCTTCCCTGCTGCGGCTCCTCCCAGCTGGGCAGTATGCACACACATCTCTGCATGGAATCCACCACCATTCGCAAGATTGTCTGAGCCCCACCCCCCGTCCCCGGGTTAGAGTTCACTGGCGAGAGACACAGCGGCCTTTGTGGACCACGTGAAATGACAGCGTGTACTGCAGGGCAGGAAAACGGCCATCTGCCGCCCCAAGGCGTGGAGCAGTTCTCCCTGCAACCAGCAACGGCTGTATTCAGATGCAGCTTCGGGAGATTAATCAAACGGGAAGTGCGGCCACCGGGAAGCCAATCAGATTCCCTAGTTTTAAGACTGAGAGACAAAATAAAATAAGGGTTGACAGAAGGTGCGCATGTTTGAAATATTTTTGCCTGAGCCCACTGCCACACAGCCAAATGTTAGCCTCTTGAGGCATCAATTAATTTAGCACACACGCATGCCTGGTCGCGTCTGCATTGTGCCGCGGCGAGCGGTTAAGTGTTAAGACGCTGGACAGCCGTTTCAAGAAACGACGTTTCTCCAACTCGCTGCGATTTGTATCTTTGAGCAGAATGTTTTTCTTGGCCTGGGTCCCTGGGAGGGTTTGCAGACACAACTCTGGCCCTGGGCACAGAGCTTGAAGAGTGTATTTGTGAATACTGAACGGCAGCTGTCTGGACACGGAGGATGCTCTTTGCCCAGGGAGCGAGCACGTTTACCCCCGGTACACGTGTATACATCAGGGCACAGCTCCCGGCATGCCCTCGGCCCCCACCTGCTCAGCCCTACCTGGTACTGCTGCCCAGTACAGAGGATGAGATGGTCGTAGTACACGATGTCTTCGTGGGACACCACCACGTGCTTGGCCACCCGGTCTATAGCGGTCATTCTCCCCACCACTACATTAACCCAGGAGCACAGTGACATCAAGGCATAATCTTTATCATTAAAACAGTAGCTGCAAAGACAGAGAGGGAGAGAGGAGCTCCGTAAGTGACATTTGAGCAGCTGACAGTGGGCATTCATCAGACATCTGGGGAGCTGGTTCAAGTCCCCTAGTGGGCCGGGCCCGTGCTTTGGCTGCGAGCTGACCGGGACCCGATGCTAAGAGGTTTCTCGTTATGAAACACTCAAGTCACAAACTGACATTAAAGTGAAATTGTTCTGCCTGGCCTAGGCTGGTTTCCATGGAGTGGGGGTGTGCGTGTGAGAAATCTCGGGCACTCTTGCTCCTGCTTCTGTTCATGGTGTCTTTAAGGTGACTTCAGCCGCTGAACTGTTGCACTGACCGCAAGGGCATGAGAAAGAAGTAAAGTGACAAGGTTGACACGAGGGTCAGGGTCCTAGGACACTGAGAAATCTTACATGCTAACGCTTTTTCAATAAACGACTCAATCTTGGTGTTCATGAGAGGTTTCATACCAAGCCCCAAAGACTCACCTTTTATTTAAAGAAGCAGGTCAGTTAGGAAATTATGGTCACAACCAGGACAATCCCTGGGGAATTTAGGGACACCCCGTGCCGGCCACGCACAGCAGGCCCAGCGTGGGCGTCAGCACCAGGGCTTCAGAGTGGGCGCTGGTGGCCACACGGGCTCTCGTTTGGGGGGTCCGTTTGTGTTCACACACTCTGCTGCAGTGGGATGAGAGTAGATTTTTGGTGTCTTTGGGTTTACTGAGAAACACTGGGTGAGGGCTGTTTGAAGAATTTTCTGGAAGGCATGACCTTGTGAAAATTGACCTCTCATTGTTCCTTTTCTGACAAGCACTGGCCGTCCACCGTGATAGGACAGGAAGAGCGGGCTTTACATGTAGGCTGCATGCGTCGGGCAGAATTGTGCCAGGGCCAGGGTCTGCAGCCCTGTGCTTTCCCCAGTGACCCTGACCCCTGGCCCTGCACCCCCTGATGTCCTTATGGCTCCTCACCTCTCTACAGGGGATAACAAGCCCACCCTCCGCGCCTTGACATGAGGAATGAACATGAGAACGTGAGAGATGCTGTTTTGTCAAGTGGGATGCATATGGTGAGGGCATTATCCTAAATAATGCTAATGATACATAATCCTGTTTATTCTCCTTGCAGGCAAACAGGATTCTCAAGTGGTAATGGGAGAACACGTTTTTCTTTTTGATCCACGCAAGAGTCTGGTCTTACTGCACAAAGAGAATTCTAGTAATGGATGCACATTAGACCCCGTTACCAGGGCCCGTGAAAGAGACGGGCACGCTCTGGGCTTTGCATCTCTCTCTGAGACAACACTTAAAAACAAGAAAATTTTTTTCCTAATGAAAAAAAAAAAAAAAAGAAGAAGAAAAGCAGGGGCTGCCGGTCACAGGGGAATAATGGACAGTGAGACGCAATTCTCTTTTAAAAAACCATTTTGATAGCTTTACAGGCAACTCCAGCAATCCTGTCTGTCCACGACAGACGGACAAAGGGCTGCTCCTAGTAGTTACATGGTCCCTACTGTACGTGGCCCAAGCCAGGGGAAGAGGAAATAAAGTTAGTGCGCAGGGATTAGTGTTATGGGGATTTGTCCACAGATAAAAGCTCTCCGGGGAGATGTGCAGAAGGCTAAGGCGATGCAATGCCATTTTTAATGACAGGATCAAAGTGGTGCTGATAATGTCAGAATGTGGATTTCAGGATTCACAGCAGGAGCTCTGGCCAGGTGGAACTGGGAACTTGGGGGAACGGATTTTCGAGGAGCCCCCACTGGGATGGTGGAAGGAAGCACTGAACAGTGAGTGTGGGGTGCCTGTTCTGATGCTCTGTCGCAACATCCAGCATTTCTCTGTGTCAACGACCATTTGGTGCCAAGAGAATGCTCTTCACTGTAAATCTTATTTCATTTCCCCACCAAGTGACTGGAACCATATTCCGGGACTGTGTACAGGATGCTTTTCAGTAATTATTTCCCGAGCAGAGTTAACAGGCATTAAGATCCTAACACAGCAGAGACTGTGTCACAACTCAGTGACAAGGAACTATCTCTGCTAAGCTTCTCCGGACAAGAGAGAAGGAGCGAAGAAGGCACCTCAGTGCGATGTCGTGGATCTCAAGTGAGCGTGGCTCTGACTCAGAAGGGACAGAAAGAAAGGTCGTCTTCACAGAGAACTCTAGAGCCAGATAAGGAGGAGGACGTTAGCAGAGCTCAGGGTGAGGAAGCTTCTGCTGTGGCCCAGACCTGCTCGGGGCAGGAGACCACGCCCCAGGCTGCAGGTGCACAATCAGCGCCCAGCTCCAGCGTGGCCTGTGTAGGTCAGCAAGAGGCCTGCACCCCTCGGAACCCTTCAGAACTGCAAAGAACTTCAGAGGTTTTCATGAAGGCTTGATTGCGACACTCTCAGAAGAAGGAGCGTCACAATTAACTTTCAATTACTCAGGGCTGCTTGTCCAATTAGTAGCTATCTCCTGCCTCCTGTTTCTCCGCCCTGCCTTTCAGCTGCCTCCCAAGCATGTCATTAGCACCTCCACCAGAGGCTGGGCGGGGAGGGGGAAGGAAGACAAGTGTGGTGGTGCAGAGAGCAGCGACAGCAGTCATAAACCTGGATCCTGGCTAAGGACAAGCTCAAATTAGTATTTAGAACGAACATCTTAAATTATTAAGACTTGTGGGTGTCATTGGCACTTGTTAGTTTTAAACTGCATGATCAGAGATCATTTCCTTTACTGGGGTTACAAGGACCATTTGAAAGGCAACGTCCTGTTCAGTCTGTGGTTTCTAAGAATTGTGATAACAAGCACTTAGCCACAGGGAGGGAGCTGGCTGGGTCACTTACTTAGTTCTTGTCTAATGCGTGATCTAGGGGATTTTTGTATGAATGTGTGGAGCTAACCTGCATCTTTCCCACCATTACCCACTGAACACCTGCTATGTGTCAAGCACTGTCTAAATTGCTGGGGATCTCACTGGTGAGCAAAAAAAAAAAAAAAAAAAAGGCAATGTAAAGAATAAACCACCTTCAGAGGCAAATCAGGAGGATTTTAATAGCAAGAGAGAACTAGAGAACTAGAGCAGAGTGAGGGGGACTGGAATGTGCTGGGATGCTGACTGCAAATGAATGGAGCAGTCAGGGCACACCTCTGGAGGAGGTGACCTTTGAGAGAGAAAAGCCAAGACCCCAAAGGGTAGGAACTTGTCTGTTGTGTCTGAGGGACGCTGATGAGGTTGCTGGGGCTGGCGTAAAGGGGGAAATGGCAGAGATTGTAAAAGATGAGGCCAGGGGAGACAGTAGGTGGGGACAGGTTGTAGGTCTGAGCATTCTAGATGGTTCTGTGATAGCACAAATGTTCTGTAGCTGTGCTGTGCAGGATCCTGACTACTGGGCACACGTGGCCATCCGAGCTCTTGGGATGTGGCTAATGTGATTGAGGAGCAGAATTTCCATCTCCTGGAGTTGTAATTAATTTAGATTTTGGTAGCTACAGGTGGCTCGTGGCGTTCTGGGTTGCGAGGGGTGGACACAATGAGTCCAGTTGCACAGCACTGCTGGGCTACCAGGCTGAGAAGGCAGAGAGGCAAGGGCGGACGCAGGGGTGACTTCCACCAGCCTCCTGGACCCTGCAGGGTGGCACAGTCACTCACCACGCCTTCCCCCCCTCAACAACACGCTCACACGGGGACTGACGAGACCTTGCATTTATCCACGAAACCGGCATTTCCAGGTTCGAAACTTAGAAAGAGGGAAAGTGAGGGAGGGGATACTTGTGTGCCATCCTCTACTCCTGGCTAGAACTTAGTGTTATGCCAAGTTGTTATGCCAGCTTGGCTCACCATATACTTTTCATAATCAAAACATACACACACACACACCCCCTCAGGAAATGAAACCCCTTGGCCAGACCCTTAGTGGTAGGGGCAGAATCTGAACCCACATCCCTCCTAGCTGAAAACCCAGGCCACTATTTTTCTGTACCACCATGACCTTAAAAAATAAGTTTATAGTCTGATAAAAGCATTAGGTGAAGATGAGTCTGGTTCTAATTGGCAAAGAAGCTGTGGTTTTGCCCTGTTTGAAGGAAAAGCAAATCTTTTTTCACACAGCAAACAGGGTCTCTCCATCACAGGTTCTGAAAGGAAGCCCCTAAGAGCGAACAATTTCCTTCCTCCTCGTGGGATACCCTGGGAGCACGTTTCCAGAGGCAGGGTGCCTGCTGTTTCTGCTACCCATGTTTTGCTAAAGGAAATTAAAACCAATGGAAGCCGTGAGGTAATGAAATGGCATTTTCCAGAACGGATATTATCACATAGTGATTCCACTGTGCTGAAAACAATACTACTCACCCAGAGTGGCATGGAAGGTCTCTGCTTAGCCTGCCCTGACCGCAAACGGCCAGGGTGTGTGGGGTGGGGGTGGGGGACCAGTATCCCCTGGAGGGGTCCTGTAGATTGCCTGCTGCCCTGTGGTGTCACTTGGATCCCAAATGTATGAGTAGCGGGGGCTCCAACCCAACGATCTGGAACAGGGCCAATGTCTGTCCATAGATAAAAAGGAAAGGCACAACTCTCTGCCACTCGCTCGTTAGCAGGTTTGTACTCAGACTTCCTAAGTAGTAGCTGAAGTCGGGGAGAGAAGCCTGCCCCGTTTCCCTTTCTGACCTGAAATCCATCACTTAGCCTAAAAAGACGGCACACAAATCAGGACAGTTAAGGCCTCAGAATGGAAACGCAAACAGAATTCATACTCGCTTGCTAGGAATTTCCTTTGTTCATGGCCCAGAAGTTTTTTCCCTGGAAGTCCATGCGTTGAAATCAGGGTGAGACTGTTAAATTTCAGGTGCGAGCTGCGGAAGAGAGAGAAAGGAAAAGAATAAAGAGAAGTTAAGCACGAGCCAGTGGAAGTTTTACTGTCATTATTCGGTTTAACTTTCTTTCGTGGATCAGCCAACATTTGGATTTTTCTTTGAGGCTGGCAAGTTTTGCACATACCTTCAAACAGGAACAAAATGTTCAAATCAAAAAAGGAAGATGGCTTGGGGGCTGCTAATTGTAGAACCTTCTAAAAGCTACACATAGCATCGCAGCACACACTGCCTAATTTTTTTAAAAACTTGCTTTTCAAAGTAAAACAAAACAAAACCCATGCATTAGGATGAGGGAGGTAAATTTGGGCATAAATGAATATAAAGTTTGAGTATCAGACTATTTTCTAAGAAACTACCTGGATCATAACCAACACAGTTAAACCTTGCTCATTACCTACGACCAAGCACTCTGTGTGCCGGCCTCACAGCAGAATGCTGACGTGAGCAGTACTGTTTTCCCTATCCTTTTAGGTGGCTTTAACACTAAGTGGTTTGCCAAGGCCGGCGTAATAGGCGGAGCAGTGAGCCTGAGGCAGGGTTTGGACGTCTTCCTCTATTGAGTGGTCTCTCTGCATCCAGGGAGGGTTAGTTCTGGGACCCCCTGAGGGCAGCAAAATCCGAGGGTGTTCCAGTCCCGTACATCAAATGTGTAGTTTGTGCACATATCACCTATGCGTATCCTCCTGTATATGTTAAGTAATCTCCAGATTTCTTAGACTACTTCGAACAGTGTAAATGCTGTATCAACTGCGGTTACCTTGCATCATTTAGGGCATCATGATAAGGCAGAAAGTCTGTATGTGTTCTGCACAGAGGCTGCTTTTTTTTTTTTCCTGAATATTTTCCATCTGCAGTTGGTTGAACTCACAGCATCATTGAAGTCCTGGGAGGGCTGACTGCCCTCCTCTCTAGAACTGTCTAGTCCAGAAGTTTCCATCAACTGTCTAATCCCAGTGGCCAACATCAGCCTTGCTGCTTTCAAATACACTCTAATCAGGGTACCAAGGTATCATCTGGGAGAAAGTTCTAGAAGATTCCTTTCCAGGGCAAAACTGCCTTATATTCCCATCAGGCTTTCCAGAGCCCAAGGTCCAGTTGTAGGCATTATCACAGAGATTAATCTTCAAGGCAGTTTATGCTGGGGGGCAAGAAAATCAGTGTGGGAAATGGTAGGCGATTTGACCAAGGTCACAGAACTCATTAAGAAGCAGGGTCAGGAAGGAAATCCGGGGCTCTGGCCCCGAGCAGCACCATCCCCGCTCACCGCACCACTCTCTCTGCCCAGCCTGAAGACCTCTCGCACTTCACACTCACTCCGTCTCTGCCCTTCAGTGTTGACCCCCGCTGCACATCTGCCTTTTATGTAGAGTCAGCAGGATTTTAGGGGGGAGCGGATCTTTTCACAGGGTCCTGGCTGATGACTTTTTTTCTCCTCCTACAATCTCTTCTTAATTCACATGACCAAGCAAACCCCAAAGAGGAGGCTTTCACCAAGTCAGAGAGCACCTGCCTTCCTCCCCCCAGGAAGAGACTGGAAATTTTCCAAATGTGGAGATGCTATCAATGTACTGACAGACTGCTAAGTGGCGCTAAAAGCAGAAGACTTCTGGTGATGGCCTGGGCAGGGCGTGCATTGAACTCATTGCACCTGACATTTAAAAATAGCTAAATATTATGAAAGATTTTGCTCTAAAAGTCTCCAAGGATGGGTGTCATTTAAGAATGAATATTCTTATTTAATAGGAAGAAAACCAAGCATTATCTTATCCTCTGGTAATAAGAACAGAAATTTTGAATATCTTCAAATAGCATAAAGGTCACAATTAACCCCCATGACTTAAGGCTGCCAGCCTGAAAGTGCACACTGGTGACAGGCCTTTGATTTATGACCATTTAATGGAAAATGCAGATAACAATGACAATAGCATATGTCTATATTTGTATGCAAGTAAAATCTACTCTGGCTTTAGATCCTATGTGATTGAACTGTATATTGTATTACTAATAGTTTTTTTCAGACTTATTTATTTACTTAGATACTTCAAAGAGTGACAAAGAGAGAGAGAGGGACACACACACACAATCTTCCATTTGCTGTTCCCCAAAGGGCCACAATAGCTGGGGCTGGGCCAGGCCAAAGCCAGGAGCTAAGAGGTCCATCCTCGTCTTCCAGGAGTGGCAGGGGTCCAAGCACTTGGGCCATCCTCTGCTACCTTCCCAGGAACAGTAGCAGGAAGGTGGATTTGGAAGCAGAGCAGCGGGTGTTGGACCAGCACTCTGATACCGGATGCCGGTGTCCCAGGTGGCAGCTTAACCAGCTGTGACACAATGCTGGCCCCTACCACTGATTACATAGGCCTTCTTTACACCTCCATATGAGAAAAAGGCTCCATGAGTCTCCCGTTATGTCTCTTACATATCTTATCCCTCTGGTACTGCGTCATTTGAATTATCTTTCAACATGGATCTTGTGAGCTGCCAAATTACCATGTTATCCCGAATTATGCTACCGTACAATTAAACATTTCTGAAAATCACAGTCAGGGTTTCTTTTTTGCATCATTTATCATATATTACAGAGATTTTTTTTTTTTTGCAGGGAGGAGGCATTTTCCGGATTTCTCTACAAAAAGACAGCAACTTTCCATCCTTCTCTTTAGTCCCAATCCAATTCCTTTTGCCTTGTTGCTGCTGGTTGTTCTGGCCCTCCGTCCAATCTTCAAGTTCCTCACTGTAACACTTCTTGTTCTCCCGACTCATTCCAAGTGAGCACATCTCGCACATCACAGAGAAAACACAGGCCAGCCACCTGCTTCGGACCAGTGCCCAGCTTGTCCTGTCAGGATACCTCTACCGAGAGTGTTATTCCATACCCTGATTCAGAAGAAAAAGGGTATCCCCGTCAACCTGTCTGCTTTTCAAACCCCTCTTGGGGGGGGGGGGAGTGCTGTGGTGTAGCAGGTTAAGCTGCTGCCTGCAGTGCCAGCATCCCATATGGACGCCGGTTCTAGTCCCAGCTGCTCCACTTCCAATCCAGCTCTCTGCTATGGCCTGGGAAAGCAGTACAAGATGGCCCAAGTCCTTGGGCCCCTGTACTCATGTGGGAGACCTGGAAGAAGCTCCTGGTTCCTGGCTTTGGATCGGCACAGCTCCGGCCATTGCAGCCAACTGGGGAGTGACCCAGCAGATGGAAGACCTCTCTCTCTCTCTCTCTCTCTCTCTCTCTCTCTCTCTCTCTGCCTCTCCTTCTCTCTGTGTGTAACTCTTTCAAGTAAATAAATAAATCTTAAAAAAAAAAAAACCCTCTTGGGTCTCTTCCAGTCTCTGCAGCAGCCAAATTCTCTTACAACCATACTTGAGAAACCAGCCTAGTGCCAGGCCCAAAAAAAAAAAAAAAAAAAAAAGCTGCAGATGCTACAGGTGAGACTGAAATTAAGGCAGAGGCAAGTGTGGGTTGACGGGAACCCAAAAGAGATAGGGTGCCGCCACAGAGGGATGCCACCACTGACCCTAACCGGGATGGAGGGAAAGGGGAGAGCTGTCCCTCCAGTACCCAATACCCCAGGAGCTGTGGCTCCTGAACCCACTGTCAGAGATAACCTCACCTTAAGGTTCTCTGTGATGACAGTGTGTTTAACAGCTCCTCCTCGCCAAGCTTACAGGCATCCTGTTCATTTCCCCGGGAGATACTATATCCCGTCACGACTTCATTTTACATACTGACCACAGGGCACCGCACTAGACTGCAGTGTTAATTCTGAGCTATGAGACGCGGTTTTAAGTGCCCGTCAATCCTAACTGGGTTGCTCCAAGGGCATTCGGCGTTCCACATGTGCCCCCACAAAGCTCTTTTGGGCCCTATTCCACTTTTCCTGTATCTCTGGCAGAGCTGTGGCCAACTAACTACCTCTTAAGCTAGGAATCTGTTAGCCTAAACTCAGACTCTTACCCTCCCTCCTGCCTCTCACACTGGTCACCATGCCCCATCACCTGGCCCCTTTCTCCTCAACGCCTGAACTCAGTATCTGGCCTAGAAAAACAACCTCAGGGGTAGTCTCCCTGACACAGGTCTCTTTTTTGCCCTGTTCTGCACTTCTTTAAGTCAGTCAAATCTCGACAGTTCCTGGTTTTTAAAAATCCCTACCTTTACTCACTATCGTGCTAGTGTGCTAGCGAGCACGGTGGATAAGATGATGGGCTTGGGAGCCAGCTGCCAGCTCTTCGACCTTGGCTAAGAAATTTAACCCCTCTGCTGCTGTTTCCTAGCCTACAAAATGGGAATAAAAAGCTAATGCCTCCTAGGGGTGCTGTAGAGAGGAAACGGAAGGTGGATGTGAAATGCTTAGACTACTACTTGCTGAGTTGTACATTCTTAATGAATATTAACTATTTTTATTACTAAAATATGAAGTCCAAATTTGCTAGCATGGTATTTGAGCTCATGATAGCTGGGGCCCAACCTGAGCTCCCCCTAATTTCCATTGTAACGTTGCCCTTCTTGCTATTCAGTGAAAGCCCCTTACTTGGTTTTGCCTTTATATGGAAATCCTACCAGCATTTTCATTCCTCCATCCAACCTCATATTTCTGCTATGACAGTTCTCTCTGTAACCTGATTTAACAACAAAATGTAAGTCCTTAAATCTAAAGCTATCTAAGAGTATCAGTCCAGAATCATAAGGTCTATATAATACATAATTGCGATACAGTCCAACTCTTCTCAGGATAAAATACGGAGATGACATTTGAAGGATTTTTCAATTCAATGACCTATGAATATTCGCAAAGTTCCCGCAGATGGAACAGTGGATCACAGAGTACAGCCTGGGTTTGGGCAAGCATTACATGGACGGACAGGGACAGCAGCACAACAGAACACGCACTGCTCTCAGATCCACTGGTGCTGGCTTAATGTATATAAACAATTTCTAACATCACTGTGAGCCCTTAGCTCCAAAACCAAAGGTCACTGTATCGTGGAAAAAAAAAAATAGTTCAAGTTAAGTGCTCAAGCCAATGAAACATTAAACAAGTGCACCTGCATTTTCACAGTAAATAATTCCAGTGGGGATTTCACGTTGCTGTGGATACAAAGGGAGGAACAGCTCAAAGATACTTGTAAAGCAGGGGGGATTAGAGTATCCAGGGAAATAAGTAAAAGGGATTGCATTTCACTCCAGGCTTCGGGAGGACAGCTACAAAATTAGGTCCAAACATCCTTATCCTCCAAATA
Source organism: Sylvilagus floridanus (assembly GCA_949820135.1). Lineage (NCBI taxonomy): Eukaryota > Metazoa > Chordata > Mammalia > Lagomorpha > Leporidae > Sylvilagus > Sylvilagus floridanus. Next base: position 86,457,167 of record OX463231.1, read on the forward strand.
AAGAGAGTCACATTGCCAATTTGTTGTGAACACCATAAAAGAAACATAAAACTTTTCTCATTGCTCACCCTTCTGGGCGGGAGAAACCTCTCAACTTGCTAAATGATTGCTCATTATTTTTTATTTTTTTGCTGATTTTTTTGGCACAACAGACTTGACCTAGGCAGGCAATTTTATTCACTGCTTTCATTAGTGTTCTTACTTAAACAAAGAGTATAGAGGAGAAAATAATAACTCCACATTGATCTAAATGTTTCAATTTACTCATCCAAGCCTCTGCTTACTGAATTGTTTAAAATGGTGACAAAAATATTTGCCAAATGACAGTAAATCCTACTCCAAGATAGATGTTTAACCGAAGTGCATATTCTACTATGCAAAGACTAACTCAGATCTGATTCAGTCTTCATGATACCATATAATATCACGAAATCAATGACAAAATGCCCACGATGGTGTTTAAAGGTTGGAAGTTGTGTGCAATTTCAATGTTAGAAGAAAAATATAGGGTCATGCAAATCAAAACATAATATTTATTATCAATACAGAGCAGATTAAGAGAAGCTCACAAGTGTTTAACTTTCTTCTGCAATATTTTTTTCTGTTTAGATCACAAGAGACTTTTGTTTACAGTGCTCTGGGATATTTGATTTGGGCAAATTTCTGACAGGAAGAAGAGGTGAAAGACGCTTGCTTAACAGTCACCAACATTCTGCCATTTTTAAGACACTCCATCATTTTTTGCTGTTGGAGTATTTTAAAGTAAACCACACACACACACAAACCCACAGACCTCTTATTACTTCACCTTAAATTCACTACTATGTCAGAACCTAAAAACATAAAATAAATTGCAGAAAAGCAGGAGCATGGATGGGACTGTCATACATTGCAGAGACACATTAACCAAATGCAATATTTGGACATTATTTGCCCAAACACACAAACTGTAGAAGACCCATTCTAAGACCAGCAGGGAAATTGAACGTGGGCTGGTATTAGAAGGCACTGCGGAATTACTGGGTCCCTGTTGGAGTGTGTTAATGGTACTGAAATCAGTTTCGTTCTGTTGGTAGAAATCAAATGGCAGCTGCACCCAGGTCCACAGTGTGGCTGATAGTGGCACACTCTCACCTCCAGGGGGAGACCAAAGAGAGAGAACCAAAGAGGAAGTGCTGGATGAGGGTCCTTAGCACAACAGAAGGAGGCGGGAAGTCCACAGGTGAGGGGAGTCCCTGATCCTGCTTCTCTGTCTTGGATGCCATCTTGGCTGGCTCCACCTTGGTAACGGGTCAGAGCGCCCCTCCTCTTGGCAGCCCCTGTAGGAACGAGGATGGAACCTGAGAAAGGGGCCGAGGAGCAAGTCTTGCATGCCTGCCCGAAGTGCAGGCTGTGTCCTGGGGCAGCGAATCTGGCATCAGCAGTGGGCCCGACAGTAGGGTACAACCGTCTGCCTTCAGTGTCGTGGGTACACTGCAGAGTCCCAGGGGCCTGGCAGGGGAGGGTGTGGTGGGCAGGCTGAGGGACTGGGGGCAAGATTTGAGGATTCAGGATCTTGGGAAAAAAACTGATATATCTCTGCACAAGAAAGACACATAAATCCTTGCTGAAATAATAAACAGGAGCGTCATGCCTGAAGTGTCAATCAAAAGAATAAGAATAAAATTTGGGAGTTCTCACGAGGCAGACTAGTTGAAACTGAGTTTATTTTTATCATTGGGGGGAAATGGTGAATGGTGCCTTTTAATCTATACATGTGCAGTAAGGAAATTACACATGTGTACTTGGAAATATGTTTACATGAGGGTATTTCAAAAAGTTCATAGAAGATAGAATTAAAAGGAGTTTACTCTGGTGCAAAAACATTTTTGAAATCCACGTATAATTTTTTTCACCATGTACATTTTCTGCAAACTTTTTTAAGAACTCTAGTATACTGTGGCTCAGTGGGTTAACGGCCTGGCCTGATCCTATATGGGTACCGGTTTGACACCCAGCTGCTCCATTTCCAATCCAGCTCTCTGCTATGGCCTGGGAAAGTAGTAGAAGATGACCCAAGTCCTTGGGCCCCTGCACCTGTGTGGGAGACCCAGCAGAAGCTCCTGGCTCCTGGCTCCTGGCTTCAGATTGGCGCAACTCCGGCCGTTGCAGCCAATTGGATAGTGAAGCATTGGATAGAAGAACTCTCCCCCTGCCCCACGCCGTGTAACTCTTTCAAATAAATAAATAAATATTAAAAACAAAAAAACTCTAGTATACTAAGCAAATATAAAATATAAAAACTGGGGTCAGCATGTGGTATAGTGGGTTGGACTGTGATGCCAGTATCCCATACGAGTGCCAGCTTGAGCCCCAGCTGCTCCACTTCTGATCCAGCTCCCTGCTAACGGCCTAGGGAAGCAGCAGAGGATGACCAGACTGCTTGGGCCCCTGCACCCAAGTTGGAGACCCAGAAGAATCTCCTGGCTTCAGCCTGCCCCAGTCCCAGCCATTGTGGCCATCTGGGGAGTGAGCCAGTGAATGGAAAACCTGTCTCTCCCTCTCTGTCTCTCTATCTAGCTCTGCCTTTCACATAAACAAATCTTTAAAATGCCAAGATGGCAGCTACAAAAGACAACTCGGAAAGCTGCCACACACCAGAGGCGGCAAGATACAAGACACGAACCAGTTCCTTGAAATTGGAATAATAAAGCATTCTGGGGATTCAAAAACGAGCAAAAGTGAGCTCACTTCTCATGGGGGAGGAGGAGGACGAGTTTTGTTCTGAGCGAGTGATGGTTATTAGGGATGCTTTATTAACACCATGTGGGCAGATTTCTTCCCGCTGCTTCCTGGGCCTGCCTTCTACTGGAGCTGGTTTAAACATAAAACCTTGTGAGATGCTTTCTACTAGGTCCAATTTATTGTCTACACACTATGAACACGGGGTAATGACTCCAGTAATGACATCCTGCTAATGATAACTCAATAATTAGACCTAGTGAGTCTTAAAGTCACGACATGACTTAGAAGGTAGATGATTTGTTGGGAATCAGAAAATGTGGTCTTGAAAACAAGCCCATAAGAACGAGTTAGCTCCAATGAACAATTAGAGGGGGAAATAGGTTTTCTTCCAGATAAAGAACACTAATTTTGAGGAAGTATCTACATAAGCAGTTCCCAGGCCCAGCTGCACGTCAGAATTACCTGGGGGAGCCTGTCGAAACACATATTCCTGGAACGCACGCCAGTCCTACTGAGCTGTAACCCAGAAGTAGGGCTGAGGAAGTTGTATTTCTACAGCCTTCTCCTTTCTCGCCCAAGGGGCTTGCACGTGCACAACCGTGCCATCGGGGATTCTGAAATCTTTTATTTATAGACAGACTACTCAGTGTCAGCCCCATTGTCTAGGAAGGTGAGTCACAACATTTTCATCCACCATGAATTCTATAAACAAAGGGGAGGGAGGGGCACTGTGGCACAAGCAGGGTAAGCCGCCCCTTGGGATGCCTGGCCCCACACTGGACTGCCTGGTTTGAGCTCTGGGCACTCCTCGCTGCCAATCCAGCTTCCTGCTAGCGCATCCTGAGAGGAAGCTTGGGCCCCTGCCACCCGTGTGGGAGTCCTGGAGGAAGTTCCTAGCTCTTGGCTCCAGCCTGGCCCAGCTCTGCCTGTTGTGGGTCTTTGGGGGAATGAACCAGTGGATGGAGATTTCTCTCTCTCATACTCCCCTCTTCCCGGCCCCATCACTCTGCCTTTCAATAGATAAATACATCTTCTAAAAAAAAAAAAAAAAGAGAAATTCAAAGCCATTTTTTTTCAAGCCCAAATGTTGTCCGATGTTGGATCATCCCTTTGAAAGGTTTTTATCTTCAAAGAGCTGTAATTAGAGAGAAATATGCACTCCAGAAGCCACCTACCAAAGATGGTCTGGCCTGGCGCAGCCTAGCCTGGCCTCACGCAGGGAGCAATGCCTAGACTCCCATACCCCAGAGAGGATGCCCGGACCCCGTCACCTCTACAGAAGCTCCCACACCTGTGTTGCAGGCCAGGCTCCTCGCAGGCCTCCCCTTCAAATTTCCACCCAATGTCATGTGGCGTAAGGGGGTGGGGGTTGCTGTCTCCTGTTCCCTCCATGCACGTGTACCCAGGATAAAGGATTCAATGGGGAATGTTATAGCTTAATTCTCTCTCTGGAGGGGAAAGTGACTGGTGGGTTTGGCGCCGAGTAGGGCGAACAGAGGGGCACAGCTGAGGGTGGACCGTGTCTTTGGTCTGTGATGGAGGCATGGCTGCACATGAGACAAGTGGGGACGATAGGAAGAAGCTGGCAGGGCCAGGATGGTATCCATCTGGGGGGGGGGGGCTGCAGGCTGAGGGAACCCCTAGAAGGCTGGCAAAGCACAGACTGCTGGGCCAATTCCCAGTTCCTGATGCGGCAGACCTGGCTGGGGCCTGCCAAGTTCCCAAGTGGTGCTGATGCTGGTGTTTAAGGAAGACGCTTTGAGAACCACTGTTCTAACTGCAGATGACTGCGAGGCTGCCAGGGGGTCCAGGTGCTCAAGACAGGAGGGCAGAGTTCAGTAGTGTCCTACCAAGGAAGAGCAAGAAGACCTCAAAACCTGCATGGAAAAATGGAATTAAAAGATAAAGCTTATTTGGGTGCAAAAAGTGTTTGAAATCCATGAATGGTATTTCTCCATAATATGCATTTCCATGATTTCTTTGAAGACCTCTCATATATACAATTTCATTTTTTGCACCAAAATAAACTTATCTTTGGATCCTACTTTTCCATGAGTTTTGTGAATTACCCTTATCTATGATCCTATTAAGTATTTGAGACATATGAATAAAGACAGAAATTTTTGTCTTTGCTTTGTTGTTTTTGTTTGCTTTTATTTATTTATTTTTAAAAAGATTTATTTATTTGAAAGGCAGAGTTACAGAGAGGCTGAGGCAGAGAGAGAGATGGGTCTTTCATCCACTGGTTCACTCCCCAGATGGCCACAACGGCTGGAGCTGTGCCAATCCGAAGCCGGGAGCCAAGAGCTTCCTCTGGGTCTCCCACATGGGTGCAGGGCCCCAAGGACTTGGGCCATCTTGTACTGCTATCCCAGGCCATAGCAGAGAACTGGATCATAAGTGGAGCAACCGGGACTCGAGCCAGCACCCATAGGGGAAGCCAGCATTGCAGGTGGCAGCTTTACCTGCTGCACCACAGCGCAGGCCCCTGCTTTGTTTAAAATGCAGTAGAATTCTTGGTCTTGGGATGGGAGGTGCAGGCAGAGCCTCTTAAGATGTAAATATTAGGGACTGGCATTGTGTAGCAGCACATTAAGCTGCTTCCTGCAATACCAGCTGCTCCACTTTCAATCTAGTTCCCTGCTAATGAACCTGGGAAAACAGCAGAGAATGGCTCACACGGGTGAACACCTGCACCCACATGGGAGACCCGGATAAAGCTCCTGGTTTCTGATTGGCCCAGCCCTGGCCATTATAGCCATTTAGGGAGTGAACAAGCACATGGAAGATCTATCTGTGTGTCTCCTTCTTTCTCTAACTCTGCTTTTCAAATAAATAAATAAATCTTTAAAAAAAAAAAAAGATGTACATGATAAACTTAAGATTAGCAGCAGAACAAAGGTCCCCAAGTATCTCAAGATAGTAGTTGACAAAGCATCTACACAGCAGGAAAAGGCCTCAGACACATCCATCAGTGGCCCATGAGTTCATGACCAGCCATGGAGTGCTCTGAAAAGCCCAAGGTTGGCCCCTCTGAACGTTAAGATCCATGATCCGTGAGGAATCTGGACGTCCCTCAGTTTGGATTGACAGCCATCAGGGAGGTACACTGTCTGACTCCGGGAGCTGGAAGAACAGCCCCAGGGTGAGCTTGCAACAGCCAGGACAGGCACTCGGGGCAAATACCCCAGCCCCCTGCACCCCTGAGAGCCCATTCGCATCTGCGTCCCTCAGAAGGCTCCAGTGGGACCTGCTGACAAGCACAGTTTTGGCTCTGCTGCTTTTCCCGACTTCCCTGTCTCAGCACCCTGTTCTCCCAGGCAGGGGCACCCGCAGACAAATTACTCACACCCAAATGCTTTGGGCTCAGCCTGGTGTGAAGGGATGGAGGCACAGACAAGTATCAGTGTCATCCCGCGAGGATCATCCATGGTGGACCGTGAAGACTGGGGAGGTGAGCCTATTACTCGGTTCTGGGTCTGTGGTTTGTGCTGTGCGTGATCATGAAGAATGCTTTTCCTATTTAATGTCTTGAACCCCAAAGAATCAAAGAGAACCCACAGAAATGACAACAAGTTGACCTGCCCCCGCCCCGCCCCGCCCCATGCATGCCATGGGGCAAATGTTGCTCAAAGAGCATTTCTTTTCTTATGTCCTGGGAGACAAGAAAAGCTACACCAGGAACAAGCAGGGGTGTACACGTTAAGTAAATGATTTAACATCAAGTACGTTTAAATACCAGCAAGGCCAGGGGGACAGTTCTGGGTCGTCGTTTACCCAGGACAGAATGGCAGCTCCCTGTGCCTGGGGAGACTAAGCCTCTGCACCTGGCACACACCCTCCCTGCCTGTGCCCACCCCACCCCCCACCCCAGCCACTGCTGCAACTCAGCACAGTCCCTGGTGGCCCCACTCTGATGCCGCCAGGGCAACACGACAAGACACTACCTGCCTCCCGGAACCCCGCCTCCCCCAGAGGCAGACTGCTGCCTATTCCCCTCCCCAGACTCGGCGGAGGGGGGTCCCCATGCGCGCCAGGGCTGTCACTGCGGCTCCGCTTCTGACCTCGTGTCAACAGGACAATCGGGGAGGGGGGGAACATGGGCTCATTGGTTCCCAGGGCAGAGACGATAGGACAGGACAGTGGTGCTCACCAGTCTGTTCCTGGGCGGGGGGCGAGGGAGGGGCGGTCAGCTCTGAGCTCAGCAAGGAAGCACGGACTATTTAATTAGTCACCTAATTAGTGACAGGCCACACTGAAGGTTTCAGATGTCCTCAGACAAATGTAAAGATAAAAAGCCTAATTAAGCCGCAAGCGCTGGGCCGGCTGCTGCCAGCGCCCACAGCTGTGCCGGATATTGTGCGGAACTGCGCAGCCCGATAACAGGAGTTATACGGTCGCTCTGAAAACATGCCGGCCTATTCCAAGCTCTCCGTAGCCCACTCAGCCCACTAAACCAGATGAGCGCAGGTTCAACCGCTAGGTCACCAGTCTGAGACTTCACCCTTGGATGGGATTATTTGGTTATGCTTTGAGCAGTCTTTTTTCCCCATGGTGGAAGTGGAAGCCAATGAGGACTGGGCTTTCTGGCACCTTCTGTGTGTCAAAGCATCTGTCTCTGTAGTCCCACCGAGCCTAGGACCCCCCCCCCCCCGGGCTGCCCTCCCTCATTGTCATTCTTTACGCCTTTTTCCAGTGCTCCTTTTTCCAAGCTCCTTAAGAGATTCTTTACATCAGAACTGAATTAGGGAGGATTTTAAAATAACGGATTAAAAGGAACTGCTCTGTAATCACGAGTAAATGCTACAAAAACACGGAGACATCGAGACACACGTACTGAAACAGGGGAAAGGAAGATTGGCCTCCATTCAGCGAGTTTGTGCCCAAAGGATAGTGACAAAGCTGTTCTTGTGCACAATTCTGGGGGAAAATATATGCATTTGGAACACTGTGTGGGGCAGGGCCCGGAGCCTTTTAAGTTTTAAGTTATTTAGACATTATTGTATTTATTTATTTATCTATTTGATAGGCAGAGAGACAGAAAGAGCTCCTACCCACTGACTCATCCCCTAGAAGCCCTAAACACCTAGGACTGGGCTCAGGACTGGGAATGTAATCTGGGTCTTCTGCCTGGGCAGCAGGTTGCTTGAGCAGTTGCTTAAGCCATCACTGTTGCCTCCCAGGGTCTACACTGGCCAGAAGCTGGCATCAACACCTGCAGCTGAGAGTCAAACCCAGGTCTTCCAGTGTGGGACACAGGCATCTTAACTGTTAGGCTAAACACCTGCTCCTGCTCCTGCAGCTGTGCCAAGAGCCCATGTGATGCAGAGGCAGCTTGTCCACAGACCGCACTGTTGAGTAAAAAGGAGGGAAAAATACAAGTTCATGGGCCTCATTCCTGCCCTTTCTGGGGTCTTCCAATTCCAGATTTATTTTTTTAAAACGAGTTGGGAGTGTCTTCATAGAAAGCCTGTAATATTCAGCATAACGAATTTGGGAAGCTCAGCAGGGTTAGACTTGGTACCCCGCGTGGTCAATTCCTGCCTTTCTGAGCTTCATGGAGAGAGGCCTCTCTCGTGCTCTGTGGAAAAGGCTTCTGGGCTTTCCTAAGAAGCTATCTGCTTCGGGAAACTGTTTCCTCCATGGATGATGTAAGCCCGTCTGGGACCTGGCTGTTGGTCCAAGACTGGGGAGCTCACTTAAATGCCAGATAGGGCAGGTGGACTTCTTAGGGCTGGCAGAACCTGGGGGCCCCTGCTGGGTCCCTGCCTTGGCACAGATGAGGAGGTGGACTTCCTGCCAAGGCCCAGCTCACTCTCTGCTTTCTCCAGTGGGTGGGGAGGCTGTCACTAGAGGTGCTCAGAGGACACTATGTGGGTGACACCTGTAGGCTCTGCCCAAGTAAGAGCTTTTTGTCCCAAAGAGACAGGGCACATGAACGGACATAGTGCGTTAATCTCAAGGACCATAACTTTAAAAGAATTCGGGTATATCACTCGAATGTCTGAACACACAGAAAAATGTCTTGCGATTTGCTTTTCTCTCCTGTCCCCTGCCCTCTGCACCACAGGTGAGCCAGCTTTTCTTCCCTCTGTGCCCCTCTCCCTGACTCCCAGAGAACTGCTCCACTGGCCCTGGCTCTGCTGCTGCCTTCTGCCCCTGCTCAGCCTGAGTCTTGCCAGGTAGGGATGCCCAGGTGACAGAGAGGGTGGTTAGGACAAAAGGGGGCGGAGCCCACGTAGGACCCCCCCCCCCCTTGAGCGCCTCTTGAGCTGCTTCTGTGCAGTGCCCTCAAGATATTAAGTGCATGGGACCAGGGGGAGGGAACCAAGGAGCTGAGCCCTTCCCCACCCTGAGTGGCCCTGCACCCTTGCCGTCCATCACCCCCTGGTCAGGGGTCTCTCCAAAGCTGATGGAAGCTGCCAAAAGCTCTGACAACAGAGCTACAGTCCTCCACCTGACGCTGGGCAGGAGGGCAGGAGAACAGCCCAGGAGGTTGGACCCTGGCCCAAGAGGCCCTGCCCTCATATGGACAGCAGGCAGGGGCTGTCATATGCTTGCAGCTAAAGACAAGAAGGTTCGCCCAGGTGTGTTCGAGCAGACGCAATGCTCAATGGGTAGCAGCTGAGGGGTGGTCACATGGAATGCTGCGCTTAAAATAAAAAATCTGGCTCAGCACTCAAGACTCTGCTTGCGATGTTGGCGTCCCATACTGGAGTTTGGGTCCTGGCTCTGCTTCTGAGTCCAACTTCCTGCTAGTGCTCACCGTGGGAGGCGCTGGGTGATGGCTCAAACACCTGGGTCCCTGCTGTACATGTAGGAGACCTAGACTGGGTTCCTGGTTTCTGGTTTCAGCCTGGCCCAGCCCCAGCTGTTGTGGACCTTCAGAAAGCAAACAAGTAGATGGGAGCTTTCTTTGTCTCTCTTTGCCTTTCCAATTAAAAAAAAAAAAAAAAAGAAATACACAAGTATCTGTTTAAAAACAAAAACCAAAGCCAAAGCCCGATCCTTCACGCTCCTGGCACAGAATGGATGCCCCAGTGAATTAGGTGCTGACTTTGGGCCAACCACTGCAGCTCTCCCAGGAGCACCTTAGCACTCAGGGACAGGACACAGTAAGGGCACAGAGTTTCCGCGATGACTGCTCTTCGGTGTCCTTTGAAGAGGAGACCAAATGTGCTTTATAATTTCTTGCATGGAAATAATATGAGAACAAAGAGTTGTGTTGTTGTGTCACCAGATGACAATCCTGCCAGATTTTCTGGAAAAAGAGGTTCCTGCACTGGGCCTCAAATGGATTTTCCAGGAACAGCAGTGCACCTGCTGAGCCCGATAATGCAGCTCGGGAGGACAAGGAGGACGATTTTTTTTTTTCTAATTCTTGCTTCCAAAATGTGGGTTTAGTCTTCACTGGTGGCTAGTGTTTGGTGAAAACTGTATTTTTAAATTCATTCCAGCTCAAATCATTTATAAAATTTAGTTCAAATGTCAGATAAACTGGTAAAGTTTAATATGCAGCAGGTTACTATGGTGATCGTTAATTTAAAATAATTAGAGAAAATAATGAGAAAACTATTTCCTCTCTTAAGGATTCGAGATCCGTAAACTGATACCAGTCTATTTTTAGTGGACATAATCTGTGTAACAATGATAGAGAATTATGGGTACTTTAAAATGCTTTAAAAAGGTCTGATTGAGGAATTGAATCAACCCAGTGCTTACATCAAAATTTATATTTGTCTTCATTAAATCTAGGTCAATTCCACAAAAAGAAAATCACATGTATATATCTTCATGTAAGCATTTTAAACAAAACATGATAACTAAGGACATGGCTAAATTAAGATTTAAGACGTATTTATGATAACTTCTTGACTACTATAATTTCACAATTCCTCTCCAATAGCACATCATTCAGAAATGCTTGTGGGCTATGCATGTGGCACTTGGAATGCCTGCATCCCACCGTGGAGGACCTGAGTTCGAGTCCCAGCTGCACTCCTGTGTCCAGCTTCCTGCTAATGTGCACCCTGGGAGGCAGCAGGTGACGGCCCAACTGCTTGGGCCCCTGCCACCCACAAGGGAGACCTGGGTGGGGTTCAAAGCTCCTGGCCTCAGCCTCTCCCTGCAACAGTTGTTGTGGCCATTTGGGGAATAAACCAGAGGATGGAAGACCCTCTCTCTCCCCTCCCTCTCCCTCTCGCTCTTGGCCTTTCAAATAAAGAAATCTTTTTTAAAGCAGGAGTGTGACTGTGTTCTAATAAAACTTTGCTCACGACAGCAAGCCAAATTTGGCCAGAGGGCTATACTTTGCTAACTCCCAATCTAGAATATTCCACCTATTCATCAATCCACACAGTAGCAAACAAACCAGGCCTAATCTCTGAAGAGGCTCGCAGGGTATGGGAAGAGGATTTTTTATTATTTAAAATAAATTAGAAACTCACCAAAATACCAACGTCTCTAGGAAGGAAATTCCCACATTGGAGGCACCAACCACAACGATCCTGGCGTTGACAGTTATTTTAGGTTCCAATGTTAGTTTTCTGTTTGTGTGGTTCAAGGCATAACCCAACTGGGGAAAAAAGGCAAAGACAAAGAGGAACTTAAGGGATATGCGACTGAGTCCACACAACCAAACTGGGAATTTCGTGGAATTACTGAGCTAGAACATTATTGAAAAACAAAACTTCATAATGCTTGTGCAGCAACTTTGGTGAAATGCATGGGAAAGTATTTTTAAGAAATTAATAGAAGGAGGCCAGCGCTGTGGTGCAGCAGGTAAAGCTCCCCCCACCCTGCCCCTTGTCCTGCGACGCCAGCACCCCATATGGACACTGGTTCGTGTCCCTGCTGCTCCACTTCCAATCCAGGTTCCTAATGATGGTTTGGGAAAAGCAGCAGAGGATGGCCCAAGTGTTTGGGCCCTGCCACCCACATAGGAGACCCGGATAAAGCTCCTGGCTCCTGGCTCCTGGCTCCAGCCTGGCCCAGCCCTGGTGGTTACAGCCATCTGGGGAGTGAAACCAATGGATGGGAACATTCTCTCTGACTTCTCCCCTCTCTCTAACTCTGACTTTCTTTTTTTTTTTTTAGATTTTATTTAAAGAATATAAATTTCCAAAGTATCTGACTTTCAAAATAAACAAACAAGTCTTTAAAAAAAAACAAAAAAGTAACATAAGACTATACAAATACACCTAACACTTAGGCCAGGCCACACAAAAATGCTTGGTTTGGCTGATTCTTGTGTAATTTCCGACAATTGTTTCACATGGATCAGAAGTACTTAATGGTTAGAGGACAAGGTCAACAATTCTGCAGTAAGACAGACAAACTCTGCCTGGGAGTCCACGGTACCCTGGATGGACCCAAGTTTTTCCTTCTGTCCTGGGTTTTCCTGAAACCTTTGGCTGAATTATGTTAGCTGTATACCTGAATAGAAGCATTCTCTCTTACTCATATATGTATTCCTCACACTACTTAACACAGCACCTACAGGACAGCAGGTGGTTAGTAATATCTGTTGAGTGACGGCTGCTGCATGGCAAGGATTTGAAAATCTTTCAGATGCTTTGGGGTCAAGAGGAGGACTCCAAAAATTTAATTAACATTAGTTGTACATATTTATGGGATACAGTCTGACATTTCAATACAGGTGTATGATGCGAGTTGATCAAAACAGGGTAGGCAACATTTCCCCTTCTTTGGCATTACTTTATGATTGGCAGCTCAGCACCAGTCTCTCTCACCTTTGTTCTTGCAATGTGTACTAGGTCTTCCCTCCATGCTGTTTAACACCAGGATCTTATTCCTCTGATCTAACTCTGCTATGGTACCATCATCCAAACTCCCTCTCTCTCCCCTGCCCCTCCCAGCCTCTAGCAATCATCATTCTGAGTTCAGATGGTGGCTTTTTTTTAAAAAAAAAATTATTTGTTTATTTGAAAGAGTACACAGACAGAGAAGGAGAGGCAGGGAGAGAGAGAGAGCGAGAGCAAGAGCCAGAGAGAGGTCTTCTGTCTGCTGGTTCACTCCCCAATTGGCTGCAACAGCCAGAGCTGTGCTGATCTGAGGCCAGGAGCCAGAAGCCTCTTCCCACGCAGGTGCAGGTGTAAGGACTTGGGCCATCTCTTACTGCTTTCCCAGGCCATAGAAGAGAGCTAGAGGAGAAGTGGAACAGCAGGGACTTGAACCAGTGCCCATATGGGATGCCAACACTGCAGACGGCAATTTTACCTGCTACACCACAGTGCTGGCCCCAGATAGAGTTCTGTTTTAGCTTATTCTCCCACATGAGTACAACAGGTGATATCTGTCCTCCGTCTGGCTTATTCCGCCTGACATGATGTGCTCCAGTTCCACCCTTTCTGCTGCAAATGACAGGCTCTCATCCTTTCTTATGGCCAAATAATATTCCATTGTGGATGCGTCTACATTTTCTCTGTCCATTCATCTGATGAAAGAGGGCCAGGGCATGTTCTTGTGGCAACGTCAGGAGTATAAGCAGGGTAAGTAAGAATAAGCAGCATTTCTTGAGCCAGCCCAAAGCCAGTCACACAGCAGCGCCTAGTATCTCAGAGGTGGGGAACTATACTCACTTGCAGTGGGAGGAACCTAGCGGCACTCAGCAAAGGAGCCCGGCCCAGGGAGGGGAGACAGCAGGGAAGAGTGACGCAGCCTCCTGTGTCTCATCAATTATTTAGGCCAGCTGGTATCTTTCACAACCCAACCGCAGAGTTCGCAGGTTGGCTGACTTTATACATGAACACACCGCGCTGCCGGAAAGGTGCATGTTCTTGTGTACGGCAGTTCTGACCTGCTCTCTGAGTACTTCCCAGGACAGGTCAATGAGGAATCATGCAAGAGACCCTGTTAATATTGGTAAACCTGGGTGCCACTTTGTGCTGCAGCCTGTTTAATTTGCAAGACAATCGGGCCAACGGCAAATTCTCTCTAGCCAGGGGGCTTGGGCGGTCTATGGGAGGTAGATAGGAAGCATCTGAGTATATGAGTACATGGTGCTGGGGCCGGCGCTGTGGTGTAGCGGGTAAAGCCTCCACCTGCAGTGCCAGCATCCCATACGGGCGCTGGTTGGAGTCCCGGCTGCTCCACTTCCGATCCAGCTCTCTGCTATGGCCTGGGATAGCAGTAGAAGATGGCCCAAGTCCTTGGGCCCCTGCACCTGTGTGGGAGACCTGGAAGCAGCTCCTGGCTCCTGGCTTCGGATCAGCATAGCTCCAGCCATTGCAGCCATTTGGGGGAGTGAAACAGTGGGTGGAAAACTTCCCTCTCTCTCTGCCTCTGCCTCTCCTCTGTAACGCTGCCTGTCAAATAAATATTTTTTTTTTTGGACAGGCAGGGTGAACAGTGAGAGAGAGAGACAGAGAGAAAGGTCTTCCTTTTGCCGTTGGTTCACCCTCCAATCACCGCGCTGATCCGATGGCAGGAGCCAGGTGCTTCTCCTGGTCTCCCATGGGGTGTAGGGCCCAAGCACTTGGGCCATCCTCCACTGCACTCCCGGGCCACAGCAGAGGGCTGGCCTGGAAGAGGGGCAACCGGGACAGAATCTGGCATCCCAACCAGGAGTAGAACCCAGTGTACCGGCGCCACAAGGTGGAGGATTAGCCTACTGAGCCACGGTGCCGGCCCCAAATAAATATTTTTTAAAAATGAGTATATGGTGTTCTGGTGGCATCTACTCGCAGGGCTAATGAGCAGATTTAAAATGCAAGCAATTCAACAGGGGTGAGACCCCAAGAGTCCTTCCATAAGGAGCTGCATCCAGACACTCCCCCTCTGCCGCGGCAGAGTAAGGGAACACTGAAATGTGGGCTGTAAAGAAATCTGCTAGTGAAGAATCACCCCTCCCTTCCGAAACAGCTCCTCTGTCAGGGACACAAAACCGGCTGCGGAATGGAACAGGGTGGCTTTTGTTTCCTGCACAATAGCTCTAACACCAACAGCTGCCAGGCCTCAGAAATCACCTTTCTGTTAAACACACAAAGTGGCCTCCGGGTGTCAAGAGTTAGCCATCAGTACCAGTGACAGGTGGGTGTCTCAGGAGAGGGGAATCACATTGTTTCACAGAAAACCCAATTTTTTATGTCCATGTTTTCACTGAAAACATAGCCACTCCTCAAGTACGATGAAGTCTTCTGACCTGAAAAAAAATCATATTTTTTTTTCGTTCATTAGCATAGCTGGTTTTTAAACAAGCCTTCGAAAGGAATCTGCCAGCTTGCAAAGCTTGGAAATGAAGACTGCTCCTGTCGCGTTAGAAAGAGTTTTGCCTCTAAGCAGGAGGCACAGGTCATCTTTAATGAAAGCAGAATATTTCCTCTCTTTCTCTTCTTTCAAACTACAGTTTGCATGGGAAAGACAGACAGGTATAGAGGATCCCCTGGGTCACGTCAGCTTGTCCTGTCTTGTTCCGAACATCCACTCCAAAAGTGTCCCACACACTGGAGATCCTGTTTGGGGTCTGATTCCCTTAGTAATGCAGTAAGAACAAAAGCTCCTTCTAATTGACTCATATTTTATAGACTGATGTTAAATGTGTCTTGTAACAGCAAATTACTGCTAAGATCCGACAGTGGGAACTGTGGGCTAGTCACTTACTCCAGTGAGAACACGGATGGTGAGCAAGATCCCACCTCCATTGGTTTCCTTTCAGGACACTTTGGATTCTACTCTTATTTACTAACACTAGGTTAGCACTTCAGACACTGACTCTTCAGCGTGCAATAAGCACACGCCCAGCAAGAGAGAAGAAACCACAGATCATGGTATCTACGCTGATGGTCCACAAATTTGATGGTCCACAAAATTGATAATGACACCCATAATGAGTTTAGAACACATATCTTAAATTCCAACCCTGAGAGAGGAAAAGGAGAGAATGATAACACGAGACTCCCCCTGTTAGGAACTTCTAGAGCCGAGCTTAGAGGCTGGTGTGTGTGGGTTTGGAGAGAATCAGACAGCAAAGGTCCGGTGGGAGGGGCGGGCACCAGACAGGAGCAGATGTTTAAGACGTAACCTCTGTCATCACTGCAAAGATTTAAGCTTCTCCAACATGAGCGTCTACGTGGGAGTGCTGAGTCACTGCCGTTCTGGGTAGCTTTTCTTCACGTTCTTGTTCTGCCTGCCACTTTCCAACTAGACCTGTTTGCTCCTTGAGGTCAGGAACTAACTTCCTTCCTTCCTTCCTTCCTTCCTTCCTTCCTTCCTTCCTTCTTTCCTTCCTCCCTCCCTCCCTCCCTCCCTCCCTCCCTCCCTCCCTTCCTTCCTTCCTTCCTTCCTTCCTTCCTTCCTTCTTTCCTTCCTTCCTCCCTCCCTCCCTCCCTCCCTCCCTTCCTTCCTTCCTTCCTTCCTTCCTTCCTTTCTCTCTCTCTCTCTCTTTCTCAAGATTTCTTTATTTGAAAGGTAGGGTAACAGAGAGAGAGACAGAGAGAGAGAGGGACAGAGAGATTGAGATTTCAATCTGCTGGTTCAGTCTCCAAATGGCTGCAACAGCCAGGGCTGGGCCAGGCTGAAGCCAGGAGCCAGGAATTCCATCCTGATTTCCCATGCAGGTGGCAGGGGCCCAATCACTTGGGCTGTCTTCCTCTGCTTTTTCCCATGCACATTAACAGGGAGCTGAACCGGAAGTGGAGCAGCAGGGACTCGAATCAGCGCTCATGTGGGATGCTTGCTCATATCACTACAGGCAGTGGTTTAATTCACTGAACCACAATGCCAGCCCATTTACTTTTTTTTTTTTGTAGCATTTGAACAACTCTTGCCACACATTTGGGGCATTCAGTGCCATCATGGACATAATTAAAGGGTGCTGACATAATTTCTATTTTCCAAAAGTGATTTTGTTGGTTCAATTGCTTACATGAAGAAATAAATAATTTAAATAGAAATTAAAGATCAAATTTGATCTTTCTAGGAAAAATGATGTTGATGTATGCAGTTGACTTTATGCCATGAGTCACATACACTTATGAAGAGAGTTTAAATGTTCAGTGTTGATTTTTATATTCGCATTCTGAGTGTATAAAAAATGGTTGGCCAAAATCTAATTTTACCTGGTATACACGGACTTGAGTTCTGTGGTTTCACAACTGGTTTGTTTTTCTTTGGTACTTAATGTGAGTTAGAATGTCCACATGCCCATTACTGACAATATCAATAATGGATCCAAACGCGGAAGTCACTAAAACTACAAATAGGCCAGTAAATTAGAAAGCAGTCCAAATAAGTACCAATATTCCTGCACGCCAAATGCCAGGTCCGTGCTGAAAGGGGACACGAGCCCCCACGTGAAGCATTTCTCCTGACAACATTTCTTTGGGAGGTTACCTTCGACCTCCGGGGTCATCAGACTGCACTGTCATTAGCCTGGTGGCAAGGTTTGGCCTTGTTTTCTGAATTCCACTTGTACTTGAAACGCTGAGCCTCTTTTCCTTAAATATCAGTTTCCTCAGGTGTGGCATGGAAGTAAATCACACAGACCTCTACCGTCCTCAGTAGGCAACATGGGAACCATGCATTAAAAAAAAAAAAGGTCCACAAATACTTTGAGCTTTTCAGGCAAGGATGTTACGGGAGGCAAAATTGCACATCCTCGCCACCATCTGCAATATGAAAGGCAAATCTTTGAAGAGCACATTCTAAAAGGGCAAAACAATGAGCTCAATTTTCAGCTCACACCCATGTACATATATCTTTTCTTACACAAAGCTTCCAAAGACTTCAAAGGGAGCCCTGTCCATGCAAGGAGATGGAAGATGGAGAGAATCTAACCCATTAGGAATAAAATTTCTCAAATCCTTAATAAGCCTACTTTTGCTTTATAAATGCAATTTTTTCCCCTTCTGTCCACACTCTCTTTTCTCTTTGAGAAGTCCTCTCTTTCCCCAATTTGGGCAGAACAAATGACGACAGCTTGACAGTGCCACAAATACCTGGGTAGGTTTCAAAGTTCACAAACTTGACCTCTTTGGGACAAGTCTTGCAAACATTCACCAAATATAAATGAAGGGTTGGGGAGGTGTAGACACTTAAAAAGCAGAACCCAATTATGGGAAATATCTTGCATAGATACAAAATGTAATTTCAAAAAGTCTGCTAAAATTATTACAAGGGTTGAAAGGTACGGTAGGAACATCAACACCACACCTCTGTGTGGCTAAATGACACTGAGGTTTGGGCCGTGGTTTTGAAGGATTCTCTTAACTATCCTCTTGGTGGGGTGATGGGGTGGGAAGGGCTCCCAACAATTTGTAGTTCCAGGACTTCAGACAAAGGCAGACTGCTCTGTCTATGATATCTCCGGTGGGTAGAGATGACTCAAGGTCGTGCTCTGGCTTCTTTCTTTTTTTACTTATTTTTTATTTTTTTGACAGGCAGAGTGGACAGTGAGAGAGAGAGACAGAGACAGAGAGAAAGTCTCTGGCTTCTTTCTTACTGCTGGAAAGAGCAGACTCAAAATCTTGTAATGCAGGGGCCAGGGGTGGGCTGTGGTAATGGTGCACCCTCTACAGGAACACTCTAGGCACACCTCAAGTGTTCAGAAACTGAATGAGATACCCATTTTGCCTCTGTAAAATCATTAGTTATACTATCTACAAAGAACTGTTATTTCTTTAAGGAACTATCATGCCTTGAATTTCTTTAGACTGTCCCAGGCAAAGGTTAAGAGATAAACAGGTTCTTGTAGCATGCTCCCACATAGATAGAATCCTAGTTGAGCAAAGAGGGTTCCTGGATCCATTGTGGCTGGGTTAGGCTGTTCGTAACAGAACCGCCTGAATATCGTAGCTGGAACAGGATAGAAGGTAGTTCATCACTTCCACACAAGAAACCTGAAGCTGCTGAGGCAGTGCCATTAACCCACTCAAGTTCTTCTGCCTGTCTAAACTTGCTGTCCATGTGCAAGCTTGGTCAAGGATGGCTGCTGAAGATACAGACACCATGTTCTCATTCTAGGCTCCAGGAAGGAGTCTGGGGCAGGGAGGAAGGAGGGCAAAAAAGGAGACTTCCTTCTAGCTGAGTCACTTCTTTTAGGCAGCTCTTCCAGAATTCCCATTCCAACAGCTTCTGCTTTTATTTCAGGGATCAAAACTAAGTCACGTGAGTCATGACACATAGAAGAGGCTGAGGAAGCGCATTCTCCTAGTTAGAAGCAATGTTGCCTTGAGTAAAATTGAGATCCCATTACTAAGTCTAAAGGGAAGAAAGGCTGTGAGAGGGGAGAGGTAACTCGATGTCTTGGCAAAAGTTTCTTTAACCTCTGATTTTTCTTATATTTCTGTTACCAACTCTGTCTATCCCAAACCCTTCTACACTTTTATTCTGGCCATTATCATTATTTTGAGGGGTTGAAATTGTTGACACCCTATGATATCTACTTGAGAACGTTCTTAAACATTTATATCAGAAAAAAAAGTGTCTTGGAAGTTGAGTTGAGTAACTTTCCTGGATTCCATCAACTGTAGTTTGCACATTTTTTTTTCACATTAGCATTCCCCAAATAAGTCTCACAGTCAATGACATCTTAGCAGCTGAGGTTAGCCAGGCAGCAGTAGTGAGTGACACAGGCGTCCTCAGCTGGTCACGTCGTCACTTCAGGAGAGTTGTGTGTGTTACGTGTACAATGTAAGTTGAGTTTAACTGCTCCCAACAACATCTTCAAAAAGATTATGGCATTGGGGCCAGTGCCATGGTGCAGTAGGTTAATCCTCTGCCTGCAGCACCAGCATCCCATATGGGCACCGGTTCTAATCCTGGCTGCTCCTCTTCCAGTCCAGCTCTCTGCTGTGGCCCGGGAGGGCAGTGGAGGATGGCCCAAGTGCTTGGGCCCTGCACCCACATGAGAGACCAGGAGGAAGCACCTGGCTTCTGGTTTCAGATCGGCGCACTGCACCGGCCACAACATACTGGCTGTAGCGGCCAGGGGGTGAGCCAACGGAAAAAGGAAGACCTTTCTCTCTGTCTCCCTCTCACTGTCTGTAACTCTACCTTTCAAATAAATAAATAAAAATCTTTAAAAAATATTATGGCATGATTGGCATTGAAATAGACACTTAACTATGTTCCCATAAAGGTCCAGAAACTCAGCAGCATGGTACAAAATTTGTATTAGTGAAACAAATATTAGTCATTGGAGAATGACTGTAATTCTGTATCTTCTTGCAATGCAACTATCAAGTGCTTTTCAGCAGCCAATAAAGGTCAGATACCTCCTTGCAGATGAAGCCCTGTTATATTTTGTTACTGAGACACATACAAAAATTTTTTCCAATCACCTAGCAAACAATGAAATTGAAGGGAGCATAAATTGCCTCCCCTTTCTGAATAGATGAAGAAATTTTGAAGCCATTAGACTTATATGACTGATTCATATGCTGTTCAGGACTCTCATTAATACATTGTGGTGCAGTTTAATTGACCACATCTTTTTTTTTTTATTAATGGCACATAAAATAAAGGTACATCTTATAATTGATGATGCCTTAGATTTGATAAGTTAAGGTGGCTAATTCACCTTCTTTTCAATTAAATAACAGCCCTGAACAAGAAGCTCATATATAATGATTAAAAAAAATGGAAGTACCTTTATGCAATGAACCAACACTGGCAAAGGAGATGTGCTATTGGCTTTGCACAGACACTGAAACTCAGTAATCCCCAGCACAAGGCACATTAGCATGAGCACCAAGTCAGCCCCTAATGGCTCCATGCAGCTCCTTTCCCACAGCAAGGAGTATCCAGTGCTGAGAATGCCGAGAGAGGCCCTTGGAGCCTCTGTGGTGTTTAATGGAAGACTCTTTGCCATGTGCCAGCCAGCTGGCATTCAGGGGGGTCATTTTCAATAGAGTGTCAATCACAAATGGAGGCACGCGGGGAAAGGAAGAAACGAGGTGAAGAAATGGTCTACAGAACCTGTGACCTGACTCGCGTCATTTAGAAGCACAGATTACGATGACATTATGTAGATATCTCTAAAAATAACCCCCTGACTTAACATCCCACTGCCAAGTCATTCTCAGCTTCCATATGCCCTTGGAAGAACCTCCGGTCCTGGAGCAGTAGAGCCTCAGGGTTTTGAAAACACATTCAAAAGGGATAGGAGAGATCCTTCCTTCAACCAGTTTCTCTGACACCAGCTGGGTCAGCTCTGACACTGCCTACCTGGGCCCAGACCCACAGGTCTGCCCCACCTCCCACCTCAGATGCTAATCGCCAGTCCAGGCTGCCACGTGCACGCACTCACCAACCAGCTCTACAGTGGATCCCTTCCTTATTAGGTTTGACAGTTTGCTAGAAAGGCTCAGAGAAGGCAAGAAAACAGTTTACATGCTGGGTCGCCAGCCTAGCAGAAAAGCACAGGACCCAGGGGCAGCCAGAAGCATGGGGTGTGGTGTGGGGAACGGGACACGGAGCTCCCATGTGCTTTCCAGGTGTGCCCCCTCCCAGCCTCTCCACCTGCCGGCTGCCAACCTGGAAGCTCTCCAGACCTCTCTGGTCAGGGCTCTTATGCAGGCATCATCACCTGGGCATGACCAATTAGATCACTGGCCACCAGGAGCTGAGCGCAACCTCCAGCCCCTCTCCCTTCTCCAGGGGGTGAGGAGATGGACTGGAAGGCTCCCAGCCTCTAAGCACAGGGTTGGTCCCACTGGCAGGCTGCAGCCCCTCATCCTTGGGAGTGGTCCACAGCTCCCCTGATTAGCATTATCTCAGCTGTGGCCGAAAGGGGCTTGTCACGCATAACCAAGGATGCCTCCTTCATCCCTACTGTGCTGGAGTTGTCTCAGAGCGGGGACAGACACCAAGAATTCCAGACAAGATGCTTTTATGACTTGGGAAGTGAAGGGTGTTACGAGCTCTTGCCAGGAGTGGGGGACAAAGGCCAAATGTATCTTTCTTATTTTTATCACAATATCACAGCATATAAGCTTATGCTTGTAATACAGGATTTGACTATGAGCATCTTAATAACCATGTGAGAAATATATGACATAATCTGCGACAGATTTATTCTCTTCAGATGTCTGTTAGCTAAAAATGCTGTATTATTGGCTGTTTTCCCTTCATAAATATAATGAAGAGCAAAGTTTATGGAAAATGTGTGGAGGCATCCTCTGTTTTAATGCTACTCCAGGCCCTCTTTCTCCTGCCACCCAGTATCAGAGTGGGGAGATGGGGTACATAGAGACTGATGTACAGTTGCTATTTAGCCATGGGATTTTTAAAAAAGATTTATTTATTTATTTATTTATTTGAGAGGCAGAGTTACAGAGAGAGAGAGAGGAAGAGACACAGAGAGAGGTCTTTCATCTGCTGGGTCACTCCCCAAATGGCCCCAATGGCTGGAGCTGAGCTGATCTGAAGCCAGGAGCTACTTCTAGGTCCCCCACGTGGGTGCAGGGGCCCAAGCACTTGAGCCATCTTCCACTGCTTTCTCAGGCCATTAGCAGATATCTGAATAGGAAGTGAAGCAGCCAGGACATGAACCAGCACCTATGTGGGATGCTGGCACCACAGGCAGAGGCTTAGTTCACTACACCATAGCAGCAACCCCTAGCCATAAGCTTTTAAGTATTTGGCACTTACTATTCTGGAATAGGCTAGAATCTACCTATCTGCCTTTATTCCCATAGAAATAAATAGCAAAGAGTTCCTATGCTACAGCATCATTTTCCCCACTAGAGAAGTGACTCTGGACAAAAAAAAAATTATTTAGATGAAGTCAGTATTCTAGACTCAAAGAACAAAATTTCAACAAAGAAACTTTGAGTTCAAAGGTCTGATTGGCTTTTTTTAACCCATTCATCAACTGGGCAGCAACTAACCTGGACAACAGAAAGGAGGGTGAGCTAGACCAAGGGGATGAGTTTCTGAAGCAGAAAAAATAAAAGGGCAGAGCAAAGTTGGACAATGAACAAGCAGCAGGTTATTTCAGGACTTCCTTTATAAGGAAGGGATTTGGCTACCATCTCTCCCGATTTCTGAGGTCAGAATTTACCAGCAAACATCCCAGGTTTTGGTTTGGTAACAGATGTTCAGCGAAGTGAGTGACTGTGGGCCTGTCTTTTATTTGACACTAGCAGCAAGGCCAATTTTAAGTTGGTAGAGGTCGGTGCTGTGTTATAGTAGGCTAAGCCTCAGCCTGCAGTGCCGGCATCCCATAT
Organism: Sylvilagus floridanus; assembly: GCA_949820135.1. Taxonomy (NCBI): domain Eukaryota; kingdom Metazoa; phylum Chordata; class Mammalia; order Lagomorpha; family Leporidae; genus Sylvilagus; species Sylvilagus floridanus. The sequence goes on from OX463231.1 coordinate 86,480,080, forward strand.
GGGTACCATTTTGTGAACCGGCTGCTCCTCTTCCGATCCAGCTCTCTGCTTATGGCCTGGGAAAGCAGTGGAAGATGGCCCAAGTCCTTGGATCCCTGCACCTGTGTGGGAGATCCAGAAGAAGCTCCTGAAGCAGAGAGCGGGAAGGTGGGGGAATGTAGGGGGGTTTGGGGACTGGCGCTGTGGCACAGCAGGTTAACGCTCTGGCCTGAAGCGCCGGCATCCCATATAGGCGCCGGTTTGAGACCCAACTGCTCCACTTCCAATCCAGCTCTCTGCTATGGCCTGGGAAAGCAGTAGAAGATGGCCCAAGTGCTTGGGCCCCTGCACCTGTGTGGGAGACCCAGAAGAAGCTCCTGGCTCCTGGCTTCGGATCAGCTCAGCTCAGGCCGTTGCAGTCATTTGGAGAGTGAACCAGAGGATGGAAGACATTTCTGACTGTCTCTCTGTAACTGTGCTTCTCAAATAAATAAAATCTTTAAAAAAAGAAGTTGGTAGAGAAGGCAAGTACATGTGTGGAGTGGGATGACCTACCCTGATTCCCCTGTATTGTAGCATTGCAACTTGAAGCAGGAGCTTAATTCAACAGCTCATTTTAACAAATGCATCTCGGGGCTGAGACGTGAATGGGGCATGCACGGTGCCTGTTTTTAAGCACTTGTCATTGCACTGGGACAATAAATAGACCAATGAAATGCAGTACACGTGATGAGGCCAGTGTGTCTGGAAGCTGTGGCTGTGTAACAAATCAGCCCACAACCTTAGCTCAAGATTCTACAGGGGCAGCAGCAGCTCAGCTCTGCTCACTGTGCGGCTCCTCTGGACTCAGCCAGGAGGCCGAGGAATCAGCTGGTCTGGGATGTCAGGGAGAGTCAGGGAAGGCTTCCTGCAGGAAGTGACTGCTGAACGGGGCGGCGCAGGAGCCACGGGATGTTTCCAGGTGACAAGGGAAAGAACAAGGAGAGCCAGGGCACAAGGGTTTGGGAGGAGGGTGCACCCCACTGAAGCACAGCTCAGTCTCAATGAGTGGATGTGCAGGCGATGTTCCAGGCATCAAGCTCCGACAGGAGATGGGGGGATGATCAGGCATGGTTTGCGTGAGGAACAGACCCAGCGAGGGCAACAGGGGAGCGGCAGGCTGGGGGCGGGGGCGAGCGCGCAGCTGCCTGGGTCCACACCACCAGGCAATATTGCTTGGTCAATCTCCGGCCTTGACATTCCATGATAACTTCTACCCTCCAGGGAACAAGCTGTCTGATCAGGGCAGGTAAGAGGAAATTTGCATGCAGGGGTGTTTAGGCCTTGGGCTTATCTGCTAGCAAAAAGACAGAGGTGGAAGAAAACTGATTGTTCTGAGAATTTCTGTCCATGCTGTTTCACACAGACAACCTCTCAGCCCTGCCCACTCCCTACCATTTCTTTATGCTTGTCCAGGATACCTTTAGCACCTACCTGGAAGCAATCGAACCTATGTGACTGTTTTGGTTTTGGTTTTATTTATTTATTTATTTTTATTTTTAACATGTGCCTCCACACACACTTTGAGTCTCTGAACCAGGCCCACTGTTTCCCTGGACATCCACATTCTATCTCTGATTTAGTCTGAAGAGAGTAGGTGTATCTCTTTCATCTTAATGCAAACAAATGCTTCTAGTCTCTCCCATGTGACTTTATAATACTGCACACCAAAAGGCTCACTGGGCTTTTGTGAAAGCAATGCGCAATGATTGTTTTTGAAAGGATAAGCCTTTCTGAAAATTCCGACACAGTGCGCTAAGGCTACAAAGTTCAAAGGAATTTGGTCAGAATCAATGGAGCAGCCTCTTGGCTCAGGTGAGGGACTTGGAGGGAGAAAGGAAACAAACCCACCCTCTTTTCAAGTTGAAATCAAAAGAGAGCGCGGTAGGGAGAGAGGCAGAACCCTCAACAGGAAAGACAGTGAGATACAAGAAGTGGGAGTGGCCCCTGCTGCACCCAAGTTAGATGCATTCTTTTTTTTTTTTTTTTTTTTTGACAGGCAGAGTTAGACAGTGAGAGAGAGAGAGGGAGAAAGGTCTTCCTTCTCTTGGTTCATCCCCCAAATGACCACTACGGCCGGAGCTGCGCCGATCCGAAGCCAGGAGCCAGGTGCTTCCTCCTGGTCTCTCATGAGGGTGCAGGGCCCAACCACTTGGGCCATCCTCCACTGCCCTCCTGGGTCACAGCAGGGAGCTGGACTGGAAGAGGAGCAACCAGGACAGAATCCGGCGCCCCGACCGGGACTAGAACCCAAGGTGCTGGCACCGCAGGTGGAGGATTAGCCTAGTGAGCCGTGGTGTCGGCCTAGAGATGCATTCTAATAAAACAAATGAGACTAATCAGTCATTCAGATATTTCACATCAGACCAGGGAAAAAGGCCTTGGACATACTGTAAACCCTTGTGAAATGAAGAGCCCACCACAGGAAACATTCAGAAAACATTTCCCCCCTTCTTGTTCTTTGGATCAAGTCCTGCTGATTTTGACAGTACTTGAAAAAACTATCAATTCCATGCTGTCAATGGGAACTCTTCAAAAATAGTACTTAAAATACCTGAAGTTAGGAAATAGCATTTGGTGCGATGGGTCAGACCCCACTTGGGGCACCTGCATGCCCCAAGTCCTGGCTTCGCTTCCGGTTCCACTTTCTGCTAAGGTGCACCTCAAGAGGTGGCAGGTGACGGCTTGATCCCCTACCACCCACGTGGGAGACCTGGAATGAGCTACTGGCTCCTGGCTTCAGCCCGGACTTGGAGGAGTAAACTAGCAGATGCAAAATCTCTGTTTCTGCCTTTCAAAAAAAATGCATTAATGGCATTAAAAATATAGCTGAGGTTACAAAAACAGAAATAAAACCAGAAAAACCTAACAGCTGTAATTAATGAGCACAAAGGGCCTCACTGAGCCTGGAAGTGCTTACAGAAAGGCCAAGCTTCAGCTCGTGCTGGGTAACACCCACACGGTGGCAGCTGTGATTTCAAGGCAGCTAAGACCCCAAACCCCAAATCCAACAAGAGTCCTCGGGAAAACTCCCCCATCTGCTCACTCTGTAGATATTCCAACACAAGCTATTTTTCCCTCCCCCAAAAAAAATTCCGCCAAAGCCCCTCCAAAGGCAGGGATGGGAGGAGGAGGCGGGCGTATCACGCCGTCGAGAACACCCGCCGATGCCATCACGCCTCAGTGTAAAGATAGGTCACGTACTTTTAATTTCTCACACGCGCGTCAGTGGTAAACAGTCCCAGCCTTCCTGCTAATGACACCATCTGGCGCCTCCCCTAACTGAGTAGCGTTCGGCTTCCAAACAAGATGTAATGGCAGCGGCACGTGAAGCCCACTGACATTTACAGTAAGGAAATTTATTATCAGTCACCGGTTTGCTATAAATGTGTTTGCATGACTGCTGGGGCTATCAAATTGGCACCTTTGCCAGGCAAGCAGAGGTGCAATAAATAATGGATCTTAAGCCATGCATGTACTACCAAATCATTAAACATTTATCACACCAGCACATCAGCATCTCAAGCAACAGTTACCACTTGAAAAATTAATGCCACTTTTGAGGGTTAAACGAAAACCATTTTGTCTAAGCTTTAATGATTTTTAATGCCGTGCGGTACAGAGCACAACGGGTTTTTACTTTCTATTTTTAGTTGAATATGATATATAATGTAAATAGCTCTTTCGTGATAATTTCCTCTCAGGGAACGTCATTCTGTGTTCTTTTGTTAAAGAAATACTAAAAAAAAAATAACTAAAGTGTTTCTTGGGGGGAAAAAAATCCTTGTTAAAACCTTTTAAAAACTAGAAACAACAGAAGACAGGTTTTTAAAGGAATCAAGAGTAGTCTTCCTGTGAAAATCCTTAATGGATTAGTCAGTTATGGTTGTAATTAAAGAATTTTAATTTCGGATTAAGGAAACAACTATAAAGTCAAAACCAATAAAATCCCTCGTGTAATGGGCACACATGTGTCCCTAATACTTATTCCTTTTAAACTCTCCTCCCCTAGTGTGCTGGCACTTTCCCCCTGTATGCATGTTCTATGGGTATCCGCTGCTGCGAGAAAGGAATCCATGAAAACAATCCAAAATGCAGGTACACTGGGGACGGTGACCGGCTTCATGGAGGATTTTCTTTCTGAGTCACAGGAACAAAGAGAAGCCTGGGAGGTGGGAACGACTCATTGAGCACCTGCTGCACACAGAACAGTGAAGGTGTAGGTGCTGGTGGCTGCCCTGAGGCGGGACTCCTCACGCAGCAGGTTAACCAGCCAGGAGGCCTGCACAGGGGTGTGGACGCAGCACCAGTGACAGGCTCTGGCACGAGACGCCAGGACAGGGTTCCAAGGCCAGCGTGCAGAATCGCCACAAAGCAAGAAGAAACAGAGGAAATCCTAGAGGAAGCCAGCAGTGTTGTTTGGGGAAAAAAAAAATCTAGGCAGAATTTAAGACATGATTACATAAGCCATTTCTGTCTCATTTGTGAGCGCGATTTAATTCCTTGGTGAGGGCTGTTGACTAGAAAGCCTTGAGCTTTGTGGGTCTGCAACACGGGGATTCCCCTCTGTCTCCCCTACCCCTCCACCTGCTGCACACACACCTGGGGAAGTGGGGGAAGTGGGGGAAGCATTCTGGAGGGCAGGATCCCTGTAACAGTAACTGTCTCCTCTGAAAGTGTGCTCTCTGTGTGTCCTGAGGTTGCAATGCAAGGTGTCCTCAAGGCCATGCACTGGCAATGCTGGCTTCCTGGGTCGCTGGGATTGACAGCGGGGCCTGGGGTGGCGTTGTTGTGGGGGTCAACGGAGAGAACTTAGGAGCCTGGGCAGACAAGAGGAGCCAGAGCCGCCCTCCCCTCAGTGGCTGTCTGGGAGCATCTGGGGAGGTGTCGTGGTGTGAGCAAGCTGCCTTACCCAAGGGGACCACTCTGAAGGCTAGCTGTAGTGGGGTGATGCAAGGTGACCCCAGTGCCCTGGGAAATGACACATCACGCTTGAGCCTTGATATTAACACACAGACATCGAATATGGGAATTTTTCTAAAGCGCTCTGTCCCTGTCCAGTTGCTTATGAAAGAGCCATGTACTCACCCTCCACCTGTGCTGTCGCGTCTTCTGGAAGGGTCGGGAGGGCTCCCCAGCGGCACAGAGCCAATCAGTGGCACCAAGGAGGCCTTTCTCATTTCTTTCAAAGTTCTGTCTGCTTCCATACTACTTGTCGATCCCTGCGTGTGTGTGTGTGTGTGTGTGTGTGTGTGTGTGTGTGACGTGGGGGCAGGGAGGGAAGGAGAGAGGTGCAGGAGACAGAGACAGGGAGGAAAGAGGGGAAAAGAGAGAGGGAGAGAGAGAGGCAGAGAGAGGGAGAGAGAGGCAGAGAGAGGGAGGGATCCCACACCATGCAGAAACAGCCCTTCTGAAGGTGTGAGAAAAACAGTTAACAATGAAGGGTGAGAAACAAAGGGCCATTCAACAGATGCGTGTCATTTTTACTCTTCAGTGTGGCTCCGTTTTTCTTGTTAATTATATCACCTATTCTTTCCTTATATTGATAATTACATAATTACATGAAACAGATGGGTGACAGAATGTACCCAGATGGTGAGAACGTAAACAGGCTTACAAATTGCGTATTCTTGGGCATATTAAAAAGAATTACTCAATAATACATAGATTTCTATACTCTACACATCTGTCAAGTAGAGCCTTCAAAATGGCAGTTACTTTGTCATTTTTTTTTCTTAAATAGATACAGTGTTGGCCCCAAGAGTTCCTGGGAGGCCAACTGCCATGGAGACAGAACAGTCAACCTCTGCCAAACACTCTGGATACCTGAGCTCACTGGCTTGCTCCCCCTTTTCCAAAGATACAGGCCCTAGCCTCATTGGATGTTCCCATCACAGAGCTCTAGCTACGCTCCCGGCAAGCTGTGCACTGCCACGAGAGAACAGGAGGGTTTCCTTTAAGAGCATATTTGAGATGTTTTCACTACACGTGATGGGCCTCTTGCATGAAATTCTTCTAGAATATGACAAGATAGAAGTTAAAAGCCTCAATGCTGTGTCTGTTGTGGATGTGTGGCAGTGACCTCTGGGGTGAGGGCAGGCTCACCAGACCCCATGGCATCTGAAGGCTGGACAGGAAGCAATGGCATCAGCTGGTTCTTCCCAGCCTGCACACCACCTCTCTGCCCCATGGGGTCAGTGGCACCAGGGCTCTGCTGAAATGACCCCTATCGGAGGGGTCTTGCTGCTGCCTCCCACCCACTCTGCGCTTTCTTCTCGAGGTCACCTGCTGTGCCCCCTCCCACACACAGTGCATCCTTGTCCATCTGTCCATTGTCTGCTCCCCCCACCTAGGACACAAGCACCAGGTTGCAGGGATTGGCCCCCTTTCTAGGTTTGTACTCCCAGCACACAGCTCTAGGCCCCCCATTGGGTCAGCACACAAGGTTTGAATGAACAGCATCAACCAAGTCTCTACCTCCTAGCTTCCTAGCCAGCAATGCAGATCAGGCCCTGAGCCCACAGTGGAAGCAGAAGAACCTGCCCAGGCAGGAGCCGGGGGTGACTGACATGTGGGCCTTCCTGTGTCACACGGGGGTGGAGGACAGCAGAGCCTCCCTTGTACCAAGAAGACGGCTCCAAACGCTGGCGTGCATCAGAGTTGTGGATGAAACGCAGGACACCTGAGAGAAGTAGGTCCTGGTGGAGGAGAGCAGCAGCCTCTGGGAGGGATCACCCTACCTGGCTTCTGATAGAGCAGTCTGGCTTGTGAGAGAACCTGGTTTGGGGAGGCAGTAAGGGTGGGTCCCAGGACTCCGAAAGCAGGCTGCTGTCACTACTGCATGCTGCTCCAGGCCCACAGTTGGAGGGTGCCTCAGTGTGTGTGTGTGTGTGTGTGTGTGTGTGTGTGAGAGAGAGAGAGAGAGAGAGAGAGAATCGAGACAACGCGGGGAGGGAGGGAATGACAGAGATGTCCCTAGACACACACAGAGAAAGGCCATAAGAAAGTACTCTTTGACTTCAGGTGGCCTGGAGACTCAGAATTTGGGATCTACAGCTGTGCCCCTGTCTGCTCTATTACGGGGTTAAGTCCCTAGAGGGCAGGCCAAGCTACCTCCATTCATGTTCCGTCCTCTGTGTGCTCCTGGAACCCGGAGCTCAGCATGGCTACCCTGAGTGTGGCCATGGGCTCTCGGGCATCAGACAGCACTGTCCAGAGCAGACTTGGGGAGGCAGGGGTGGGGCCCAGGGGAGTGGAGCCAGCTCTTCCATCAGAGGAGACGGCAGAGAAGGTGCCAAGGGCACTGGGTGTGGGGTTGAGCCCACCACCCCATCTCTTCCAGCCTTTGGGCAGTTGCTATTCCCTTAGGGGTGAGTGGGCTGCTGCAGTGTGAATCTGCTTGTGTGTCTGCCTGTCTCTCCCCACAACACAGCAAGGTGGGGGGAGCTGTTGCAAGTCACATGGCCTGGAGAGCTGTTAGGGGCCATCCCACCGACATGGTGACCAAAGATCCAGAGTGTGTGATCAACAGGATCCACATGACAGGCTGAAATACTTGTGTATGACACGTGATTCTGTGGGATCCGTCAGACCACCTGGGGACCTGCTCCACTGTGACTTGTGATAGATAATCCCTAGTCCCCTTGCTAGAATCAACCAGAAGCTTCTGTCCCATGGAAGCACATCCCGAGGGTCATTAGTGGACGGTGGTGGGTGTGGGGGTGCTCTGATGGGTGGAGCATCACTGGGGTGACCACACGGCGCTGCCTGAGGCTTGTTCCCTGGAAACACAGGTCTCTTTGGTCGAACACACAAACTACCATAAAAACCAGGAGTACCATGACAACCTTGGCGATCACGTCAATGCACTAAGTTGTATGAAAACAAAACGACAGAAGATGTGATTGCTCTTTATCACTACAGGGTTTGGCCCACTGCATGCCCCATACCTGCCTGAATTCTAGCTGAGTCATGTTTGATATCTCAAACAAACAGCAATAAAAAAAGAAAAACCCCTTTATGGCTCCCATGCTATTTCTATACCTTATTTACTCTATTCGCCCCTCTGTTTTTAAGCTACCCTTTTTGTTTCCTTCTTGCTTATGAAACTGGTTCCTATGGAAATCATGACATCAGCAACTTGCCAGAGTTAATGGTCCCGAGGTAATGTGCAGAGTAAAGGTTTGGATACCTAAAGTGGTGCCGTGCCCTAGAATGGCTTCCAGCTGCTGGTCTAACAGGGGGTGGGGCTGGCACAAGGGAGGAGCCAAGCCGGCTCCCTTGGCCAAGTCCATGGGGCAGCCCAGAGCTGGGGGCAGTTGGGGTCAGGGGGTTGTCGGGGGAGGGTGGGTCACGCCTCCAGAGAAACAGACCCTCGTTTCCAAGCCCATTTCATCCTCTGCCTCTGATGAACTCCAGCCAAGGCCATTTTCCATCCAGATTGGTGGCTGTGTAAATAATGAGAGTGACCAAGCTCAGACTGCTGATGAAATAAAGGAAACGCATTTTAGGGAAGTTACTAAGCTGTGGAAGACTTTTAATCCACCTGAGCTCCATTTCAACAGAAAACCTCTTGAGGTTTTGGGTTGTTTTTCCCATTCTTTCCTATTTTTGAGGAAAGCACATCCTGTTTTCGTTTTCTTATTATTATTACTATTTTAAATGAGAATTTATTAGCAGGATGTAACAATGTAAAGGTCTTACTGAAAAGATCTGAAAGTCATATTTACGATACTTAATCATGTCTATGGGTAATGATGTAAAATCTTTTCCTAGTGAGTGGAGTCACGTTTTTATAATTCTCCCATGGGTGAGAGGGAGTGGGCAGCCCCAGGAGGGGTCTCGTGGGATTGCAGCCCACATATATGTCTTCACTGTCATAACAGCCGAGTACTGTTTTTGTCTTAGCAAAGGTATTTCATTCCCTGTTGCCCCTTGATCCCTCCTGATGCTCTGGGCAGCAGCCAGGAGACACCAGGACTGGGGGCAGACACTCCCTGGAGGACAAAGGGGTCAGCTCTGTGCTTTCTGTGTTTGTTTCAAGCCAGGTAAGAGGCTTCCAAGATGGTCTAAGGGTGTGGAAGGCCTGGCTGTGGTATATAAAAAGATGATGCCTCAAGTCGGAGGTTTCGGGAGAACACATGGGGACAGCAGTCTGCTTTCTGAAGACCAAACCAAGAAGGAGGGCAGCTGGAGCAAGAGAAAGAGGTCAATACACTCCAGCCTTCCCCTCCTCTCTGGTGAAGGCCATAAACGCACACAGAAGGAGTTTGGAGGACAGGAGAGAAGAGGGGACTGCGGCTGCAGACTCCACCACTCCTGTGCCCTGGCCCCGAGGACGGCAGGATGGAGGTGGCCGTGGGAGATGCAGGCCGGGAAGGGACAGGCAGGTCATGTGCTTCTTCAAGCCCACAGCAGTGGGGAAGGAGAGAAAGCCTCCGTGCTCCCTCCCATGCAGCACCAGACACAGCGGGCCTAAGGCTGCCAAGAGGGGACAGCTCTGCAGAACGGGCCGAGGGCTGGCCCTGGAGGCCGCAGTGACGGACAGCGGGCCTGGGGGCTGAAGCTCCAGTTGTGAAGTTCAGCCTGCGAGGACGCATGCTGCCTGAGTAGGCTCAGCTTGCTCTCCAGCCCTTCTCTGCCCACCTCTGCTGTGCCATCCCCTGTCCGTGAGCTCCTAAGCATGTAGCTGTCTTCCTCACCCGTCTCAAAAGTAAGAGAGAAAATTCCCGAGTGGACTGAGTGTGACCACTTAACAGTTACATTGATCTGGAACTGATGGAAGTTATTTCATCTCCCTTCACGTAGAATGAAAGCTCAAAGTAAATTCTCATTCAAGTGAGAGGAGAATAAGAAAACGGAAGACCCAAAGTTCGGCACACCTGATTACTGTCTTTTTTTTTTTTTTTTGACAGGCAGAGTGGACAGTGAGAGAGAGAGAGACAGAGAGAAAGGTCTTCCTTTTCCGTTGGTTCACCCTCCAATGGACGACGCAGATGGCGTGCTGCGGCCGGCGCACCGCGCTCATCCGATGGCAGGAGCCAGGTGCCAGGTGCTTTTCCTGGTCTCCCATGGGGAGCAGGGCCCAAGCACTTGGGCCATCCTCCACTGCACTCCCGGGCCACAGCAGAGGGCTGGCCTGGAAGAGGGGCAACCGGGACAGAATCTGGCACCCCAACCGGGACTAGAACCCAGTGTGCCGGCGCCGCAAGGCGGAGGATTAGCCTGTTGAGCCAGGGCGCCGGCCCCTGATTACTATCTTAAATTCTGTATCTTGGGGCCGGCGCCGTGGCATAGTGGGTGAAGCCGCCACTTGCAGTGCCAGCATCCCAGTATGGGCAGTGGTTTGAGTCCCGGCTGCCTCACTTTTGATCCAGCTCTCTGCTATGGCCTGGGAAAGCAGTAGAAGATGGCCCAAGTCCTTGGGCCCCTACTTCTGGCTTCGGATTGGCACAGCTCTGGCCATTGCAGCCATTTGGGGAGTGAACCAGTGGATGGAAAACCACTCTCTCTCTGCCTCTCCTTCTCTCTGTGTAACTCTGACTTTCAAATAAGTAAATAAACAAATAAATAAATAAATCTTAAACTCTATACCTTGGGACTGGTGTAGCACAGCAAGTTAAACCACCACTTGCAATGCCAGCATCCCATATCAGGGTGCCAATTTGAGCCCTGACTGCTCTGCTTCTAATCCAGCTCCCTGCTAATATTCCTGGGAAAGTAGCAGAAGATGGTTGAATACTTGAGCCTCTACCACCCACATGGGAGACCAAGATGGAGTTCCCAGCTCCTGGCTTTGGCCTGCTGCTGTTGCAGTCATTTGGGGAGTGAACCAGACAATGGAAGATCTCTCTCTCTTTCTTCTCCCTCTTTCTCTGATGCTCCTTCTTTCAAACAAATGCATTTTAAAAATCTGAATCTGACAATAAAAAGGGGGTTTCTATACACTGATGATTTATTAAAGTAACACATTGGCAAGAATCATCTTCTTAAGTCAGGAATCACAAGGTTACATTTTCAAATTCTAGAACTTCACGCTTTTCAATTGAAGTGAGGAGCTGCACATTTGACCTAGAAACGCCACTCCTAGGCACCTTTTCAAAGGAAAGCATCGCAAATGTAAGGGTGCACATGATAGCACTGCTTATAATGACAAAAAATGTAGCTAAGAACTTACAAGGCCCCTGGGAAGGAACTGGCGACCAGGCCAGCGATGGTAAGTGCAACAGGGCAGCTGCACAATCTTGGGCAAGCTCATGCCAAGTCAGATGTCCAAAGGAGCTCCTCTTACAAGATGGGCACATACTGGTTAAGTGACTCGTAAACCCCTAACTCACAATGAAGACACACAAGTAAGAGAGGGTTTTCTGGAGCCTTCTTTAGGGACAAATGTTGATGTGCTCTGAGTCCCACCCCACCCTGCCCTAAGAAGAGGAGAGGTGGAAGCTGCCTTGGCTTCCGCCTCAAGTCGTGCACGTGGGTTTAGGGGCCCTTGAGGGCTTCGCCTGACTTCCCCACTGTGAGCGGGCAGGGCGCATGGGTGTGTGTGATCCCTGCCTGAGAACCCCGAGAGGCATGGTGGGCAGGCCTGAGGCTGCGGGCGAGGGGCCACTCACACTGCCACGAGTCTGCTGACCCTCAGAGGCACCAGCTTCAGCACAGGTCCTTCCTGCAGGGCCATCTCAAAGGGCAAACTAGACTCACGCCTCACAGCCGGAGGGCCGCACAGGCCACACGGCCTGCACGGTGGGAGTGCCGCTGAGTGAGTCCCAGGGTTGGAATCACAGAATAAAATCACTCCCACAGCAAGAGTCTTAGGACAGGAGTGAGCGAGACAAGACTCCTGAGCCTCCAACAACTCTGGCCCCAGTTTCATGAGGACCAGAAATATACCTAAAACAGTAGGAAAAATTGAAAAGGCAAAAAAATAGTGAGCTAGCAGCAGGGGTGTGCTGAGTCCAAGGCTTGTGACTCGTCCCCAGCTGTGGGCTTCCTACATGCAGCTTCAGCAATGGCCTTGGGAGGGGTCTGGCCTTTGGATGAAAACTGCTTCTATAAAATGAAATCGGATGTCTTACAGAAGTAAGATCGGGTGCTGTGTGATCTGGAGTGACCTGCACAACTTTCAAGATCTAAAAGTTAACCAGAAAAGCCACAAGACTGGCCGCCCACTTTCTAGCTGGGTGCAGGAGAAGACCAGGCCACACGGAAGCTGTCTACAGAGCAATGGTGGGCAGAAATCAAGTGGCTTCATGACTACTCCCGCATGTCCTCTGGGTGCAGTGCCTCCCGGCATCCCTCACCCCAGCTTCCCCCACTGCAGGATGGGGTACATGACACATAAACTTTCCTGGGAACCAAACAAGATAATCCACAACAGCATGCAACATTGAACTGGGCCGACAGGAGGCGCAGCCAGGCAGAGCGTTAATGAGGTGATGATCAACGACTGACCACACAGGCAGACAACCGTGGTCCCCTAAGATCACAGGGTTATCTCCCAGGGACACTGTAGCCATCACAGTTGGTGTAAGGATAGGCATTATGACGGAAGTAAAGATAACGGGTGTGGGCACTTGGCCTTACCGGTTAAGACACCGGTGGGGACGCCTACCTCCCACATGGGAGCGCCAGGGTTCGGTTCCCGGCTCAGGCTCCTGTTTCACCTTCCTGCCAGTTCAGCCCCTGGGAGGTAGCTATGATAGACTGAGTTCCTGTCACCTATGTGGGAGACCCGGATCACGCTCCTGGTTCCTGCCCTGCCCTGGCCCCGGCTGTTGCAGGCATTTGGGGAGTGAACTAACAGATGGGCGTGTGCACTCACTGGCTCCTTCTCTCTCTCTCTCTCTCTCTCTCTCTCTCTCTCTCTCTCTCTCTCCCTCCCTTTCTCTCTCATTTGCATTTTCGGTTTCCATGATGTTTGCACAATGGCGATGCCACCTAAGGATGCACCTCTCCAAATGTGTTCCTGTCACTACATGACCACACTCATCAAGCCTCAGGGATGACTAGTCGCTGGAAACAGCCCAGTCACTTCGCATACATAGTAACGTGTAAAAATGCACTACATTAGCTGACAAAAAGGCATGCTTCAAGGCACTATGTACATATTTAACTGTATCTATATGAGGCTCTCCTCCCTGCCCCCCATAAGAAATAACTCACAGATAAAAACACCAAAATCTTAACAAAGGCAATCTATAGATAGAAAGAGGGCAGGTTCTATTGATTTTCCTCTATTATTATTTCCTAAGATTTCCAACACAAATGCACACTGCTTTGGTAATGACTTATTTATTTTTAATCAAGGGGAGAAGATGCAACTCCCCTGGTCTGCGTCTACAGCTCTAATTGTCCCCTCTGTCATTTCTATGTCCCCAGCTACTTGGAAATACACAAAGCAAAGCCTCCTGTTGGCACTGACCTTCCTCGGCTCCCTCAAGGCGGATTCTGAGGAAGCCACTTAGCCAGTCCTGGGAGTTCAGGTCCGCCCAGGGCCTGCTGGGCTGCAGGCTCCGCAGGCATGAGTGGAAGGCAGCTGATGTGTCCTGAGGCACTTCTGCACCTCCCTGGCCCTCATTACCCTGGCTCTGCGGGGGGCAGGACACATTTCCCACCCCCCTCCTACTGGGTTGTGGCAAGAACCCAATCAGCAGCCTGGAGAGCTTCAGGATTTTTCTTTTCCTTCTGGGAGCCCTGGGAGGCTCTTTTTAAGAGGAATAATGTTGCTGAAGGTGGGAGGCAACCCACACCGAGCTGGTGGCTTCAGCAAAGGCTGCCGTCTCACGCCTGTGTGTGGACCAGCATTTTCTCTGCCTGAGCTCTCTGGAAATGTCTGAGCAGGACCACAAAGGGCTGGTGAGTCAGAGAGGGTGAAGCAGGCAATGGAAGAGGAGGAGAGGTTTTGTTTTAGAACAATCTCTGCTTTCAAAAGGACCGAAAGCTTTTACAGCCATGTAGTGTCACAGAGAGGCAGCAAGCTCTACCCCTGGAATTGTAATTACAGTCGCACGTACTGCCCACCAAACAGCCTTCAGTTGACCGGCACTTCACCATTTGTTGGTCAGAATGCTGGATGTGATCTCAGAACAGGAGAATGTAAAACCGGGCAGCCGCTCTGGAAGACAGCCTGGCAGTCCTTCAGAACATCAGACAGGGTTAACACATGACCAACCCTGCAATTCCGCTCCTAGGCGCATGAGGGTTCATGGAAAGTGTGTATGATGGAAACTTTACGCATAAATCACAAAACTTTTGCACCAAGATAAACTCATCTTCTAAATCTTTTTTTTTTTTTTTTACAGGCAGAGTGGACAGTGAGAGAGAGAGAGAGACAGAGAGAAAGGTCTTCCTTTTGCCGTTGGTTCACCCTCCAATGGCTGCCGCGGCCGGCGCGCTGCGGCCGGCGCACCGCGCTCGTCCAATGGCAGGAGCCAGGAGCCAGGTGCTTTTCCTGGTCTCCCCATGGGGTGCAGGGCCCAAGCACCTGGGCCATCCTCCACTGCACTCCTGGGCCACAGCAGAGGGCTGGCCTGGAAGAGGGGCAACCGGGACAGAATCGGTGCCCCGACCGGGACTAGAACCCGGTGTGCCGGCGCTGCAAGGCGGAGGATTAGCCTGTTGAGCCACGGCGCCGGCCTAAATCTTTCTAAAGAGAAATCTTCCACCTATTGGCTCACTCGCCAAATGCCCACAACAGCTGGGGCTGGCCAGCCCTGAAGTCAGGAGCCTGGAACTCAATCCAGGTCATCTCCCACCTGGGTGGCAGGGACTCAAGAAGTTGAGCATCCACCTGCTTCTTCCTAGAGTGCACATCGGCAGGAATCTGGACTTAGAAGCTGAGTCAAAACTCAAATCCAGGTACGTATGGCATGCGGCTGAGTGTCCCACAAGGCATCTTAAGTGCTATGCCAAATGCTCACCCCTAACTTATCTTTTAATTCTGTTTTCCACAAACTTTGTGAAATACTCTCACATACACCCAAGAGAAATAAAAACATACATCTACACAAAAACATGTATGCAAATTTTCACAGCAACATTATTCATAATGGTGAAACAGTAGAACAAATGTAAATGCCCATCAACTCATAAACAGATAAATAAAATGCAGTATTATCTGTATAATAGAACATTCAGTGATAAAGGGGGATGAAGATCAGATACAAGCTATGACATAGATACACTTTAAAAATATGCAAAGTGAAAGAAGCTAGTCACAAAACAGCACATACTGTATAATTCCACCTGTGCGAGGTTCCAGGACAGGTAAATTTATGGAGACAGAAGGTAGATTAGTGACTGCCTAGGGCTGGGGAGGGGAACAGAGAGTGACTGCTGCTGGGCACAAGTTTGGTTTTTAGGTGACAAAAAATAGTTCTAAAATTAGAGGGCTGTGATGGTTGTTAAAACTCTGTAAATTTGCTAAAACACTATTGAGCCATACAATTGAAATGGGTGAACTGCCTGATATAGATGTTTTACGTGACAGTAAAGTTATTGAAGGGGAGGAGAGACGGTCTGACAGCATCTTTTCTAGAAAGTGAGGGTAAGGTATGAGATGGACTTGTAACAATACTGAGGTGTCAGGTTCCTTTGCTCCATTTTTCTTATCACACTCCACAAAGCTCATTTTGCCACCCCAAATTCTAAACAGCACCCAGGGCATGCTTCTCACATCCTGTCCACCGGCTCCAGCAAACCCTGAGCCATCTGATGGGCACTTCCTTGAGCACCTTCTAAGAACACCGTGAAGAGAAGCACACAGAACTGAACCTTGAGAAATCCACAGCGCATCCTCTGTGCAGGATCCTGATTTTTTTTTCTTATTTCCCAGCAGCTCTCACCATAATTTTGGAAGGCTTATAACAAGAAGCCAATACAGCACAGAGAATTTCCGACAGCCAGGATCAGCTGGTGTGTTCAAACACTGACCCAAGTATACCAATTTGGACCTAGATGTTTGTTCCAGCCATGGTGGGGATCAAAGCCAAGAGTAGGTGATGTAGATAAGAGGAAAACCCATACTGCACCCGGGGAAAGGAACTGTCTGTGGGTCACCTTTTGGTCAAGTAGCTGGGGCCAAGGATCTGGGAGACTCGAAGAGATCTGCCTTCTCTGTGGCTTGGTTTTCCTGTAATGGGTCAAGACATCAGGTCTCTGGTTTCTTAGGCAAGAAGGTACGTATGTCATGGCTAAAGGTGGGCGTATGGGGAGCCAGCTGCCTGCGTTTGAAGCTCTGTCACTGGATCAGCCTTCCAACAAATCATCTGTGCAAACCTGTTTTGTTCAGGTGCACACGGGATGGTGGTCGCAGTATAGAGGGAACCTCAAAGAGTTTATGGAAAATGGAATTAAAAGATGTCATTTTGGTGCAAAAACTGGAACCTCTTCCGTGCATATTCTTCCAAAAATATGTATTTCCCATGAACTTTGTGAAGACTCCTCATCGATACAAGTGCTGGTGTGAGCATTACATGGGGAAGAGCCCATGATAAACCTCTGGCAGAGTTCCAGACCTGTTCAAGCAGGAGTCCTGGTTTCATCACTCACCAAGAGGGAGGAACTATGATAGTGAATGGTAATAAACCACTGGTTTGTAAGTCATGTTGATATATGGTGCTTGCAAAACTGAAAATAAGTGACCATAGAACTTGTATTGTTTGAAGGTGAGTGGGGGGGAGAAGCCCATGAAGGATTTTATGTAAATAATTCTAAGAATCTCAGGGAAAAAGGTTCACTATAAATGGAAGAAAATGCGACTCCTATATGTAGCCTAAAAGCGTAGGAAATGGCAGAGAAGTGACTTGAAAGAGCAAACTTGACTCATGGCGGTGATTTAGAGTGGATTAATTTCATTTCAGGAAAATATCACCATGGTCACATTCATAAGATTCAGTGCACATATGGGTTTGCATCTTTAGAAACATCTACCAACGACATGCTAAAGAGCTGATTTTAAAAAAACATCACACACACCCCCACGGCCACAAATGCAAGCAAGGGAAGTCCAACCAGGGGCAGTGCAAGTTACCAAGTTTAAGGAAGGGGCTGGGAAACAATTAAACTGGGGAAAATCTAGCAGGTGCTGGGAGAATAATGCAATTTCCTAGGGCAGCAGATGCACAAGTGAAACAGTATCCAGTAACAGTCCGTCAGATGGTAATTATAGCTGGACCGGGGAAGAACAGCCCAGATGAAAAGGGGCAATTCAGACGGTAACTGAATGCCAGTGAGTGACATCTTCCAGAGAGATCACATACCAGGAAAGCGCGGGCCAGCATTTAACTCCGAGAGGGGGGCTACATAAACCGTCATTTTTCTTTGTGGCAGGACAAAGGGGAAATGTGGGGGAACCAAATGCACGGAATCCAAATGGAGGCCTCCAAAGAATCCATTAGCTGAGATTTAACAGAGCATCACTAATAAACTAGCGGAGGGAAAATAACAACAGGCACTGGTTCTTTAGGAAAAAAGATGGGTTGGTGTGGCCCTGAAAAATATGAGCAGGAGAGAGAGAGAGAGAGAGATTGCATGGTGATTCTTTGACAGCTATGAACCAAGATGAACTAAAATGAATGACATAGAACATCTATTGATACTGAACCAAAGGGCAAGGGCTGTTTCAGTTCAAAGCAGATTTTCTGGAGTTTAACCTAACAAATACTCAAACTCCCAACCCAGCAAGGGAAGCAGTGCCTGGTACACAAACACACCCCTTCCCCAGGAATTCTACAGAAACACGTCTCATCCCAGCATGGCCAGTTCTCTGGAGTCTGGGCTCTCACTCCCTGGGGGCTGATGCAAGTCCTCCTTCCAAGTTAACTTGCAATTAGACTGGAAGCTCTTCCCAGGGATGCGCTGGTGTCACAGCTATCTCTGAATCCCTGTTGGGGACGGGAAGGAAATAAAACAGGCTGGCACACAGAACCACCCCGAGTGAGTGTACAACATCTTGCTCCACAGCCTGTAGTCGCTTTTGGTCATCCCTGATCCCAGCATCTATGTACTATGTTGAACCATGATGGCTCATTTATCAGAAACTGCCTGTGAGAGTAACTCTCAGAATGTAAATGAGCAGATCAAGGTGGCAAATTCCAGCTCAGAAAAGAATCATGCAAGCTCACCCTGTGGATTATGACCCTGGTCTCTTTTATCGATGAGTTTGCACTGGCTGCTGGGAAAGACAATGATAATGGCTCCATGGGTCTAGATCTGCAATCTAGGATGAAAATCACACTTCCTAGGCACCTTTCTTGCATCCTGCCACGGGGTGGGCTGCCAATTAACAGAAGCCATGGAAAAGGTGTTGTGAGGGGCCACACCTGTCATCCAAACCATGCGGGTGGCAGGGGAGGGGGAGCGGGAAGGTGCAGAGGGAGGAAGGGCACTTTCCCTGCCACGCAGGGATGAATTTCAGTCACTGCTGCCTTGTGCCAGATTCAAATTGGCAACCCACCGAGATGAAAGGCTTTCTCTCCCATTACTCATGCTGGAGTGATCTGTTCCCTCCAAGATTGGCTTCCTAGGTGAGGGCGAGGGGACAGACGCGCGCTCTAAGATGCTTTCAATAGGATAAAAGGTACGAAAGGGGGGTGCAGTGAGAGAAATGATGTGGTTGTGCAGAGGGAGTGAAAGGTCCCCTAAAAAGCCTGATATGCTGATGGGGGAGAGGCACTGTGAAGTCGGAGGGCGGGGGGCGGGAAAGGAAGTCCACAGTAACAACTGCTCAACTCTGCAACACGGCCACGCTTCTAAGAATCACACATTCAGTGCCACAGACAAATCTCTCCTCCAGAAATTCCATTTGGCTCAGCCCGTCTCAGTCAACTGAGATGTCAAAAAGAGATGGGGGCCGGCGCCGTGGCTCATTTGGTTAATCCTCTGCCTGTGGTACCAGCATCCCCTTTGGGCGCCGGATTCTAATCCCGGCTGCTCCTCTTTCAGTCCAGCAATCTGCTGTGGCCCCGGAGGGCAGTGGAGGATGGCCCAAGTGCTTGGGTCCCTGCACTCGCATGGAAGACCAGGAAAAAGCACCTGGCTCCTGGCTTCGGGTTGGCGCAGCGCCGGCCGTAGCGGCCATTTAGGGGTTGAAACAACAGAAGGAAGACCTTTCTCTCTCTGTCTCTGTCTCTGTCTCTGTCTCTGTCTCTCTCTCTCTGTCTCTCTCTCTCTCTGTTTATAACTCTACCTGTCAAATAAATAAATTAAAAAAGAAAAAAACAGAAACAGTAACTGAATTCCGGAACTGTCCCATGGGGGTTGGGGTCTTCACCACGCCTCTGCTGGAATTTTTTTTAAGATTCTAATGTTTACACATCTTGTGTACGGAACCCAAATCCCAAATCTTGACTGAAATCTTAGCTCACGGCGGACTACAGCAGAGAGCAGTGAGAGCCACTCCTTAAAGAGCCAGAGTCCACCTGGTGCTGAACGCCCACAGCAGCCTGCTGTGGCAGGGGGCAGGCATCAGTGTTACCATCTTGCTGAACTCCAGGTTCCTGCAATAATGCTGGTGATGTCCCGAAGTGCAATGGGGCTGGAGGGGTACGGGGAGCACAGGGCACTGAGGTGACCACAGAAGGTTAGTAAACGGAAGCCATGATTTCAAGTCACGCCAACCTGTGCACCAAAGATGGGACTGTCTGAAATGAGACAAAATGTTTTCTCTTTCTCCCAGCCTGGAGCTCCCACTCACCTCAAAGAAGCCGGAACCCAGAAATTTCCAGGGGTGGGGGTGAGGGCGGGGAGGAACTCCTGTGTGTTCAGAAAAACAGTGATTTTGCTATCCCTGTGTGCCTCTCCCCACCCCCCCCAACCCACCCCTCTCCCCACTCTGCAGGCACAGGAGCCCCGGCCATCACTGACAGATAAGAGCATCTCCTGACCCAGTCCTGTCTGTCTGTATTTGAAGGGCTCTCAGTGAAAGCACAAAGGGATGATGCTCTCTCAGCCTTACCCTGGTGTGATACAGAAGCAACCGGGGCATCCACGCCCTTTTTCCTCCCAGCTCCTTCTCCTGGGGTCCACCTGGCTCTGCGGATGCCATGTTTCAATGACACCCGCTTGCAATCACTCTAACTGGCCCAATGCACTTTCTTTGCATCAAAATTAAGAGCACTGGTTCTTATTGCCAAGGAGTCCACTGGCAGGGCTCACACACTTCATCTGTAGAGCACAGCCCAGCTGCTAAGAATGTGCCTGTGGCCTAGAACGAAACGCTGGGTGTCCGGGGTTTGCTTAAAAATGATACGGGAGGAGGAGAAGTGGTGGTGGGGGGGACAGCAGGTCCAAGATGGGGCCCAGAGTGGAAAATCACTGCAGTGGGGCATGGAATATTTGGGGGTTCAGGGGCCACTTCCACAGTGGTCTGGGACAGGTGCCTATGTGCCTGCTACGGCTGGACTGTCAAGACCACAGTGAGAGAAGCATCAGCTTTCATAGCAATTTGACAAAATTATTCCATGTCTGTTAAAACTAGTGAAAGGGGCCGGTGCTGTGGCACCATAGGCTAATCCTGCAGCGCTGGCATCCCATATGTGTGCCAGTTCTAGTCCCGGTTGCTCCACTTCTGATCCAGCTCTCTGCTATGGTCTGAGAAAGTAGTAGAAGATGGTCCAAGTCCTTGGGCCCCGTACCCACGTGGGAGACCCGGAAGGAGCTTCTGGCTCCTGGCTTCGGATTGGCCCAGCTGGAGCTGGGTTAATTTGGGGAGTGAACCAGCAGACTGAAAATCTCTCTCTCTCTGCCTCTCTCTCTGTCTCTCTCTCCCTCTATCTTTCTGTAACTCTATTCTCAAATAAATCTTTAAAAAGAAAAAACCTAGTAACAGAATAGCTGGACTTCAATTCTCTTTGGTTTTGCTTTTTTTTTTTTTTTTTGACAGGCAGAGTGGACAGTGAGAGAGAGAGAGACAGAGAGAAAGGTCTTCCTTTGTCATTGGTTCACCTTCCAATGGCCGCCACGGCCGGCGCACTGCGGCCTGCACACCGCGCTGATCCGATGACAGGAGTCAGGTGCTTCTCCTGGTCTCCCATGGGGTGCAGGGCCCAAGCACTTGGGCCACCCTCCACTGCACTCCCGGGCCACAGCAGAGAGCTGGCCTGGAAGAGGAGCAACCGGGACAGAATCTGGTGCCCCAACCGGGACTAGAACCTGGTGTGCCGGCACCGCAAGGCAGAGGATTAGCCTAGTGAGCCGCAGCACCGGCCGTGGTTTTGCTTTTTAATGTCATCTTTCTAGGAATTCTTTTTTTTAAACTATCAGTCTATGATGGGTTGTATGTTTTGTTTTGTTTTAACATTTTTACTTATTTATTTGAAAAGCGGCATTAATCTTCCATCCGCTGGTTCACTCCCCATTTGGCCACACAGGGCTGGATCAGGTGGAAGCCAGGAGCCAGGAGCTCCATCCAGGTCTCCCTCGTGGTGGCAGGGGTCCAAGTACTTGCTGTTCTCCCAGGCACATCAGCAGGGAGCTGGACTAGAAGTGGAGCAGCTGAGACCCCAACCAGCCACACATATGGGATATGGGATGCCTGCGTGGCAGGAGGCGGCTTAACCTGCTGCACCCACAATGGCGGCCCTAGGATTGTACATTAAAAAAAAAAAAAAAAAAAAAGGCGAGCGAAGACCCCTCCCCTCGGCCGACCAAGAATGGCGGCTACCACCACAGTGCGCACCTGTGTGTGTTAAGGCCGGCATTTTCCAGAATACAGACTTGGCATGGGAGTAGGGGCAAGGGTTGCCACTGGTTCTCGGTGTCTGCTCAGATGCACAAGCGTAACTTACGGGAAAGCAGACGTCCCTGTGTTTTCTGATTTCACAAACGCGGCAGGCCGTGAGGGGCCCGGGGCGCCACCCGGAGTGCATGCACAATTGAGCACCGCGTGCGGGAGCTGCTCCGTGGCTCGGCGTGAGCACAGCCTCAAGCTTCCCTCGCCTCTCGGCCACACAGGCTGTATCTCAGCTCACCAAAGGGCCCGTTCTTTCCCAACTTAAACACGACCAAGCCCTCGTGCCAGCCAGCCTGACAAACTCAGGTTTTCTCCCCCGTGAAGTTTCCGGAGACGGCTCCGTGTGCGTGTGCACGCACGCACGATGCAAGCGGCTCCATCTGATATGACCTGGGGGTCACCTGCGGTGCCTGCCGAGGGCTTTGGTGGTCGTCATCAAGGAGGAACCCTGGTACCACCCCGGGACAGCAGACGCGGGCCAGCCCCTACCGGTCAACCCGGCTTCCTGGCCCAGCCGTGCTGTACCCAGACCCAAGCGCTCAAAGCTTCGACTTCCAGGGGTGCAGTCCGCTGAGGGGGGCGGGGACAGGAGGGAGATCCCCGAAGCTGTTCCGCACCGGGGGCTGTGTGTGTGTGTGTGTGTGTGTGTGTGCACGCGCGCGCGCGCGCGCGCACCCGCGGCTGTGCAGACGCCGCCGGCGGCGAGGGTGTGAGCGCCAGGTTCCCTGTGATTAAGGCGCAGCCTGGCCCGGCCAAGGCCGCGCGGCCGCCCCATCTGCCCAGCCTGCGGGAGCTTGGCGCCGCGCCTTGCCCTGCCAGCCCGCGCGGCTACCCACCGGCTCCTTGGAGACCGCCTTGGACGGGGCGTTGGTGCCAAGCTTTTCCAGCGGGTACACAATCTGTCGTCGTGGGCGCACGGGCACGAAGTAGTGGAGGGCAGATGTCAGCGAGTGGGCGTAGGGTCTCTGGAACTGAAAGACAAGCAGTCTGTGTTGTAGGGGAAGGGCACCTCGGAGAGAGGGGCTGCGCAGATGTCTGCGTGCGGCTTTGCAAACACAAAACTCCGCGCTCGGCCAAGTCCGGAGAGGCAGGAAGGGGGGAAAAAAATCGGCAGATAAACAAACATACTCTTCGAGCAGAGGAATGAATTGTAGATAATGCCTGACACTAATGAAGATAATTACGAGGGTAATTACATTACTATCTCTGTGGGAATGACAGATAAACAAGTGGTTTTGGTTTATGGGATTTTTTCAGTACAAGTATTTTCCCCAGGAGGATACTCCTCTCCACAGTGATCATGAATCAGCTTCATTTGACCCCATTAAGCTGTGTTATCTGCGTCCTGTTAACCTTTGTGTGTTTGGCACGAGCCGCTCCGAGGAGACAGGCAGATAAAAATGTCATCGAGGGGCAGCTCAGCGTGCCTCTGAACGTCTTCCTGGTTGTGCGAGTCGCTGGTAGATTTCAGCCAGGCCTGACTGAGCAGTTTAGAGCACTGGCTGGCCCTGGAAAGTGGAGGAGGTGGGGGTAGCAGGGCAGGTCCTGTGGGCTCACACTACTACTGAATGATGAGTTGCACCGATGCGTCCTAAAATTGACTAAGGTAAGTCATGTTTTAGGAACAGACTTTAAATATGAATTTTATCTAGTTTTTTTTTTTTAAACTTGGCAGAGGAGGGGCCAGCACTGTGGCATAGCAGGTAAAGCCGCCCACTGCAGCACCAGCATCCCATATGGACACCAGTTCAAGTCCCAGCTGCTCCTCTTCTGATCCAGCTCTCTGTTATGGCTTGGGAAAGCAGTGGAAGATGGCCCAAGTGCTTGGGCCCCTGCACCCGCGTGGGAGATCTGAGGAAGTTCCAGGATCCTGGCCAGACCCGGATGTTGCAGCTCTTTGGGGAGTGAACCAGCAAATGGAAGATCTGTGTGTCTCTCTGTGTCTCCCTGTCTCTCTCACTCTGCCTTTCAAATAAAAATCTTAAGAAACTAACTTGGCAGAGGAAGCTGAACATGACGAGCTTCATTTCTCACATGGGCATGAAATCTTAGGGGTTTGGGTGACACCGACAAAGAGCATTGTAACCATTTTAATCCTCAAGAGGTAAATTGAGCATCCAGAACGTCTGACAATCCATTTACTGAATGTAAGCTGGAAAGTAAGAACATAAAACCGAACAGCAGGTGTAACTTCCTGAAGAGCAGGGCTCACGCGAGAAGATTCTGCTGTTTTAGAAAAGGCGCAGGCATCTCTAAGAGCTTCTGACAGGAGTTTCTGTAAACCCTCACCATTGAACTTCACACACTAAGAAACAGAAGCCAGAAATTCCTAGCCAGAGTTCTGTTTTTTTTTTTGTTTTTGTTTTTTTTTTGTTTTTTTTAGTATGTTTATGTGCCATCTTTTGCTGCTTTTCCAGGCACATTAGTAGGGAGCTGGATTGGAAGTGGAGCAGCTGGGACTTGAACTGGTACCCATAGGGATGCTGGGTGGCAGCTCAACCCACTGTGCCACAATACTGGCTCTCTGCAGACCTTTTTAAGTACACTCAAACAATTATCTGCATAAATGCCAGCCCAAAATCTCAACTTCACTGAAGTCAACTGGGGATTGACAGCCGAATTTGGAAATCCTTATCCAAAGTATTTGGAACTACTGCTTACGTTTGTTTTCAATGTATATGTGTAAATCAACTGGAAGTGCAGACTGCCAGGAAATCTGTTTCCAAATGTTTCTATAGCACTTAGAATATACAGTTGTAACATATTCCCCATTCCACACCGTTGAGGTAATTACATGAACATTCCACGAAATGCCCAAGACATTATTTTAGTTATGGACAGAAATGGACTCTCTCCAACCTAGCACATCCCAGCAACATCATGAATAAAAACTAAGCACTTAATATCGCATCCTGAAGGTCACACAGTTGGCATTTGGCCAAATACAAAGTGAAAGGAAATTGTGCAGGACCAGAATTTTCCAGCAAAACTGTTACCTTCCCATCTCATTAAGTCCAAACCTAGGGCAATTGCATTGCTATTATGCTGCATTTTTTAAAAAAAGATTTTTTTATTTATTTGAAAGACAGAGTTACAGAGAGAGGTGGAGACAGAGAGAGAGAGAGAGAGAGAGTGAGAGAGATCTTCCATCTGCTGGTACACTCCCCAAATGGCCACAACAACCAGGGCTGGGCCAGGCCAAAGCCAGGAGCCAGGAGCTTCTTCCAGTTCTCCCATGTGGTACAAGGGCCCAAGTGCCATCTTCCATTGCTTTCCCAGGCCATAGCAGAGAGCTGGATGGAAGTGGAGTAGCCAAGACTCAAACTGGCACCCATAAGGGATGCCAGTGCTTTAACCTGCTGTGCCACAGAGTTGGCCCCAATGCCACCTTTTTAAAAAAAATAATTAATTAATTTCTTTATTTGAGAGACAGACAGATGAGAGAGAGCTCCCATCTGCTGGGTCATTCCCCATATGACCACAGAAGCTGGGGCTGGGTCAAGGTTGAAGCTGGGAGCCAGGAACTCAATTCAGGTCTCCCACTTGGGGGCAGAAACCCAATCACTTGAGCATCACTGCCTCCCAGTGTCTGTGATAGCAGGAAGCTGGAGTCAATGGCTGGTGGCTGGTACTGAACCCAGGTCCTCTACTGTGAGATGCAGGCGTCTTAACTGACGTCTTAACTGCTAGATCCAGCATCCACCTCCATACTGTGTTTTGACAGGAAAAAAAAAATCACAAGAGCAACATCTGCATCTCATTAAAAGTTTTCCATGTTTTTTTCTTGTTTCTTCCCTATTCCCTCCACAATTCTCCAAAAGGCTTTTGCTAAATAAGATACACTGGCAAAATTATTGTTATATATATGCACTACATACTTCAGATTGTTTAATAAAAAAATCAAATAAATAGGGGGCCAGCATTGTGATGTAGCAGATTAGGTCTAAGTCCCACTTCTGATCCAGCTCCCTGCTAATGCGCCTGGGAAAGCCATAGAAGATGGCCCAAGTACTTGTGCCCTGCCACCCATGTGGGAGACCCAGATGAAGTGCTAGGCTCCCAGCTTCAGTCTGGCCTAGTCCCAGCCATTGCGACCATTTGGGGAGTGAGCCAGCAGATGGTCAGTCTCCCTGTCTCTGTCTTTGTGTCTGTCTGTCTCTCTCTCTCCACCTTTCAAATAAATAACTAAATCCATCTTTTAAAAAAATCAAATAGATAATGTCATTTTAATGTGCTTCACTCCCCTGTGGTCACTAAGAAGGAACGTGACAACACCACAGCATCTGGGCAGAGTATGAAAAGCTCTGAGATCCTGAGTGGAATCTACTGGAACAGCTTATACCTGGTCCAGTGGTTGAAGCCCATCAGCACTCCTCGAGTCTATACGGAGTCGAGGACCAGTGAGTTTCAGGGACTCAGGGGCCAACCTGCAGAATACAAACCCTTGGGGGATCCAGCCTGAATGCCTCTTGCCTGTGAACTACTCAGGGCACAGTGTGTAGGTGTCTGTACGTGTGCATGAGTGTGAATGCATGTGTGTACACAGGGAGTGTGATTTTGTGTGTGTGTGTGTGTGTGTGTGATTTCTAAGCTTTGGGAGCTAGCTTTGAATAAGAGAGACAAGCACCTTGGCCTTCCCGGTGAAACGTGTAAGCTCCGCTAGGGAGAAGTAGTGAGTAAAGGGGAAGTGGCAGTAAGACGCAGGGCTTGCTAGAGGTGCACGTACAGAACCATTATGTGCACACATTAGGTCCCTGTTTATCACAACAGTATTAGTTTGCATAAGTATAATACGTATTACATGGAGTGACACAGGGCTTTACTACGTAAAGGTTACAGTGGGATTACATATCTCCACTTTGATCCATCACTTTTATGAGGTGATTATAGTGCTTATTTGGAATGCCCTGGTAGTCACACCAATTTGATAGAATAAAAACAATTTATTCTGTGCATTCATTACTCAAATGTAGTCTTGGCTTGAGGGAACACACTAGGGTATTTTTGGCATTGCACTATTGTAGCATAAGAAATAATTGGGGGCAGGTGCTGTGGTGAAGTGGGTTAACACCCTGGCCTGAGGCACCGGCATCCCATATGGGTGCTGGTTCTAGTCCCGGCTGCTTCTCTTTTGATCCAGCTCTCTGCTATGGCCTGGGAAAGCAGTAGAAGATGGCCAAGTCCTTGGGCCCCTGCACCCACGTGGGAGAAGATCCTGGTTCCCGACTTCGGATTGGCGCATCTCCGGCCATTGTGGCCAACTGAGGAGTGAACCAGCAGATCAAAGACTTCTCTGCCTCTCCTTCTCTCTCTATGTAACTCTGATTTTCAAATAAATAAATAAATCTTTAAAAAAAAAGAAAGAATTTGATTTTCATGTCTCTGAGAGCATTTTTTGGCCTAGCTTTCAGTTTCTGTTTTGTCAATATGGAAACAAAAAAAGGCCAACACATTGTTCTACTAATCACATTGATTGTGATTGTCTTAGCAACTCAAAGCTTCTTGGACTTTTACTGTAGCATAAGAAAAGGGCGAAACTCAGTACGGCCAGGGAAAATTCAGATCCCTGTTACCACCCAAGCCCACCCAGAGAGGAAGGCACAAAATGTGGCTCACAGCACCAGCGATGACACCAGGAACGCTGCCCCACTGGGAGACCGCGTCACCACGCACCCTTACCTTGCCTTCCCGGCACTGTGGATAAATTGGGTAGTAGAGGCAGGACTTGTAGCCTAAACGGAGGATCTCCTTCAGAAAAAACTTGGTGTAGTGCCGGAAGACGGGGTTCAGGGCAAAGTGGTACAAGTGCCCATGCTCCTCCCGCTGGTGGTGGCTGAAGTAGATGAAGTCCTCGATGTTGTAGTGGGACCGGATGTACTCTATATCCTGCAAAAGGTCAGAGAGAGGAGGCGCCAGGCAAGTCACGTGAGTGCCATGATGCATGGCTATGAAAATGGCTTTAGGCACAGTAGCAAGACGTGCATTTTTCTCTTCCATTATTTACTGCCTTGTCTTCCTTGTTAAATGTTCTCATTAGAAATCGGGTTTCTTGAAAGTTACAGCTTTGGAACTTGTCCCTTTTACTGGCTGCTAACAATTCCGAGAGCTTTGAGCCTTTGCCACTGGCCACTGGTGGCCCCCTGACCACTGCTGGGCAGGATGAGCAGAAGCTGGTTGGCACGAGACCAAGCATGTGGGAAATTCGGGAGGTGGCCGAACAGACCCACTGGCAGTCCCTGGACTCGCTAATGTGGAAAGTGCCATCTCACAGAACACACACCTTGGGGCCGGCGCTATGGTGTAGTAGGTAAAGCAGCCGCCTCAAGTGCTGGCATCCCATATGGGCGCCAGTTTGGGTCCCGGCTGCTCCACTTCCCATCCAGCTCTCTGTAATGGCCTGGGAAAGCAGTAGAAGATGGCCCAAGTCCTTGGGCCCTGCACCTGCATGGGAGACCTGGAAGGAGCTTCTGGCTCCTGGCTTCGGATCGGCACAGCTCCAGCCATTGCAGCTAGTTGGGGAGTGAACCAGCAGATGGAAGACCTCTTTCTCTCTGCCTCTCCTTCTCTCTCTGTGTAACTTAAATAAATAAATCTTTAAAAAAAAAAAATTGAACGAACACACACCTTGATGGGCATATGAGGCTGGGCTGTGAGACTGAGCCTCATCCAGTCCTACTCTCCTGAAGCACAGCGATTTTTACTCAGTAGAAGGTAATTTAAAGGGCTGGTAAGTATTTATATGTAAAAGGAAACTTGGGGCACACTGCTCCTGCTCCCAAGGGCCCAGCACTGGTCCCAAGCTTTGTCTCCCTGCACTGCATTGGGGACCAGGGGCTCATTCACTCTGATCACACACTGCTTCCCCGGTTCTGCTTCACCTGCCCGTCATGCACACCACTGGGGGTTGGGGACAGAGGGGCAGAACCCAAGATGACAGTGGCTCTGATAACAGGAGACTTCAACTCCTGGCAAACAGGGTCTGTAAGACTCTACCTGAAAAATCACTGAAAACTAAAAAGCAAAGAGCCAACAGAGGTACTAGCTCTAAACAGCAGATGGGTCATCTAGTTTCCCTCCCATTCCAAGTCCCTTAAAACAACAATAAAAAACACCTTTTTTTTTTTTTTTTTTTTTAAATCATGGCAGCACAATGGGTGCGAGGATGTAAGTTCTACCTTACAGGAAATTTTTGCCTGGAAAAGAAACCCTACCACCCTACCATTAGGCTAATCCTTCCTACCTTGGCCACTTGGAGGTCCCCGCCTGCCTCCTGGTGCTACATTCCAGCATGAAAAATGAACCCAGACAATGGACAGCACCCTCCCAACAGACAGAGTGGGTGGTGGGCCTGCCAGCGGCAGGAGAGATGCAGTGGAGAAATACACAGCCTCCCATACTGAAAACTTGGTCTTTCATTCATGTCTTGGACAGACTGTATAGGAAAACTGACCAATGGAGAATGGAGAAACAGACAAGTGACTACACAGGAAACAAAGATTATTCTGGGAATAGGAGGGAACTGAGAAGAAACAATCGACATCATGTCCTCAAAGATGCTACAAAGGATCTTGCACCTCACAGTACAAATAAGGTGATATCAAAGAGGAACAATAAAAAAGAAAAAGAGCCTGAGAGTGAAGTGTATGAAGTCTGAAATTAAAATTCCAACAGAAGACCTGGATGATAGAATAAACATGGCTGAAGACCGGATTAGGGACTCAGAATCAAGGAAATCTTCTAAAATGATAAGTAAGAAATGCAAGAGATGTTAAGAGGCATTGGAGGCATTGGACTCAGAATCAAGGAAATCTTCTAAAATGATAAGTAAGAAATGCAAGAGATGTTAAGAGGCATTGGAGGACCAATTCAAGAGATCCGAGAAGAACGGAGGAAATGAAGGGGAAGAAAAAATGAAATTATAGAAGAAAGTACTTCTCAAAAGAGGCAAGATACTTTGTGGCAAAATTTCAGAATTTCTGGGGTGAGAAGAAAATCTAATTCTTAAGAGAGTAAATCAGCACATATATTTACAAACAGTCAAGATCCAGTTGTCATTTGATTGTATTGCACCAGTAATATGGATACTGGAAGACAAAGAGTACAAACATTGGGGCCAGCACTGTGGCATAGTGGGTAAAGCCGCTGCCTGCAGTGCCGGCACCAGTCCCAGCTGCTCCACTTCTGATCCATCTCTTTGCTATGGCCTGGGAAAGCATCAGAAGATGGCCCAAGTCCTTGGGCCCTGCACCCACATGGAAGACCTGGAAGAAGCTCCTGGCTCCTGGTTTTTCAGATCAGCGCAGCTCTGGCTGTGGAGGCCATCTGGGGAGTGAACCAGAGGACGGAAGACCTCTCTCCATCTCACTCTCTCTCTACTTCTGCCTCTTTGTAACTCTGCCTTTCAAATAAATAATAAATAAAATATTTTAAAAATAGTACAAACATCAACATTCTGACAATAATTTGGATGAGAACTCTATACACAGCCAAGAGAAGCCACAAAACTTGCAGAGATAAATCATAAATTTCCAGGAAGGTACCGGGTCAGTGTGAGGACAAAATTAAAAGTTATTGTATATGTGTAGACTCAGGGACCTAACAGTACACCACCCCTCTCCAGAGTAGGGAATGAAAAAGAGAAATGAATGCAAGAAACCCTAACGAAAGAAAGCTGGGGCCAGCGCTGTGGTGTAGCGAGTAAAGCCGCAAACCTGCAGTGCTGGCATCCCATATAGGTGCTAGTTTTAGTCCTGGCTGCTCCACTTTTGATCCAGCTGTCAGCTATGGCCTGGGAAAGTAGAGAAGATGGCCTAGGTCCTTGGGCTACTGCACCTGCATGGGAGACTGGGAAGAGTCTCCTGTCTCCTAGCTTTGGATCTGTGCAGCTCTGGTCATTGCAGCCAAACTGGGGAGTGAACCAGCAGATGGAGGGCCCTGCCCCACCACGTCTCCTCTCTCTGTGTAACTGACTTTCGAATAAATAAATATTTTTAAAAATAAAGAAATAAAGCAAGATGACATTATAAATGCCAAACGTGCATTTGATAAAATGCAGTACCTGTTCATAATAATAAACAGCTTCAAGTAAGCTAGAAATAGAAATCTTCCTTAATTTGATAAAGGATATCTCCCAGAAACCTAGAGCAAATATTTATGCTAAATGCAGGAAAATATAGAGTCATCTCATTAAATCAGAAACACCATAAAAGGGGGCCAGTGCTGTGGCACAGCAGGTTAAGCTACCACCTGCAACACCGGCATCCCATACTGGAGTGCTGGTTCAAGTCCCAGCTACTCTGCTCTGATCCAGCTTCCTGCTAAAGACCCTGGGAAGGCAGTGGATGATAGCCCAAGTATCCTGCCACCCATGTGGGCGACCAGGGTAGGGTTTCCAGCACCTGACTTCAGCCTGGTTCAGACTTGGCTGTTGCAGCCATCTGGGGAGTGAACCCATGGATGGAAGAGCATATCTCTCTCTCTCTCTCTCTCTCTCTGCCCACCTCCCTGTCTCCTCCCTCTCTCTCTCTCTCTCTCTCTCTCTCTCTCTCTCTCTCTGCCTTTCAAATATATTATAAATCTTTAAAAAAAAAAATCACAAAAGTAGGCATTATCAACACTACTATTCAGTGTTATTCTACCCAAACAATGAAACTGGAAAAGGAATAAGACAAGAAATAACTACTAAAAAGGTAGGCATGGCAGGTTCCCATCTTAAAAAGAGTCTGACCACCCGAAACAGCATCTCTCATCCCACACGATCTGCTGCAGTGACCTCGCCACTGCCCCACCAAGAGCGGGATTCCAGAGCATGCCCTCGAACTACTTGGGCCAAATGATGCTTCGGCAAGACAGCATCAACTGAAAAACTCCCACGGCTAATAAGAGACTAGAGACTGGATGCAATATCAAAATGCAAAAGTTAGTTGTTCTCCTAAACATACCAAAAGTAATGTTTAGAAGGCGAAATGAAGAATTCCATTTGCAAGACCAAAAAAAAAAAATCACGAAACGTGTAGAAATAATTCATAAATGTCCAGTGTTGTTCTGGGTCAGGGTCTCAGCAGGAAAACAGAGGGTCTACTTATAAATTAGGATCATTGGAGGTGGAGTCAACAAAGGGAATAGCTACAAGAATGGGGCAGGGTGCAGGGAGATGAGCGGGGGTGGTGCAGCAGCAACTGGGAGCTACTTCCATGCTAGGTGAGTGGCCTGGCAGGAGGACTGGCTGCAGGGACTCATGAAGAGAGCGTCCCAGAGAGGAGGTCACCTTGAAAAGGTCAGGGGGTTCAGTGGAGAGCTGATCAGCTCAGGCCTCCCTACCTCACCACCTTCCCCTCTTCTCAGCAGGGCTCCCCCTGGGCCAAGGGCAAAGGCACCATGATGCCGCCCATCTGCTCAGGCTCCAGGGGACAGAGGGAGGTAGAAAAGGGTGGAGAGCAGACCTATAGAGCAAAGTATTCAACAGACAAATAATACATAAAAAAGTCATAAAACAGTAACAAAGAACCTAAACCAAAGGGTTGAACTCCACTACCAACACAGGAAGCCCTGTTCCCAGAAGGAAGTCTTGATATTTTGATAAGACCAATTTCACCTAAATTGTCCTATAAAATCCACGTAGGTACAAGTAAATTCATAAATAAGTCTGACAAGGTTGATCTGGGGAGAAAATAGTCAAGGAAAAAAAAGAAATTTAGAAAAAGAAGATAGGCCGGCGCCGTGGCTCAATAGGCTAATCCTCTGCCTTGTGACGCCGGCACACCGGGTTCTAGTCCCGGTCAGGGCGCTGGATTCTGTCCCGGTTGCCCCCTTCCAGGCCAGCTCTCTGCTATTGCCTGGGAGTGCAGTGGAGGGTGGCCCAAGTGCTTGGGCCCTGCACCCCATGGGAGACCAGGAGAAGCACCTGGCTCCTGCCTTCGGATCAGCACGGTGCACCGGCTGCAGCACGCCAGCCACGGCGGCCACTGGAGGGTGAACCAACGGCAAAGGAAGACCTTTCTCTCTGTCTCTCTCTCTCTCACTGTCCACTCTGCCTGTCAAAAAAAAAAAAAAAGAAGAAGAAGATAAACAAGACTTCCCTAGCAGATATCAAAGCACACGATAATGCAATAGGTAGCTGCATATACATCCATGGAACTTGAAACAGACACAGGCACATGGAAATTTAATAAAAGTAAAAGCAGCATTTTAAATCAGCAGGGAAAGAATGGACTGCTCGTAACAAATGCTTTGTAATAACTGGCTGTAAATTGGGAAAAAATGTGCGTGCATATGTGTGCGCGCGCACACACACACACACACACACACACAGTGGAAGTGACTGAGTGCAAGCGAGAACACTGGGAAGAATAAGTGCCTAACTACAGCAGTAATCCTGTGCAGAGAGCAGTGGGAGATACACACATCAACATGCAGAAATACACGTGCAGTGCACAATGACTTGAATTTTCAGAGGGAGACTGTTTTCTTGTATCCTTTGCTGTATTTTAAACATTTTGGGCTGCAAAAGAAAAACGGAGATTTGAGAGGCTGCCCATCGGGATGCAGGCAGAGGATGACCGTATTCTTCAAAAGGAGGGGCTTTCCCATGAAGTAATTCAAATAAAACCTGAGGATGGGCACTGTGTGCTAACTGACGATGTTCAAAGGTGCAATCAGGGAAATCAATGTCTGTCTCACCACTTACCATTTCGTTTCTGATCACGGCAACGCCAACTATTTCTTCTGCAACTTCGGCTACAAATACCTGGAGTGGAGTTCCGTCCTGAAAAGATAAACGTGTATTTGGAGCCCCTTAAAAATATCACTACCGGTGCCGGTGCTGTGGCATCGTGGGTAGAGCAGCCGCCTGCAGTGCCGGCATCCCATATGGACACCGGTTTGAGACCTGGTTGCTCCACTTCTGATTTAGCTCTCTGCTATGGCCTGGGAAAGCAGTGGAAGATGACCCAAGTGCTTGGGCCCCTGCACCCGTGTGGGAGACCTGGAGGAAGCTCCTGGCTCCTGGCTTTGGATCAACTTTTGGGAAGTGAACCAGCGGATGGAAGACCTTTCTCTCTCTCTCTCTCTCTCTCTCTCTGCCTCTCCTTCTCTCTGTGTATATCTCTGACTTTCAAATAAATAAATCTTTTTAAAAAAAATCATTCCTGGCATGTCTGCAAGCTGTTGATAGTGGCTTTTAACCATAACTACATCACACCAGTGACAGAGCCAACATCTGCCAAGACATACTTTGGGCCAGGTGTTAAGTTCAATGCCCTCCCTGTGTTCTGGGGATTGTCATCCCCAACCCTGTGAGCCAAGCAGTGCTACTGAATCTACTTCGCTTATGAGAAAACAAGGCTGCCGGCACTGCAGCTCACTAGGCTAATCCTCCGCCTTGCGGCGCCAGCACACCAGGTTCTAGTCCTGGTCAGGGCACCAGATTCTGTCCCGGTTGCTCCTCTTCCAGGCCAGCTCTCTGCTGTGGCCAGGGAGTGCAGTGGAGGATGGCCCAAGTGCTTGGGCCCTGCACCTGCATGGGAGACCAGGAGAAGCACCTGGCTCCTGGCTTCAGATCAGCGCAGTGCGCCGGCCGTAGCTGCCAGTGAGGGGTGAACCAATGGAAAAAGAAGACTTTTCTCCCTGTCTCTCTCTCACTGTCCACTCTGCTTGTCCAAAAAAAAAAAAAAAAAGAGAGAGAGAGAGAGAGAACAAGGCTTTGGAGGCTGAGTAACCTGCCAGGAGGTTCTGTTACTACGGGATGTGTCTCTGTTTCAAACCCCGGACCCCTTTAATGTACGCAGAATCTGCTCTCTAGTTCTGCATCCCTGGTTCTCAAATTCTGTGACTTCAGGACCCCGGTACCCTGAGGATTCCAGTGAGCTCTGGTTTATATTTGTGATATCTATTGCTATTTTCTGCATTAGAAAATTTAAAGTGAGAAAATTTTTAATTTTCGTTATCAATTAAAACAAGACCTTAAACTTTTTGTCATCTAAAAATAACAATACATTTCATGTTAATATAATGAGTTTTTAATTGAAAATAAACATATTTTTCCAAAGAAAAATATTTAAAAGAGAGGCATTGTTCTGTATTTTTGCAAATCTCTTTGACGTCTGGCTTAATAAAAGACAGCTGGATTCTCATATCTGCTTCTGCCATCAATCTGTTGCAATATGTTGTTTTGGTTGAAATATATTAAAAACAATTTTCTTCATGAAGATACGTAACTGGAAATGGGAGAAGTATTTAAATAGTCTTTTTAGATAATTGCAGGTAATTTTTTGGACACATTATAAAAAATCAACAAGTGGCAGTGTTTTCGAGGCTAATTGCAGCGTGCACTCTGAAACCATGTCCGTGAGCTTTGTGTGTGCTGCTACAT
Source organism: Sylvilagus floridanus (assembly GCA_949820135.1). NCBI lineage: Eukaryota > Metazoa > Chordata > Mammalia > Lagomorpha > Leporidae > Sylvilagus > Sylvilagus floridanus. The sequence continues at coordinate 86,515,200 of OX463231.1, forward strand.
TAAAACCCACTGGTCTACTTTGCATTCTGAATGAATTTTTTGCCTATGCCTGCTTTTGCTGCACTGTGCATTATTTATCTGGAAAACAAGGATCCACCAAGCTTGAGCCTTATCACAGAGGACAAATGCTGTCAGTTGTTTCCTGCGAGTCACAAGCTCATCTCATTCATTTTTCAGAAACCGTCTGCCAACTATCTGAGTCGAAAATGACAATTTTTTTTTTTTTTAGTTTTAAGCATTTTATTTAGTGAGAGAAATGCATAGGAGAGTGAGGGCCCTACCTAAGAAAGAGAAATCTGAATTCATACTGAGCGCCAGGAGCCAGCTATGTGGAGGAGGATGCAGACCAGAAAGCACGGGGTGGGGTGGCCCGAAGGCCACGCGCCCCAAAGGCACAGGACAACATGGTCCCTAATGGCAAAAGAGGCAAAAGGCCAAAAAGGGCTGGGCCCACTGTGCTCCAGGCCTTTAATAATCCACTTCCAAAGGGGAGTGGCTAATTAACCTGATTGGCAGGTGGGCACACAGGTGTGGTCAGATAGGGGCATGAGGTCACATAGGGGGTGTGGTGCAGGCATGGTCTTCTGGCTCACAAACCTGATCAATTTTTACCCTATATGCCTGCCTACAACACCCCCACGCAGAGACTCCATTCCATTAATCCTAAGGGATGTTGAAGGGCATAGAATCATCACATCTTCTATAGTTGCTTCCTGCTTATGAGGGGCGTTGTACAGGCCCTGCCTGTCCTGGGTCTGGACGTCTCTGTCTATCTTATCTAACAAGTTTGCTTTGTGAGCTGGAGCAGCAAAATGACAATATTTCACCTGCCAGTTGTTCTTTCAAGTAAAAATGGGGTCCCACAAAACAGCACTGCTTTAGCACGCAACCCTCTAACAACTGAAGAAGGCTTGTTTCGTTTGTTTGTTTTTTTCTTACAACAACCCACATGTTCCGGGATGCATCAGAAGCATGTCCCACTTTGCACACTGAAGACCAGGAAGACACTGACTCAGGGCTTGGGTTTCACAAAGTTAATAATTTTATTGTTTCATCAAGGATATTCCTCAGTGAAACTGGCTGTTCCTTTCCTTTTTTTTTCACTGATATTATAACCGAAGTGGTCAAAATTGTATGCAGCTATACAAAATGTTAAAATCCTGTATGCTTTGCCCAGTATCCCCTAATTGTAACATTTTGCAAAAACTATAGTGTAGTACAACTGGCACGAAACTGACACTGATGCAACCGTATGTGTCAAGGGTGTGTTTGGGGGTCGGCACTGTGGTGCAGTAGGTTAATCCTCCACCTTCGGTGCCAGCATCCCATGTGGCTGCCAGTTCTAGTCCTGGCTGCTCCTCTTCCAACCCAGATCTCTGCTATGGCCTGGGATAGCAGTAGAAAATGGCCCAAGTGCTTGGGCCCCTGCACCTGCATGGGAGACCCGGAAGAAGCTCCTGGATCCTGGCTTCAGATTGACACAGCTCCAGCCATTGCAGCCATTTGGGGAGTGAACAAGAGGATGGAAGACCTCTCTCTCTTTCTACTTCCCCCGTCACTGTCTGTAACTCTACCTCTCAAATAAATAAATAAATAAATAAATAATTTTTTTTTAAAAAAAGGTGTGTATGTATTGAGTTCTGTACACATTCGTGTGCATCTGAAGTTCTACAGGGTTTCAGCCCAGGTGGAGTCAGTGTCCCCACCCCCATCGTCATGACATCATGATGCTGAACAGTTCTGACACCCAGAAACCTCAAGTTGCCCTTTCATAACCAAATTCACCTCCTTCCTGTGCTCTTGGGTCAACAGATAATCCGCTCTGTGTTTCTTTCTTTGTTTTTTTTTTTTTTTAGATTTATTTATTTATTTGAAAGTCAGAGTTATAGAGAGAAGGAGAGGCAGAGAGAGAGAGAGAGAGAGAGAGAGAGAGAGAGGTCTTCCATCCACTTGTTCACTCCCCAGATGGCTGCAACGGCCAGAACTGCACCAATCAGAAGCCAGGAGCCAGGAGCTTCTTCTGGGTCTCCCATACAGGTGCAGGGGCCCAAGGACTTGGGTCATCTTCTACTGCTTTCCCAGGCCACAGCAGAGAGCTGGGTCAGAAGTGGAGCTGCTGGGACTCAAACTGCACCCATACGGGATGCCGGCACTGCAAGCGACGGCCTCACCTGCTATGCCACAGCACTGGCCCACCGTGTTTCTGAAATTTGGCTCTAAAATATCTGTTCTTCATTTCATAATGTCATGTGGGTAACTAATAGAGCACCTGAAAAGTAATCTATAGAAGTGAAATTGACACTTGAAGATGTGATGACTTTGAATAGCCCTGGTCTCAGCTGTTGAGGAACAGGGTTTTGTTTTGTTTTTTCATACTATTTGTTGAACTCTGTACTTAGTGTAGGGTTAATTGTATGTGCATGTGTATATTGTGGCAAAAAATTGCTTACATAAAGGATCTCTGTGAGTGAGACCCCAGTGGAAAGAAGGGGCCATCAAAGAAGGAGGTACCTTTCTTTGAAGGGAGGAGAGAACTTCCACTTTGATTACGGCCCTGTCTAAATAATGTCAGAGTTTGTAGACTCAAGGGGCTTCCATAGCCTTGGCAGCTCATGAGAATAGCCTCGAGTAATCACTGACGTCATAAATAAGAGTGTCAACTGTTAAATCAACAACAGGAGTCACTGTGCACTTGTTCCCATGTAGGACTTCTGTCCTTAATGAGTTGTACTATGAGAATTAATGGTCTGGGGCCGGTGCTGTGCCATAGCAGGTAAAGCTGCTGCCAATAGTCCCAGCATCCCATATGGGCGCTGGTTCAAGTCCCAGCTTCTCTACTTCTGATCTAGCTCTCTGCTATGGCCTGGGAAAGCAGTAGAAGATGGCCTAAGTCCTTGGGCCCCTGCACCTGCATGGGAGACCTGGAAGAAGATCTTGGTTCCTGGCTTTAGATCGGTGCAGATCTGGCTGTTGTGGCCAATTGGGGAGTGAACCAGTGATGGAAGACCTCTCTCTCTCTCTCTCTCTCTCTCTCTCTCTGCATCTGCCTCTCTGTAACTCTGCCTTTCAAATAAATAAATAAATCTTTAAAAAATAATTAACAGTAAAACTTGTCTTCAAACAGTACTTTATACTTTGTGTGTCTGTGTGGGTGCAAACTGTTGAAATCTTTACTTGGTATAGAGTTGGTCTTCTGTATATAAGGATAATTAAAAATGAATCTTAATGAAGAACAGGATGAGATAGGGAGTAGGAGGTGGGATGGAAGTGGAGGTGGGAGGGTGGGTATGAGGGGAAGATCTGCTATATTCTTAAAGCTGTACCTATGAAATTTATATTTATTAAATAAAAGCTTTCTAAAAAATTGTATGTGTGTAAAGTTAATTGAAAATAGATCTTAGTAAAAAATAACAATGGGAATAGGAGAGGGAGGAGGTAGAAGGGAGGGAGTATGGGTGGGAGGGAGGGCAGAATAGGAAGAATCACTATATTCCTAAAATTATATTTGTGAGATGCATGAAGTTTATGTACCTTAAATAAATGTACCTTAAATAAAAGGTTTCTGGGGAAAAGAAAAGAATTTGGAAAAAATAAATACATAAATGAGGTCAGCATTATGTTGAATTACTACTAAGAAACATTTGTGTGGTCAATTGCTTAAAATGGTTCAATAAACTAATCAATTAGGGATTTTGTCAAAAAAAGTCATATAGCCAGAGCCACATGGTGCATATGGGGATTGGCTTTTTTTATACTTGGCATACTTTTCTGGAGCTGCAGACATGGGTGGCTCCTCCCACTGCTGAGCAGTATTCCTTGGCACACATGTGCCATCCATTTACCTGCTGAAGGCCACCTGCGCCAATGCACGTCCCAGTACTCATTTTTCTAAAATCAATGCCCTGGAGTGTATCTTCTAGGTTTTAATAGATTTTTTAAAATGAAATATCCAAAATGCTTTCCAGGCCATTTGTACCATTCTACATTCCTGCCAGCAACATGGGAATGATCCAATTTCCCCACACCCTCACTGGTATCTACCGGTGTCACTGTGTTTTGTTTTAGCCACGGTGAGAGCGAGCCTTCTACTGACACTGGGAGTGCGTGGTGCTGAGGACGGTCACGGCTGCTAACCACGCCTTGCTGCACACAGAGACGCCAGCACGGCTGTGCCACCATTGGTGTAGATATCAGCACAGCGGAAACAGAGCCTCACTTCCTACTCTGATGATGAAAATGGCTTGTACCTCCCCGGCCTCCCTGAAAATTCCTGTCTGGGAAGGCCTCCAGATTCCTTACACCACACTTTGAGAACCACGACTTGAGATCATCCCACTGAGACAGGCCAGGAGGGAAGCAGCAAAGAACAAAGAGCCGACGAACCCAAGTAAAACACATGCTGGGTAGGGAGAGGGGGTTATTTTAATTTGATGCCATTATAAGTATTAAATATTTGGGTGTTTGCCATTATGTTTATATGTTTGGTGTCTCCCTCCTAATAACGTAAAGTTTTTTTTTTTTTTTCAAGAGAACCGGTATCTGGGAACTTTGTAAATGACCCCAAATTTGGAATGAAGAGATGAATGGGATGGGAGACTTCATGCCATGATGTAGCTGAACCTCACAAACATACCCCTGAGCTAAAGAAATCTGATCTCAGAAGACAAACTATGCGATTCCACTAACATAGAGTTCACAATCAGGCATAAATAGAGGTCAAGGTCGGGCCCACCTGTGGCTTAGTGGGCTAAGTCTCTGCCTGCAGTACTGGCATCCCATATGGGCGCTGGTTTGAGTCCCTGCTGCTCCACTTCCTATCCAGCTTTCCGCTATGGCCTGGGAAAGCAGTGGAAGATGGCCCAAGTGCTTGGGCCCCTGCACCCATGTAGGAGCCCTGGAAGAAACTCCTGGCTCCTGGTTTCAGATCGGCGCAGCTCCGGCCATTGCGGCCATTTGGGGAGTGAACCAGGGGATGGAAGACCTTTCTTTATAAAATCTTAAAAAACAAAAAAAAGAAGTCAAGGTGGTGTTAACTTAGGAGAAGGTACCTCAATGGAAGCATGACAGGAACTTACAGGGGCACCGAGGTGGCTTTGTTTCTGGAAACAGGGGCTGGTTATGTGGTGGATTCAAACTGGGAAATCTACCAAACTGTTTATTGGTCATACTGCATTACACTTTCCTTTTTCTTTTCAAAAAGATGTATTTATTTATTTGAAAGTCAGAGTTACACAGAGAGAGAAGGAGCAGCAGAGACAGAGAGAGAGAGAGAGAGGTCTTCCATCCAGTGATTCACTCCCCAATTGGCAGTAATGGCCGGAACTGGGCCAATTCGAATCCAGGAGCCAGGAGGTTCTTCCCCGTCTCCCATGTGGGTGCAGAGGCCCAAGGACTTGGGCCATCTCCTTTTTTTTTTTTCCTGACAGGCAGAGTTAGACAGTGAGAGAGAGAGAGAGACAGAGAGAAAGGTCTTCCTTCCTTTGGTCCACCCCCAAATGGCTGCTACGGCCAGCGTGCTGCGCCAATCCGAAGCCAGGAGCCAGGTGCTTCTTCCTGGTCTCCCATGTGGGTGCAGGGCCCAAGCACTTAGGAATCCTCCACTGCACTCCCAGGCCACAGCAGAGAGCTGGACAGGAAGAGGAGCAACCAGGACAGAATCCGGCACCCCAACTGGGACTAGAACCTGGTGTGCCGGCACCGCAGGTGGAGGATTAGCCTAGTGAGCCTTGGTGCCAGCCTGGGCCATCTTCTACTGCTTTCCCAGGCCATAGCAGAGAGCTGGATCGGAAGTGGAGAAGCTGGGTCTTGAACCAGCGTCCACATGGAATGCCGGCACTGCAGGCGGCAGCTTTACCTGCTAAGCCACAGTGCTGGCCCCTACACTTTTATTTTTCAAAAAAGAAGCTATTATATCAATGGACCCAGCTATGTGCTTCCCTAACTCTAAGCCTCCCTCCACGGCTAATTAAATTGTCTCACATGGGCCTTAAGAGGCCGTGTCAATGCAAAGATCTCCAGCCCGCCCTTTGCCGGGGCACAGCACATATTCCTGGCCTAGAAAGAGAACCTAACATTTGTCTTAAGGGATCTTTCACAGCCCATGCATTTCCTGAAGGTGCAGCCAGCTCAACAAAACCGTTTAGCCAGATGCATCACCCAATAGGATCAAAATGGGATCATACCACCCTGTGTCTAAAACCTAGTGCCACCGGCATGGGCACTAGACACCCATGGAGCACTTAACCATGGTCAGATTCACCTATTCCCAGCATTAGGATCCATTTGGGGACATTTGTCTCCATCAAGTCCAATTTTCCACCCCCATGATAAGGATCAGCCACCACTGGGACCGCCATCAGACCCCAATGGTCCCACATCATCAGGACAAGGAAGCTGGTCTGGTCACAACAGGTACTTACTGGGTCTCTGCGAGCCTCATTGTATTGGTCTAAATCTTCCAATAGGCTCTTACTCAGCAGGAGGGTGCTGACGAGATTTTCAACGCCAGGAGTATCCCTGAGAGTGGCTAACCTTATGTCAATGGACCTGGGTAAGGAGATAAGCAAATTTTTAATATGACCGCCAAGACAGAGAAAGAATTGTAATATATCACATTTACATAAAATAATATCCAGCAAAGTACATGAGGATTCCTCAAATAGTTCATAGAAAATGGAATCAACAGAAAAGTTTATTTTGCTGTAAAAACTTTTGATATCCACATTATGATTTTTAAATGAATTTTTGAAGGTCTCATAAACATCTACTTTTTGCACAAAACTAAACTTATCTTTTAATTCTACTTCCATAAAATTTTTGAAAACCTTGTATTCATAAAACAGTGGGGTTTGATTGACTATACACTTGATCTTATCCAAAAGGCCAAGAAGTGATTGCTTAACTATAAAAGTAATTCATTTCATTCTAGAAATGAATTACTGTCTGGAAACAGACTCAGAATTGCAAAGAATAATGTAAACATCACTGACAATATCATTGACCATTAAAGATAACATAGCGACACTTTAAGTGCATTTAATTTAAAATGTTCACCACCATGCTTTATTCCATATTTTTTTCAGATGTAGCACTGAAGTAACCCCATCAATTTTTAAGATATGTTAAGAGGAAAGTACATTGGGTTCATGAGTATGTACCTCAGGGAGCAGCCCAAGGCTGCATGGTCTGCACACCTCACATTTCAGATTGAATGCTCTGAGGTTGCTCTCTGAAAGTGCATACTAATTTTATCTTTGACTTTGTGTTTTGAAGGGAAGCTGAGTCAGACACTGGGGCATGACTTGGGACTTGGGGCCTCAGCTCACACGTGGTCCCTTCTCACATCTCACAATCTGTGTATGACAGGTCCCTCCTAATGTTAACAAAGTAAAATAGCCTGTCTTACTTAACTTCGAATTATATTGAATATCAGTGCAGAAAGTTTAAAGCACACTCCTTTAGTCACAAAGAACAATTTACATGTATAGTTAACTAGTCAAAAAGACAATGAATTGCTAGCGCCGTGGCTCAATAGGCTAATCCTCTGCCTTGTGGTGCCGGCACACCAGGTTCTAGTCCCAGTCGGGGCTCCAGATTCTGTCCCGGTTGCCCCTCTTCCAGGCCAGCTCTCTGCTGTGGCCAGGGCGTGCAGTGGAGGATGGCCCAAGTGCTTGGGCCCTGCACCCCATGGGAGACCAGGAGAAGCACCTGGCTCCTGGCTTCGGATCAGCGCAGTGCGCCGGCCGCAGCGTGCTGGCCGCGGTGGCCATTGGAGGGTGAACCAACGGCAAAAAGGAAGATCTTTCTCTCTGTCTCTCTCTCACTGTCCACTCTGCCTGTCAAAAAAAAAAAAAAAAGACAATGAATTGCTATTACCTTAATAACATTGATAAGCAATTTTTAAGCAAAAGGATTAGGTTCTGATATGGTACACCCAAATCTAATTTGATGGGTTAAAGATGTAAATATGAAAAACAAGACCACAAATGTACTAGGAAAATACTCAAGAGAATTTAAAACAGATGGCCACACAAAATCTTGTACACGAGTGTTCATGGCAGCAGTACTGATAATATTCCCTAAGATAGAAACAACCTGAATTTCCGTCAGCTGATAAATGGAGCAACTGATGAATGTATACACATACAGCGGAACATCAACCAACCATAAAGGAGGATGAAGTATGGATACATGCTCCAACGCGGACGAAACTTAGAGACATTATGTTCCGCAAAGGAGGCCATGTACAAAAAGGCCACGTACTATAAACTTCCATCAGTATGAAATGTGTAGAATAGGCCAATTTACAGAAACAGACTGGTGTTTCTGGTGACTGCTGGATTGAGGAAGAGAATTGGAGTGACTGCTTAAAGGGTATGTGTATCTTCTGGGGTAGTGGAAATGTTTTGGAATCAAATAGAAGTAATGGTTGTGCAACACTTTAAGTCTACTAAAAACCACTGGATTGTACCTTTGACATGAGTAAATTCAATAGTATGTGACTTACATCTCAATAAAGTTGTTTATATATATACAAAACCAAGGAAAATTGAAAGGAAAAAGAAAAAGGAATGACAATAATAGCCAAAAATAAGCCGACATAACCATGTAAACATCAGGTAAACTAGACCTTAAGGCAAAATCATTATGACAGGGAAGGTCTTTATTTGATAAAAGTGAAAATTCACTTGGAAGATACAACACTATCAAATCTGCAGGTGTCTAACAATATAGCTCAGGATACAGAAATAAAGACAGGGTTATGGGATGAATTTGACTAATGTACCGTCATACTGGTAGAATTTAATACAGCTCTCTCAGAAACGGGCATCAGACAAAAGATTTTAAAGACTGTAGAGAATTTGGATTAGCTTAATCTAAAAGGCACTGCATCCCCCAAATGAGAACAAACCTGGTTATCTAAAAGTCTTCTCAACATTATCAACCCACCTAAGTGTCTAATTGCAGTCCCATTCTTCCAGGGCTCCAGGCCCAGACTCTCAGCCTCCTCTTGGGTTACATTCAGAATGTAGCACAGAGTATTTTCACTGGATGGCACTGGTGGTGCTGGTCTGTATGTCTGCACTTGCCCTAAGAGCTATTTTTCAAAAAGATTTTTACTTGGCTCAAAGAGCAGGATGTAGGCTGTAGCCCTCACAGGAGACCTTTTTTTTCCTGCAGGCTCTGAGGCAAGATACCTGTTGTATATACTGCAGCTTCCACATCAGGTGCCAGAAACAGCAGCCTGGTTTGTTTGGCTTTCACTGGAATGAGAATGAGTTGATGTGGGGGGTGGGGAGTGGCAGCTATGGCCAAAAAAAAGGAAACATAAACAAAGCAACAGGTATGTGTCCTGCTTGTTTTTACAGAGCAACTGAGAGCAGCTTCTGCAAAAAGTGAGAGATGTACATGGTGGCATGCTTAAGTACATACGTCAAATGGAGATGGTGTTCATCATAGAACTAGAACATACATCAAAAGGAGATGGTGTTCACCATTGAACTAGTGAGCAGCTGGCTCTGTTTTTAGCCTAGTCTCATTAAACCATAAAGACTGGGAATATTCATTGAGGCTCTATAAAACGATACCAAAACCTACTGCAAAATTAAGTTTACATCTAATAAATAAGTAACCCAGAAACCAAGTTCACTTGGATGTTTACAAATCGGACTTCCGATTTGGAAGGACTCTGCACCGTTTAGATGGTGGCTAAACGGGTGGATTCAAGTACAAGCTTCCTAGGGCAGGCATTTGGCACAGCTGTTTGACACTTCACCTTTCCACTCCAGGTTGAATGAATGAACTGTGTCAGACACCTACAAGTTTATGTGTGGTGGAATGGTCACTCTGCCTTGCAGAAAACAGGGCAAAGTTTGATACCAATGAATGAGAACAAAATGACAGGAAGAAAAAAAAAAGGAAACTGAGTAGGCTGAAATCCAAAGGAGTGATCTATGTATCAGGCTCACAAAGCAACCGTAGCGTCCTTGTGTCACCTTAAACAAACAAAGCAAAAGGGCAAAACCCACAAACTAAAAAGTGAAGTTTGCGGGCTTCTATTCCAGGAATCTGTCGAGTATTGGCACCACTAGAACATTCTACATAACAACACCGGCCTGCAAGAGGTGTTAAGAGAGACACACTCAACAATACGGCAGCCAGGAGTGAGTGGGCCAGTCACAGAGAAGCAGAGCGAACAAGAACGGCCAGGGGAGGAGCCACTGAAAGGCTGAGTACTCTGGGGCATTCTAATTTGCTGAGCTAAGATGACAACTGGCTGTGTGGTTTAACTCAGAAGTATTAAACGATAGAAAACAATTTATAGCGCAACGAGTATTAGTTGGATGAACAATTAGTTGCAACATACTCCCCCCCACATTAAAAACATCAGGTTTCAGAAAGGCATGGCTTGGAAGGGCGGTGAGATGGATTGAGTGGCCAGGTCACTTCACCAGTGAATACCCAGAGGAGGCCGGCAGGAAGCTTCAGAATGGGCACGCAGGGGGGAAGGAGAAAGGATTCCTTTACCCCACACACTAGCATGGCACGAAGTCTGGCCACATCCTACAGATCACTCTTTGAAGTAAACGCGTTTAAAAAAAAGAAGGCAGCACTGGATTTATCCATAGTTCAAAGCTAACATAAACATTGGGAAATATTCTCAGTGGTCACTGGAGCAAGCGAGGGGCGCTTGGGGGTGGGATCTGTTGACAGAAGAGGTGGCCATCACTAACGACTGAATGAATTATTTGTCCCGGTGCTCACCGGCGTGGCCTGAGGGTGGATGACAGACACAAATATAATTTCCCAGGGGAAGAAGAATGAAATTAGACGGGAGACCAGACATGAGGTCATGAAATTTAAAGTAACCAAACTTAAGAGCGGAGAAACAATCCATCCCAGACGTCAAGAGAAGTGAAGCAAAAAATGGAAGAACATGATGTATTTTTAAATTACAGGGTACAAACAATAGGTGTTGAGGACCACGTGTGCCCACCTGGCTCCTCCTATACCTCCTTCGGGTCAGTGCTCAAGGTTGTCTCTTCAGAGCACCCTGGGAGAAATAGCAGCCTCCCCATCCAGGCCGGCACTGTTCATCCCCTCGCCCTCTGCACTCTTCACAACCACCCTTCTCAGTCACATGCTATGCATGTCACCTCCTTCCTTCGTGTACCGTCTTCCTACTCCAACTACAGCTCCGGTCCCAAGAGAGCAAGGATTTTGGTCAGCCTGGGCCCCTTTCCCTAGCACTTGGAGTAAGGCTGGCACACAACACACAGTTAATGTTGGGTGTTTCACTGGATGAACGAGGCAGAGCTGCAGGGGCCTCTGGGAAAGAGGAAAGCTCAGCGTTAGCCAGTGCTCTCTCTCCCTTGCAGTAGTGCTGTGGGGGTGTGAGCCTGCAACCCAGCAGGTGTTTGCCAATGTGATGGGAGCCAGTTCCAAGACGGTGCTGACACGGGAGAGGGCAGAGGGGAGGGAAGACAGCAAGACCCTGAAGAGGCAAATCTTAGAACCCTGTCTTGTCTTCAGACCTTCCACTTAGGTGAGCAAATAGGTGTCCGATGGCAGAAGTCATTTCGAGCTGGGGTTTCTTTCATTTCCAATGAAAGCATTCTCACTGTCAACCCATATTTTAAAATGTAAAAGGGTGGTTATAGGGGCTGGCATTGTGGCACAGCAGGTTAAGCCGCCTCTTGTGATGTTGGCACAGTTGAGTTCCTGCTGCTTCACTCTTCAATCCAGCTTCCTGCTGAGTGCACCTGGGAAAGCAGTGGATGGGCCTGGATGGAGTTCTTGGCTTCTGGATTTAGCCTGGCCCAGATCTGGCCGTTGTGGCCATTTGAGGAGTGAACCAGCAGATGGAAGATCTCTCTCTCTCTTTCTCTCTGTCTTTCGAACCAATAAATAAACAAATAAATAAATCTTTTTAAAAGGATGGTTTTAGGAAAACAGATTAAGGGGAGGCGATCATGAAAAGAAATGACAAGGAACTATAAACAGGGAAGTGAAATTTAAGTCTAACTTTGCATAAAAAGAAAAAAAAAACAGGTATAGTACATCCATTTTTAGAAAATCCTGGCCAAGGGCCTATTTACATAGAAGGCACACAAAAATCTAACAGTATCATTATTTTCCAAAAAATAGGTTTAAAATAGGTGTAGGGGCCGGTGTTGTGGTGCAGCAGGTTAAGCTACCACCTGCAACAATGCAGGTCATTTTCAAATATTACTTTATACATGGATTTTTTTTAGCCTACATTTACTTTTTTTTTTTTTTTATTTGAAAGGCAGACTTACAGAGAGGCAGAAGCAGAGACAGAGAGAGAGATCTTCCATCTGCTGGTTCACTCCCCAGATGGCCACAATGGCCAGAGCTGTGCCGATCTGAATCCAGGAGCCAGGAGCTGCTTCTAGGTCTCCCACATGGGTGCAGGGACGTAAGGCCTTGGACCATCTTCTACTGCTTTCCCAGGCCATAGCAGAGAGCTGGATCAGAAGTGGAGCAGCAGGGACCAAACTGGTGTCCACATGGGATGCTAGTACTGCAGGCAGCAGCTTTACCTGCCACGCCACAGCACTGGCCCCTACACATGTTTTAAACATTTTTCGGTCATTATATTTTCTCCAAGTGAGTTAGAAACACAGGCTTCTCTTACTATTGAACAGTTAGAGTATTATAGATGTTTTAGAACTTACTTATACTAATTTTTGTTTGTACTCTGATTTATTTCTTAGAGTACATTTCTAGGAGTGGCATTAAAGGTCAAAGGGTATAAACTATTTTAGTATTCTTACCAAAATGCCCTTTGAAATTTCAGGTCCATTTACATTCTGACCAACACATGGGAATTGAACATTTCTACATTTTAATTCTTGCCAATTGCCCAAAAGCAATGTCTCATGGCTGCTTAGTTTCTTTTCCTGATTAATGATGAAGATTTTAAAATATCTCTTGATTTTTTGTTTTTCTCCACATGCAATTTGGCTATGCCTTTTGCTAGTTTTTTTTTTTTCCCTGTTTGGGCATTAGGTGATTTCTTAAAACTCTTGATATATTAAATATACCAATATTTTGTCTGCCATATTTATTAAAAATATCCTTGTTACTCAGTTGCATTTTAATTAAATGAGGTGGTTCAAAAAACTTAAGATAGTAAGAAAAATCTGTTTTTTTCCTTCCATGTTTTAGAAACATTTCAGGAGACTTTAAAGGCCAGTCTCCACTCACAATCCTTGTGGAGTGCTCAGTACCTCTTCCTCAGGAGAGCTCAGTACCTCTTCCTCAGGAGAGCTTCCTCTGACTGTGCCGAACCTCCCAATGGCACCGACACAGAGTACCACACACCTGTCGCTGGCTCTTCCCATCACAGCTGCAGCCTTAGATGTATGCGTGTGTTCACAAGCCTCAAAAATGCTGTTCACCATCCTACTCCCAGGACACGGCACAGAACCCAGCACTGTGGACATAGTTTCTAAGTTTTTGTGTTGTCGATATTCACATTTGCCTCTTTAATCACCTGGGAATCTATTTCACTGTAGAGCATTTAAAAGGTTTCTGTCTTCACGGCCATCAAAGAAGGAGGTACCTTTCTCTGAAGGGAGGAGAGAACTTCCACTTTGATTATGGCCCTAAATAAGGTCAGTGTTTGTGAACTGAAGAGACTTCCAAAGCCTTGGCAACTTATGACAAGAGCCTCAGGTGATTACTGACGTCATAAATAAGAGTGTCAGTTGTTAAATCAACAACAGGAATCACTGTGCACCTGCTCCCCATGTAGGATCTCTGTCCTTAATGTGTTATACTTTGCGAATTAATGGTAAAACTAGTATTCAAACAGTACTTTATATTTTGTGTGTCTGTGTGGGTGCAAACTGTTGAAATCTTTACTTAGTATAGAGTTGATATTCTGCATATAAAGATAATTAAAAAATGAATCTTAATGAAGAATGGTATGGGAGAGGGAGCAGGAGATGGGATGGTTTGTGGGTAGGAAGGTGGTTATGGGTGTAAGAACTGCCATAATCCAAAAGTTGCACTATTGAAATTTATATTTATTAAAGTTTTCTAAAAAAAAGTTTCTGTCTTGATTTTGTGCTATCATTGATCGAGTAATCTCCCCTTTTCCTTCAATTGTGACACACACTTTGTCATAATGTATGTATACACACACCCTCACACACATTTGCACACAAAACTCCTACTGGCTTAGGTCTCTTGCGCTGTACTGTTCTGCCTATACAATCTGTCAACATGGAACTGTTTTAGAATATTCTGGAGCTATGCTATATCTTCACGTGAGACAAGACAAGTGTATTCTCCATCCTACTCTTTCCCTAAATGTATTAGTTAAAACCACTGGAGCAAGCTCTCTGCTACGGGAAGACAATTTGTTTAAATAAACCATTCAATTCAAACAGGAGAGAGCTCCTGTTCTGGTCCCCTTTTTGATTGCCTGGGTCGCTGTTTGGCCAAAGCCGTGTCCACTTACTTGAGCAGTCCAGCCCGACTGAAGACATAGAGGTCCTGCTGGAGGGTGCAGTTGTCGAAGGGCACAATCTTCACAAAGTTCTGGATGAGGTTAAACTCGGGGGTGAGATGGGGCAGAGAAATGATGCAGAAGTTCTTGTCCTAATGCGATCCAAAAACCAGACACACACAAAAAGAATTGTGTCACTGGGCGATACACCAACTCCTGCCATAATGCACTAGGGGAAACGGGAGCAGCATGCCACGCATGGATTAAGGGGAGGATACTCAAATTAAACTTTCCTGTAACTTGGAGGTAAATAACGTTCAAGGAGATAAGCAGCTGCAAGGGTATGGTGAACATCTCTAACGGAAACCTGAACAGATGACCCTTACGAACTGGCACAGCTCTTTTGCGGGAGATTTTTAAATGAAGACCATTCTCACTTGCGAATTCACTTGCAGTACCAAGGAAGGGAGGCAGCCCAGCATCCTGTCCAAGGCCCTATGCTTAGTCAGTCACCTTATACTAGCCGCAGTCCCCACCCCAAAAAATGAGAGGGTGGCACTCCAGGACTTGGCTGGCTCTAAAACCCTGTATGTAGATGGATGTGTGTGTGTGTGTTAGCATGACAGGATCCCACTTGAGCTAACAGATCAAGGGCAGGTTTGACTCCAGGTCAGCATATACAGAAGGATCTACAGGTCCTGAAAGGTGCTGCTCACCTGCCTGACCCATATCATCCCTCAGGGCAGCCAATGGCCACATCCGGCCACTGAGCATCTGGACTAAGGCTCATGTGACTGAGAAACTGAATTTTAAATTTTGCCTCACTTGCATTCATTTAAATTTAAGCACTGATCATTCTGTTGCTGGAGAAGCTATATGTGTTGGGGCCAGCACTGTAGGTTAAACCTCTGCCTGTGCCAGCATCCCATATGGGCACGAGTTCAAGTCCTGGCTACTCCACTTCCCATCCAGCTCCCTGCTAATGTTTCTGGGAAAGCAGTGGGAGATGACCCAAGTGCTTGGGCCCCTGCACCCACGTGAGGGACCTGGAAGAAGCTCCTGGGCCCCGGCTTTGGCCTGGCCCAACCTGGTCATTGTAGCCATTTGGGGAGTGAACCAGCGGATGGAAGTCCTGCCTCTTTCTGTCTCTCCCTCTCTCTGTCTGTAACTCTCTCAAATAAATAAATAAACCCCTTTAAAAAAAAAAATTAAAAAGGTAGGGGAAGCTGTATATGTGTTTGAGCTGTGTGAATCTACTTATCCAACTTAGGCATCTGAAAGTGACTTACTCAGCTATACATTTTATGAAATCTAAATACAGGTCGAACATTTCTGAAATTTAATATCTGTACTGAGATGAGCAGTACATCTAAAACACACACTGAATTCCACAGACATAGTGTATGAGAAAAAGAACACAAGATCGCCTATTAATACTTTCTCATTTCAAATACACATTGAAATGATTAAGCCTGGGACATACTGAGTTGGAGGCATTATTAACATGGATTTCCTCGGTTCCTCTTTCCTGCTGGTTCCCGTGGTGGACGGAACACGCAGAATTACTGATGCGCCCCCATCTGAGGATGTGGCCGCTGCTGCTCTAGGCTGTCTGGCTCCTCACAAGTCTTCTTGATCCTCTGCCAGGTCCCCACAGAAGCGGCCTGCTCTTCCCAGCGTTAATTTGTCCCTTTGGGATCTCGCCTCCCTCTGAACCCTGTGAAGGTATTACTTGTGCTAATCCAAAACCCTGGGGACATGTGTGCAACCCAAAGGAGTGAATCGTTGTTTGACTTTATCTTCCTTCTTTCTAGCAAAATAACATGGTTCCTTCTGGGGACCCGGAGAGTCGAGTTGCTGAGACACTCAAGCTGACAACAAGGACCGGGTGCCAAGCCTCCAACCTCTGGGAGACGGAGGCCAACTATAATGAGTAGCTTCAGCTTGGATTTGAAGGATTAAGGATGAAGTAATGCAGGTATTTTGTTCCTGTCTCCCTGTGCCCCCAAATCAAGTACAATGAAAATTTTGTAAACAGGTCTTTCACCTGTGTAAAAGTCAGCACTGCTTTTTAAAATGATGAACTATACCTCCAAGGGGACTTTAAAATAGGAATGAATTAAACTTAGGTTTCTTTGAGGGAAACTGCCTTTGTGAAGCCCACATTCAGGGTAATCTATATTGCTTTACAAGCTTCCAAAAAATGCCTTAAAGCTGGTACAAAAAATTATGGTGGAGGATTTGTTGCCTTATTGCAATATTAAAAGATTACGTCTAAAAATGAAGAAATAAAACCTAAGATCACATGGTATTTAAACAAGATAACTAAACCGTATTTGGTTTTGCCTGGGAATAGAGAGAATCAGTGAAAATGAAGCTTGAAACGAGCCAGCTGAAGACACACAGTTTGTTGGCTTTAACAGTAGGCCAGTCATGGAAAGGATCTATAAGAATGCATATTGTCCCTCATTGTCCTTCTTCTCCACATTTTGCCCTTCAGTAAAAGGATAGGAGGTTGGCTGGAATCTACATCCTTTGGCATTAATGAAACAGAAATGGAGGAAGGGACCCAAATACCCTGAAATACAGTTGGATGTTGGCTCAGTGACCTGGATCAAGTCCCTGCTTCACGTTAGGCACTGAGTCAGGCTCAAGGAACTAGTAGGGAATAAAAAGCCAACCTGAACATCAATCCCAAGTGCCTACTTCCCTACCCTGCAAAACAATCCGCATATGATCATTCCAGAATACTAAGAGCTGAAGTAAAGTATAACATAACACAACAACCTGATTCACTTTAGTGCAATTTCTGACACTTTCCTAAGCTACTATGAATGATTTGATTCTTGAAAAAAAAAAAAAAAACACTTGTAATGCTATTGCTGAAAGAAATTACAAATTGAAAGAAAAAAGAGCAGGCAGAAGCATTATTCAAAAACGATTGGATTTCCTGTTTTTAAGAGTCCATGCCTTACCATTCGACTTTATTCTCAGAAGCTGGGAGCAGCGCAAACCTCAGCACTCACAGCATTGTAAATGTCTGCATGATTAATATGGCATTTTACTTTTCTGTAACTTCTCTAGCCTACAAACCAATTATGTTACTCAAAATTCAGGTACTTACAGGAAAAAGGCTGAAAACGAAATTCATAAAATCCAGTGACCTGCAAACAAGACAGTAAACATTGTCACTGGTCTGAAAACAAATGCAGCAGTGGTGGGTATTTTTAAACACTGATGGCTCTTTCCCCCTTGGGCAGTGATCAGTCAGCCACTAGTCAGCATTTGTATCGAGCTGAACATTAATCAGTTGCATAAGTCATAAACTTCCTATGGCAACAATACTGTATTTTGCAGAACTGAAAGCACTATCATAGCCATTAATAATCCCTGCACATTCAAAAAGCCAGAAGCCAATATGAGGGGAAGTATTTAGCCTAGAGGTTAAAACAATGGCCTTCTTGATCCCAGCTTCCTACCAGTGTGCATCACAGAAAAAAGCAGGTGCCTGAGCAGGTGGCTGGGTCCCTGCTGTCCATGTTGGAGACCTGGACTGAGTTCCTGGTTCCTGGATTCAGCTTGTCCCTGCTCCTATTTCAGGTACTTAGGGAGTGAACTGGCAGGTTGGGGTGCTCTGTGTGTGTGTGTATATGTGTATGTGTCTGGCTCTCAAATAATTTTTTTAAAAAAAGCCAATATGAAAGATCATGTGAGGACTGGCACCGTGGCATAGCGGGTAAAGCCACTGCCTGCAGTAAGTGCATGCCATATGGGCCCCGGTTCGAGTCCCAGCTGCTCCACTTCCCATCCAACTCTCTGCTATGGCCTGGGAAAGCAGTAGAAGGTGGCCCAGGTCCTTGAGCCCCTGCACCCACATGGGAGACCCAGAAGAAGCTCCTGACTCCTGGCTTCGGATTTGCCCAGCTCTGGCCATTGAGGCCATTTGGAGAGGGAACCAGCAGATGGAAGACCTCTCTCTCTCTCTCTTTCTACCTCTGCCTCTCTGTAAATCTGCCTTTCAAATAAATAAATCTTTTTAAAAATGAGGAAAGGGAGGGAGAGGGGGAGGGAGGGAGGGAGGGAGGGAGGGAGGGAGGGAGGGAGGGAGGAAGGAAGGAAGGAAGGAAGGAAGGAAGGAAGAAGGAAGGAAGGAAGGAAGGAAGGAAGGAAGGAAGGAAGGAAGAAGGAAGGAAAAATCATGTGGACATGATCCTTCCCTTTCTTTTTGGAAATGCTGAGGGGAGATGTGGTTATATTAAAAGTAAGTTTAGTTTGATGTAATAACTTTAAAATGCATGCATTTGAGGGGGGTCTTCAAAAGCTTACAGAAAACTGCATATTATTGGAAAATGCATGTGTTTCAAATTTTTTGTGATTCAAAATAAACAAACCTTTTAATTGCACTTTGCACAAACTACTTCTTTTTTTTTTTTTGACAGGCAGAGTGGACAGTGAGAGAGAGAGAGAAAGGTCTTCCTTTGCCGTTGGTTCACCCTCCAATGGCTGCCGTGGCCGGCGCACCGCGCTCATCCGATGGCAGGAGCCAGGTGCTTTTCCTGGTCTCCCATGGGGTGCAGGGCCCAATCACTTGGGCCATCCTCCACTGCACTCCCGGGCCACAGCAGAGAGCTGGCCTGGAAGAGGGGCAACTGGGACAGAATCCGGCACCCCAACTGGGGCTAGAACCCGGTGTGCCGGCGCCTTAAGGCGGAGGATTAGCCTGTTGAGCCACGGCGCTGGCCTTTGCACAAACTACTTTAAGTAGCCTCATATTCTTGGTTACCCTGGTCATTTTCTCTTTCATAGGTAAAGAACTTCTGACTAGCCACAGATGTGTTCAACAAGCAAACTATAATGGGTCATCAAATTTCTCTTTGGAAATAAAACAATACATTATAAGCACAATCATATCAAAATGCACACAGGAAAGCTCATGTGAAGCAACACATCTAGGAGGACTTTACAGGCTTTCTGCATGTCTACAATATAATTAGAGTATAAAGATTTCCCTTTCCAAGCTTCAAGATCTCCATAGAAACCAAAAATGTAAAGTGATAAACATAAATGTAATACATGGTTCCTGGGGAGGCTGGGAGATTGAGAATGGCTTAAATACATTTTCTAAAAAGGAAATGTCCAGAGTTGTTCTTAGCTATCTGAAATACATTTCAGGCATCCCATATCAGAGCACTGGTTTCAGTCCCAGCTGCTCTGCTTCCAATCCAGCTCACTGCACCTGGGGAAGCAGTGGAGGATGACCCAAGTTCTTGGGCCCTTGTCACACAAGTGGGAGACCCAGATGGAGATCTAGGCTCCTGGCTTTAGCCTGGCCCTGCCCTTGTCATTGTGGCTACTTGGGGATTGGAACAGCAGATGGGAGATCTCTTTCTCTTTCTGTCTCTCCCTTTCTCTGTCACTCTGCCTTTCAAATAATAAATAAAATAAACCTGGAAAAAAATCAAATAAAAAAGTCAGAGATACTCCAGAACCTTCTGGTCTATCAAACTGGGCCAATTTTCTTTCTTCCAGATTGTTCCATGGTGAGTATGGCAAAGGAGATGTGGGATTTAGCGATCAGGGTGGTAGTCCACATGGAGACTTCCAGGGGCAGCAAGCATGGAACAGGACGTGAGTGCGCTGGGGGGCTGCAGGTGGGGTGCCTGAGTGGCCTGTTGCTGGGTGGAGCACTTACTCCACTCTCAGCTCCCACATGTGGGTGTGGCACCAGCCCGGCTTGTGGGTGGAGTACAGGCAAGGCACTGAGCCCACCTCCTGTGGCACAGCCTGGTCACACTTGGGATGAGCACACAGTCCAGTCAGGCCTCATGGCACCTTGGCTGGAAAGCTGAAGCCAGACCAGAACATCCTCCTTGCTGGTTTGACACAGAGTTGATCGACACTGTCAGCTGTTCTAGTTGAAAACGGGACCAAGGGCAGAGAACTGGGGCAAAGAGGCAGAGAGAGGGATGTGGTCCTTGATTTGGTTTATCTAAGCCTGGATCAAGCCTTATTTAAAATCAGTCTTCTAGTGGACACATCCTTAGTTAGGGGAGACAATTATTTTTTTTCAAAGCCACTCTAGGTTGGATTTTCCATTACGTGCAACCAAATGACTCCAGACAAGCAACTCAAATGCAAAGTCTCCAAGAAATGCAGCGTTGAGCACAGGAGTAACATGTGCTTACCTAAGTGATAGTTTACAAGCTCTTCTATTATTAGGTAGGTTAGCCAGACTTGGGCAGCTTTCTTTGAACTTTACCCAAGTTTTATGGGTTAGGATCTCTAGGGAGAATTCAGCAATCTGTGTTTGTTGTTGTTTTCCTAAAAATTCTGGGTGCAGGTATTTAGACTAGAGGTTTAAGATGCTCACAACCCACATCAGAGTACCTGGTTTGATCCCCAGCTCTGGCTCCTGACTCCAGTCTCCTGCTAACCCAGATGGTGTTCTTGGCTTCTGGTTTCGGCTCTGGCCCAGCCCCATCATTGTAGGCATAGGAGAGTAAATCAGCAGACGGCAGCACACACACACTCTCTCTCACTAAATAAATAAGTTTTCAAGATAAATAAAACATAAATTCCCTAGGATAGTTGGAGGGTGGGGCCATGCTTACAAATGACTGGCCCAGTCATTTCGCCCAGTGCCGAAAGAAACCCTTACCGTAACAGACCACCCGAAGACGAGTACTTGCCTTGCTGCATGTTTCTCATCGATACAAAACAACTGGATACAGAAGGCAGCAGGGGCACCCCTGTAGATGGGCCGGAAATAGCTGGGCTCCTCGTGCAGCAAGCTGGATGCCGAGCTCCTACTGACCATGTACTGGGTTTGCTCATCCAAGGTGGAAAACTGACTGACGTTTTCCAGGTCCTGGAACATGAGAGAGGAGGCATCAGCGGGGATCCTACTCATTTCCTGCACCTCAGTGGGCTTAGGTTACTGTTCCCTGGACAGCTATGACCGACTCACCTGACACAACTTGTCCCAAGCCAGGACTGGTTGTCAGAACCTATTCTCCTTGAGATCCTAAATTTATAAAAGGATTAAAACATAAACAGATGCTTTCATTTGGCCTTTGATACGGGCTGCATATTTTCACCATATCACTGGCTTGAGACTCGAGAGTGTAATATTATATAGATATGAGGTCCCTTCAAAAACTTCATGGAAAAACAGAATCAAAACGAGTTTATTTTGGTGCAAAAAAATTCAAAATCCATGCATTTTTTCATAATACTCATTTTTCCATAAACTTTTTGGGCACCCTTGATATTAACTTCATAAGCAAGATACCTCTGTCCCCTAAATTGTTTTCATTGTGATTTTTGCGATAACGACAATTTTCAAACCTGGCCCCAGGACAAGTGTGGTGGTGAGGTGGAGCCCAGGAAGGTCCAAGTGGCCATCGCCACCTGGAAAGTTAGCACGACGTCTGTCCCATCTCATGTTAGGGACATCCGAGAGGCTGTTACAAGCCAGAGGAAAAGGACCTGCCCTGAGAGTCTTCCAGAAGTCCTTCTAAGTCAAATACATGCATATCATAAAAAGTAAAAGAATATTAGCACTAACAACTTACAGAGAAAATCAGCTGTGCTCCGTACCCCCAAGTCCCTCTCCCCCACTGGACAGCACTCGTTTCCAGGGCATTTACCTCTGTGTTTCTGAACGGTACGCTTGGGCTGCTCTTTCTTAGTCCATATATTGGATATTGATGGGGTGGACAGATTTAACCTTCTTATAGTACCTCTTCCCCACGCCCTAAACCCCCAGCATAACGACATCACAATCCAAGGCTAAGTCGGTATCTACACTGCTATGAATGTGTAGGGATGGTCGCTGCTGCTCAGTGAAGAGGCACAGCAGGACTACGTTCTCAGCTGTGGACTCTGTTTTCATTCCTTTGGTTTCCTGATCCTTTTTCACATGCTGTATCTGATTTGCCGAGTGTTGGTCAAATGTGTCCCAAGCGATCGAGCATCTGAGAACTTCATTTCCCCCCTCTTTCTTCTGTGATCCATCCTGTGGTACCATCTATCCTCTTTCACAGCTCCTGTTTCTTAAGTTTCAGGTGTTTTCCTTGTCTTCTTTGTCCTCAGTCCACACCCATATATGGCTGGAACACATTTCTAGCTTCCTAAAAACAGCAGTGCTCAGGAGGTGAAATCCAACAGCCACCAGGTAAACCAGTGTACTGTGGGATGATCAGGGTGGCTGCCTCCAACGTGACTACCCAGAAGCCTTTTCTTGGGCCTTTTTTTTTTTTCTATGAGAACTAAAGTCTCCAATATCCTACATGCAGAACTGTAGTAGGGAGAATGATAGTCCCTAAAGATACGCACGTCTTAATCTTCACGATCCAGGATTCACAGGGCACAGGGACTTTGCAGATGTCATCATGATAAGGACCATGAGATGACGAGGGGAACCTAGACTACCCAGGTGGTTCCTTGTCATCAGAAGGGTCCTACAAGGTGGAGGTGGGAAGGTCAGGGTCACGGCAACAGAAGAAGAGTCTAAGCTGCTGGCTCTGAAGATGGAGGAATGGCCCTAGGCCAAGGAACGCAAGTGGCTTCTAGAAGTTGGCAAAGGCAAGGGAACGGATTCTCCCCCAAGAGCCTCCAGGAGGAATTAAGTCCCGCCTACCCTTGGATCTTAGCACAGTAGGGCTCATGCTGGACTTGCGACCTACAGAACCATACAGTGATAGATTCTGGCTGTTAAGCCACACAGGTCGTTTAAGCAGCCACAAGAAATTGGTACAGAAGACCTGGCTCCTGGCATTCATAGAAATGTGGTTAGAGGAGGGCCTGGAGTTTCCTCTATGGAAATGTAGACTTCCACTGACTCATCTCTTCTCTGCTCTTCTCCACTACACCAGGGCAGGCTGCACTTGAACTTGGAGCTGCCCCTGTTTGATTTCTCCAGAGTAACCAGCTGGTCATTTCAGCTCAAGGAAGACTGCTGGGTAAGCTAAGTGGAGTGTGCAGGGAATCCAGGGTTCAGGTCACTCCACATCAGGCCTCTTGGGTTCAGCCCCATCCCTTACCCCACAAAGGGCCTGCAGAACCTCCAGGTCCTCAGCTGGGCCGGGAGGGGAGTGGAGAATTCATGCACTTCCAGCAGTCTTTCCTCTTAAAAGACCTGAGTTTCACCTTTCTCAGCTGTACTAAGCCACTGCAAACTCCTCTATCGATTTTCTTATCTCTAAATATTTTTAAGTGCTTATCTTCCAATATCTCCTCTCTGTCCTGTGGTCCTTGGGGATTGATGCCCTTTTCATTCTCTTACTGTCACTGCAGTGGTTTATTCCTGAAGGGACAGGAAACAAACATGGGCAGTCAATCCAGCTTGCTCATCCAGATGCCCTCTGGGGAACCAATACACAGGCTTCGAAGGAAGGGGCATCCTGGCTCTCCCTCCACGGCCTTGCTCAGGGCCATGTAGGAAGGACCACCCTCTTAGGAATGGGGGAGGACAAAACTGCTGCCCTCTATCGCATCTCCATCCTCTCATCCCCAGTGCAAGAGCAGTGACCTATTGGTCAGTGGGCACCTAGTGCGGGCAAACCCTGGGCTCAGGGGCCGAGAGTCTGTAGTTTACTTGGGCAGGAAGTTCTGCCGGGAGGAGCAGGGAAGTGAGGCAGGAAAGGCTACTGAATCAGGGTGCTTTAATGAGTGGGTTTCAAATCCCACTGAGACCTCTGGGAGACCAAGGAGAACACATCTCACAACCGCCCCACCTCTGAGCTCGGAAATTGATATTCCAGCTGCCTGTTGTCATGGTTGAAGGCTACTCACACAAGCCTGGTGCTAGAGAAAGACCACAGACCTGCACCTGCGGCTGGTGGGGGCGGGGCGGTGGGCCAACAGCACATGGTAAACTGGGACACAGACCACCGCCCTGCCCCTGCAGAGCCAGGCTCCTTCTGTCTATACATCCTGCTCCCAGGCTCGTCTCCTCCTTGCAGTTATCCCGAGATGGGAGCAGACCCTGCTCCAAGGGTGACACCTGCCTACAGCCAGGGGTGGACACCTCCTTTGGTAGGACAGAAGGGAAGGCCACTTCTCCACTGGATCCACTTTTGCTCCCCAGTGCGAGTCAAAAGAAGGCGGTACTTTTATCCCTAGCTGACTTCTGTGTTGATTCCTTAACTGGTCATGATCTGGAGAGGAGGCAGGATGAGAGTCTGTCCCTCTGCCAGATGTCCGATGTCTGGGATCTGTGTTCAGTGAACGTCATGGTGCGTCCGTAGATATCACTAACCCAGCACCCTGTTTCCTCCTTATGGGCCATCCAGCCTTCGCAGGCTGACATGCACAGTCTGCCGCCTATCAAGCCAAGCCCCTGGAAACCTACTGCAGGTCCAGCATTCTGCTTTCAGGGGTCACTGGAAATGTCCAGTCATGTCAACCTCCCATGCAGACACACCTGCACGCCTTCCCCTGCTCCTTAAGAGAAGTCTGAAATTCTGAGTGGGTTCCACAGGGCCCTCCCTCCCTGACTCCTCCTGAATCCTCACGGTTTGGCAAGAAACAGGTGGCATGGACTTTGTGGGGCTCTAGGTTAAGCTGCCAGCTGCAAGACCTACATCCCATATTACAGTGCCAGAGCTGCTCCCTGCTAATGCACCTGGAAAAGGAGGGGATGATGGCCCAAGTACTTGGGACTCTAAAAACCACAAAGGAGAGTCAGATGGAGTCCCAGGGTCTTGGCTTTGGCCTGACTCAACCCTGGCTGTTGCAGCCTACTAGGAAGTGAATTAGTGGATATTTTCTCTCTGCCTCTCTCACTCACTCTCTCTGTCATTCTACCTATCACTCCTCATATAGCTGCAAGAGCCAGGGCTGGGCCAGACCAAAGCCAGGAACCTGGTCCATCTGTCTCCTACACAGGTGGCAGGGCCCCATGTACCTGGGCCATCTTCCACTGTTTCCCTAGGTGCATTAGAGGGGATTTGAGAGGGAAGTGGAGCAGCTGGGACTAGAACAGGTGCTCATATGTTGCAGGTATCACAGGTGGTGGCTTAACCCACTGAGCCACAGTGCTGGTCCCTTGGTATAAAAATTTTGAAATCATACATACAAATGATCTTCAAAGAGTTCATGAAAAATGTGTATTATGAAAAAATTTGCATAAGTTTTCAAATTTCTGCAAAAAATAAATGTCCTCTAACTCAATTTCCATGAACTTTCTGAGGTACCCTCATTTATGAGCATATACTTGTGCATATGAGATATACATATGGTCAGACAACACTCTGTCTTCTAAGGGTCTTGCCTGTCCACAATGTTTTCTTTCAGCAATGGCAGGGAGAGGAAAATTGTATTTATTGACATCATTGTAAATACTTGATGTATTTACATACATATAAATATATACATATATATAACTATCTAGTCCAAGTAGTGCAGGGGAACATAGAATAAGGGATTAATCACAGTGAGTTAACTGGGGGAGGCTTTATTGAGAAGGTCCTAAAAGGAGGTGGGTGTGGCCTGGGAGACAGAGGCAGAGGTGTGGAGGGGGAAAGGACATAGAAAGAGTGGGGTGGAGGGGCCTTTGGCTCATGGGAACCAGCTAGAGCACACACAAAGGCCCTGCCCAAATCCTACCTCCATTTCACTACTATTTCCACCATGGATTGCTGGTAGACGTTCCCCGGATGTGGCTTCTGCTACTTTTCCCTGCAAATGAGAACGGAAAGACATCAGAATTATTTTACACCCACGGTGGTTCAGAGCTCAAATTCTGGAGCGAGCTGCAGGACCCAGACCCTGGCTCCTTTGCTCACTAGCTGTGTGGCACTGAGAAAGTCATGTGCCCCCAGTTTCCTGATCGCTAAGAAAGGAGATAAGAAAAGCAACTGCTTTGTGAGGTTGTTATGAGAATAGGATAAGGATGGATAGTTAGATAGAGAGAAGGATAGAAGGCAGGCAGACAGGCAAATGGAGCTTTGCACAGTGCAAGCACTTCCTAATTCTCTATATATTTTAGTTCTGATTCCATTATTTTTATTTTCTGTGTAACCAAGAAAGCTGCACAAGATTTTTATTAATAGCTTTACTGAGGTATAATGAATATACTCTAAGTGACCCATATTTAAAGTGTACCTTCTGTGCTCGCTTCAGCAGCACATATACTAAAATTGGAACGATACAGAGAAGATTGGCATGGCCCCTGCGCAAGGATGACATGCAAATTTGTGAAGCATTCCATATTTTTTGGGCCATCTTCTGCTGTCCTCACAGACACACTAACAGGGAGCTGGGTTGGAATTGCAGCAGCTGGAATCCAAACTGGCATCCACATGGGACGCTGATGCTGCTGGCAGGGGCTTAATCTACTGTATCACAGCACTGGCCACGAGTTCTGTACATCTTTTGTTGAATTTATTCTTAAATACTTTTTATGGTTTTTATGTTATTACAAATTGTATTTTTTTAATTTCATTTTAGCATAGTTCACTTTATTAAAATAACATTGGTATATTGATATATTTCATGGTTGTAATAAACTTATTTATTAGTTCAAAAAAAATAAAGTGTACCTTTTGAGGGGCTGGCACTGAGGCGTAGTGGGTCGAGCCACCACCTGCAGTGCCGGCATCCCATATGGGTGCTGGTTCAAGTCCCAGCTGCTCCACTCTCGATCCAGCTCTCTGCTATGGCCTTGGAAAGCAGTAGATAATGGCCCAAGTCCTTGGGCCCCTGCACCCATGTGGGAGACCTGGAAGAAGCTCCTGGCTCCTGGCTTCAGATCAGCACAGCTCTGGTCCTTGCAGCCAACTGGGGAGTGAACCAGTGGATGGAAGATTTCTCTCTCTCTCTCTCTCTCTCTCTCTCTCTCTCTCTCTCTCTCTCTCTTTCTCTCTCTCTCTGCCACTCCTCTCTCTATGTAACTCTGACTTGCAAATAAATAAATAAATAAATCCTTTTTAAAAAGTCGATTGTCTTTTAAGAAGATATGGTAAGAATGAAATTTTTATATATTTGCTATTTGTTCTTCACCCTTTTGTGTAGATTAAAATTCTACCTGGTGTCATTTTCCTTCTGCCAGAGGATTTTCTTTAACACTGCTTGTGATATGGATCTGCTGGTGATGAATACATCCACGCTTCTTGTGTAGGTAATCTTTGCTTCACCTTTAACTTTGTGAATTAAAAACATTTACTGGGTATAAAATTCTAGGATGACAGCTCAGTTTCTTCTAGCTTTTCAAAAATGTGATTGCACTGGCTTCTTGCTTCATTTTTTAAAGATTTATTTTATTTATTTGGAAGAGTTACAGAGAGAGGTAGAGACAGAGAGAGATAAGTCTTCCATCCGCTGGTTCACTTCCCAAATGGCTGCAATGGCTGGAGCTGCGCCGATCTGAAACCAGGAGCTTCTTCCAGGTCTCTCACGTGGGTGCAGGGGCCCAAGGACTTGAGCCTTCTTCTACTGCTTTCCCAGGTCATAGCAGAGAGCTGGATAGGAAGAGGAGCAGTTGGGACTAGAACCAGTGCCCATATGGGATGCGGGCACTTCAGGCCAGGGCTTTAACCTACTGCACCACAGCGCCGGCCGCTTCTTGCTTCATTGTTTCCAACAAGAAACCTGTGCATCTTCATACTGTTGTGGACCCATCAGTGGTCAGAGGTTGGCAGACACGGCAGCATGGCCAGATTCCTGGGCGCACCCTCCCTATGTAATCTATCACACTCCGGATTGCAGGCTGCCTTGGGGTGGGTTGATTAGGACAAGACAGTAGCACACACAGCACTGTATGGGCAGCATGCTCACAGCAGGAGGTACAGGGGAGGGAGCCTTGTGAGGCTGGGCAAGGACAAGGAAGGCCAGCAGTTCTCCAAGGAGCTGCGGCTGGCAGGGCAGAGAGGAAAAGGCGGCTGGGTTTGCGGATGCAGTGTCAGTCTCTTTGGAAAGTCTGGATTGCCCAGTGAGCCTTAAATGAGCTTCTGTCGCTGCCTCAGCCTCCTGAAATCAGGGAACAGCAGGAGGATGGCAGAGAAGGGCTTGAAATGCACTTCCGGCCTGCATCCGGAGAACAGCGGTGAACTGTGGACGTGGCTGTTAGAACCACGTCAGCCTGGCCCTTGTCTCCCCGATTCAGCCTCGGTTCTCCTGGGGCCTTGTCTGCACGAGATGCTGGAATCTGTCAGTGATGCCCCCAGGCCGAGGGATGCTCCTGGTGTCATGGGTAGCACACAGGCCAGGCACAGGGGGACGGTCTCCCTTACCTGGATGCTCTCCTTGGGCTCTGGAGAAAAAGGTTCCTGGGGCTCCTCCACTATTTTCTGGGAATCCTGGCTGCTACTGCTGAGCTCAGGATCTTTGAGAGAAAGAAGAGAATAAGGACAGAAAGATCGATGACACATGTCTGTGGGGCCACAGGAAACTGGACCGCACCACATGGCCATGTATTTACAACATACATGAAGAATCAGATTCCATGGGGGCAACCCCTGGGGCTGGGAAGATGATGCTCTGGCACTGACATGGGCTCCTAAGCACTCTCATCTGTATGATGAAGGCTAGGGACCCCCGCCCCCAGGGGAGCTGCACAGAGGCAGCCACGTGTCCTGTGTACAGTGGACCTGGACCTAACTCCCAGGGGGCCTTGTCCTCTCTGCCAGTCACTCAGTGGCATGACTGCTCTGAGTTCAGCCCTCTTTGAAGTTTGCAAACAACTGACGATTGGATTCTCAGATGGCAGCTTTGAAACAATCTTTGGACTGAAGGTGGAAAACACCACTATTAGCTATGCCTGTGCTGCTCAAATGCCCGAGATTAGCTCAAGGGCTGCCTTCTCCTTGAAAAACCATGCGCTCTGAGTCTGCCAGTGGCTGTAAGGTTCGCTCTTCTGTGTTCTAAGTAGGAAGAACTGGAGCCAAGCGCCACTGTTTTAATATGTTCTGGAAAGTCAATTATCGGAGCAGTCTTCATGCCTTTAACCTTCATTAAAATCACAGTAGAAAAAAATTTCCCGGGTTGTCTGTAAAGGCCTTCCTCAACCTCCTCCTCTCTCTGTCTCCCTCGGTGTTCCCCTCCCCTATGCCTTCCTTTATTCAAATCACTGGGAGAGGACATCACTGCAGGGAGGCTGTGTCCCCTGCTGCCTCCCCTGTGCCTGCTCCCCTGGGGCAGTCCCCACTTGACTCTGGCTTCTGCTCTCCAGCCCGAGCTCAGATGCAGGAGGGAGCCTGGGCCTGCGGGCGGTGCTCCAGAGATACTGCCACCACCAGCGTGGGCGTGTTGCTCTGCCTCCTTGCGTCTAACAATCACATCAGTCCCTGCAGGGCCAGAGGCAGCCAAATCCGCTCTGCCTTCCTCCTCTCCCACCACGTTCAGCCAGCCCCAGCCAGGGCGACGGTCCCTGCAGGCATGTTCCGGACCCCAACTACTGGATCTTTGACCTGCTCTGGCAAAGGTGGATGTGAAGGAAGTGTGATGAGATTCTAGAAGAATCGGATGCCGTGGAGGTGAGAAGGGCGTGGCCAGAGGGAGCGCCTGGCGTTGAAGATGCACAGAGAATCGCATCCCCGCACAAAGGGTGGCTCCTGAGGGGAAGTCAAGGATCTCGGGCCCCTCCCCTGCAGAAAGGGACTTCAAGTAGCTTGTGGAACATTCTCTCGCTCCTGCACTCTGTGGAATTCTCCAAATAGCCTACCCGGGGTTTCCAGCAGTCTCAGGATGATAAGAGCAGCATGGTTTTGGGGGTAACTCCCTTTGTGGTTGCGATCTAGCACCACATACAAAGAAGTGTACAGCCAGAGAGCTGCTGCACACGTCTCCCCGATGCAACAGCCACCTGAATGTACATGGGATGCATCGCCAGCACCCAGAACACTCCCTCATCTTCTTGTCCCACAAAACACCTCCCTCACTTTCACCACTGTAGACTGGTTTTGCTCAGCAGCAAACTTTTAAAAAAGGTTGATTTACTTATTTCAAAGAGTTACAGAGAGAGAAGAGAGAGAAAGAGAGAGAGAGAGAGAGAGAGAGAGAGAGAGAGAGAGAGAGATCTTCCATCCACTGGTTCATTCCCCAGATGGCTGCAATGACCATGAAACCAGGAGCCAAAAGCTGCATCTGGGTCTCCCACGTGGGCGGCAGGAACCCAAACTCTTGGGCCATCTTTTGCTAGTTTTCCCAGGCCATTAGTAGAGAGCTGAATCAGAAGTAGAGCAACTGGGACACAAACACCAGCCCATATGGGGTGCTGGCATCACAGAGGGTTGGCTTTATCTGCTATGCCACGATGCCAGCCCCTAAATCTTTTTTGAAAGATTTATTTATTTGAAAGGCAGAGAGAGAGAGAGAGAGTCTTCCATCTAGTTCACTACCTAAATGGCCACAATGGCTAGGGCTGAGACTTCATTCTGGTCTCCCATGTGGGTGGCAGGGGCCCAAGCACTTGGGCCATCTTCTGCTGCTTTCCCAAGCATATTAGCAGGGAGCTGGACTGGAAGTGCAGCAGCCAGGACTTTAACCAGTGCCCATACGGGATGTGGTGCCACAGATGATCTCCTTATGCCACAGTGCCAGCCCTACAAGCAAACTTGTAAAAAAAAAAAAAAGCACTTATAGCAATATTTGCTGATTTTTGTTTATTTTACAAAAAAAAAAAAACATGTCTTGCCTATAACTTGAAGAACTCCAAAGAGCACAACAGAACTGTAGAACTTAGGTGCACTGTGCATTTCTTTTACAATTGGGATAAAGCCGCCAACAAATAAAAGGTCTTGAAGAACACATGAGGTTTGCAATGAACTAATAATCCTGCTGACTTAATTATTTGACAGTCTAATGTTCAAACGACAATTACCAAGCACAATGCCTTACTGTCCTGGCTGAACCGTCGTGAGGTGTTGTGGGTTATTATTAAGCAGCTGCTCTGCTTGTCCCCAGAGGTGGCTGCATTTCAGAACTGGGCGAGGTGATGCTGTTACCTCTCTTCCCTGCATCTCTGGGGCTTTGTGAGGTTTAATTAGTCAATGTTCATAATGTGCCCTGAGGTCTTCAAATGTGAGATGGTATCCCAGGGAAAAGTCCAGGTCGTGGTATTATGTAACACACAACCGAAACCACCACTGAGGCTGCCAGCTTCATTGTAATTTGACAGCTTACACCCCCTAAGCAGCTTAGGAGTCGGGAGCTAGGGATTGATTTCTTCCAGTGGGAGAGAGGACACGGTTTTCTAGGGCCTCTTCTCTGAGTGAGTCTGCTTCTCTGGAGTAGCTTTACCACAAACCAAATAAAGCCAGGGGCCAGGCACCTCCGAACACAGGGCTCACCCAAGGCACAGCAAGACATGTTGCAGTCTTCATTCTGCATCGTTACCCTAAGACAGAGCCCCTAGCTGGTATGGACTCGAGACTCCATGAGTCTCTGGATCTACTCTACTAAGATTAACACACAGAGAATGCAAAATAATGCATTCTGAAGATTTTAGGAACAAATAATATATAATCTCATGCTTTTTGTTATATTTTCTTTAAATAGCCATCAAAAATCCCAACCATATTTTTTTTGTATAATGAAATAAACTGATTCTAAAAGAGTAAATATGGAAGAATAATCAGTTAAGAGATTTAAGGGGTCTGGCACCATGGCATAGCGGGTTAAGATAACACCTGCAACTCCCGCATCTCATTTAAGCACCGGTTCAAGTCCTGGCTGTTCCACTTCCCATCCAGCTCCCTGTTAATGCACCTGGAAAAGTAGCAGAGGATGACCCAAGTGGTTGGGCCCCTGAACCCACAAGGAGATCCAGATAGAGTCCCAGGCTCCTGACTTCAGCCTGGCCCAGTCTTAGCTGTTTAAGCCATTTGAGATGGAAGTCAGCAGATGGAAGATTCTCTCTCTCTCTGATTCTGCCTTTCAAATAAATAAAATAAATCATTTTTTGAATTTAACAAAGAAGAACAACCAGTGGGTAAATTTCCTACTGAATATTAAGACACAAAGTCATAACTGCTAAATATAGTTATCAAAATAGTGGTTTACTGGGGGAAGGAATAGAACAGAACGGAATCTAGAAGAGACAGACAGTTATGAACTATTGATATATGTTAATGGTAGCACTTCAAACTGATAGGGAAAGACTATACAATAAATAGTGTTGTCTAACTATTTGAGCAAAAATGAATTCCAGCCCCTAACTTCATATGAAATGCAAAAATCATTTGCATACAGATTATTGCCTAAAGTCGTTTTTTTTTAAAAAAAAAACTCACTTCCAGATTGCTAGAAGAAAATACAGAATATTTCTGTGACCTTATGGATAAGGAAATACTTCCTTAGAAAAAATAGAAATCAGAGGTTAAAAAGAAAAATATTGGCACAGACAACCACATCAAAATTTAAAACTTCTGTCAAAGTACTCCTCCAAAGATTTTAAAAATCATATACACAGACAAAATATTTGTAACACACAGAACACTGAAGGAAAAGAGAACCCAATAGGCAGGGAAGTGAATGAACAGGAAACATTCAGTGACCAATAAGCACAATGAAATTGTTCAACCCCAAAGGTTTTCAGAGAAATCAAACCAAAACATTTCTATTCATATCTATTATATTTGCCACAGTCAAAACAACAACAACAACAACATAAAGTGTTGTGGAAAGAGAAGAGGCTCAGAAAGAGGGCCATGGTATGGTTTGGTGGTTTATGTGAATATCTCCTGGTCACTGAGAACAATTCTGGCAGAAACTCTTGCAAAGATCCAAGGAGGCACGTGCAAAAGATGTTTACTGCAGCACTGTTTGCAATAACAAAATAACCAAAACAAACCAAACATCCACCCAAGAATGGATGGGGAACGTTCCACACAGCACAATGCTTCCCAGAAGGTAAAAGGAATGTCCTAGGGGCCGGCACTGTGGCGCAGCAGGTAAAGCCGCCGCCTACAGAGCCGACATCCCATATGGGAGCCAGTTTGAGTCCCAGCTGCTTCACTTCTGATCCAGCTCTCTGTTAATGCACCTGTGAAAGCCACAGAAGATAGCCCAAGTGCTTGGGCCCCTGCACCCATGTGAGAGACCTGGAAGAAATTCCTGGCTCCGGGCTTCAGATCTGCGCAGCTCCAGCCGTTGGGGCCATTTAGGGAGTGAACCGGCAGATGGAAGTCCTCTCTCTCTTTCTCTCTCTCTCTCTCTCTCTCTCTCTCTCTCTCTCTGAAGCTCTGCCTTTCAAATAAATTTAAAAAAAAATGAATCTTTAAAAAAAAAAAAAAAAGGAATGTCCTAGTCCTAGGCACTTAATTAAGGCACGTAATTAGGTCTCAACAAGTGGAGTGGAGGAGCATATTTCTAAATATTGCATGCATGTGTGACATCATTTACATAAAAAGCACTACCATCAAAAGCTAGAATGAGGGGCTGGTGCAGTGGCTCACTTGGTTAATCCTCCGCCTGTGGTGCTGGCATCCCATAATGGGCTCCGGGTTCTAGTCCCAGCTGCTCCTCTTCCAGTCCAGGTCTCTGCTGTGGCCCAGGAAGGCAGTGGAGGATGGCCCAAGTGCTTGGGCCCTGCACCCACATGGGAGGCCAGGAGGAAGCACCTTGCTCCTGGCTTCGGATCGGCGCAGTGCCAGCCATGGCAGCTATTTGGGGAGTGAACCAATGGAAGGAAGACCTTTCTCTATGTCTCTCTTTCTCTCTCTCTCTCTCTCTCTCTCTCTCTCACTGTCTAACTCTATCTGTCAAACATAAAATTAAAAAAAAAAAAAAAGGCTTGGTCTTGCAATCTTAAAAAATAAGTGTAAGAAAGAGGTCTGGAAGGACATAGCTATGGCAATGGCTATTTCTACAGAGAAAAGGGAGAAACGGGCTCAGAAGCCAATCCAAAGGAACTCAGCTTTAACGGCATCATCCTAGCTTTTTTTTTTTTTAAGATTTTATTTATTTATTTGAGAGGTAGAGTTACAGACAATGAGAAAGAGAGACAAAGAGAAAGGTCTTCCATCCGCTGGTTCACTCCCTAAATGGCAGCAACAGCCGGAGCTGGGCTGATCCGAAACCAGGAGCCAGGAGCTTCTTCCGGATCTCCCAGATGGATGCAAGGGCCCAAGGACTTGGGCCATCTTCTACTGCTTTCCCAGGCGATAGCAGAGAGCTGGATCGAGAGTGGAGCAGCTGGGACTCGAACCAGCGCCTCTTTCTCTCTGCCTCTCCTTCTCTAACTCTTTCAAATAAATAAATAAATCTTTAAAAAAAAAAAAAAAAGACTAACAAATGAATTTAAGGTGTTTGGTTTTAAAAGGAGGAAAGGGGAAAGCCGGCACCGCGGCTCACTGGGCTAATCCTCCGCCTTGCGGCGCCGGCACACCGGGTTCTAGTCTCGGTCAGGGCGCCGGATTCTGTCCTGGCCAGCTCTCTGCTGTGGCCAGGGAGTGCAGTGGAGGATGGCCCAAGTGCTTGGGCCCTGCACCCACATGGGAGACCAGGAGAAGCACCTGGCTCCTGCCATCGGATCAGCGTGGTGCGCCGGCCGCAGCGGCCATTGGAAGGTAAACCAATGGCAAAGGAAGACCTTTCTCTCTCTCACTATCCATTCTGTCAAAAAAAAAAAAAAAAAGGAGGAAAGAGGAAAGAGGAGAAATTAAGTTAAACCATTCAATTCAAAGTTCAATGGAGAACAAGTTGCAGACGTCCTATTAGGTACCTGGAATGAAATAATGAGTAACACATAGATCTGACCCTAAGAGTCTTCCAAGCGATCAGGGTGCATGAGCGGTACACACACACACACATACACAGATGCACACATGAATACTACATGTGTGTGTACACACTTGCACATGCCTGTATCTTAGTGTGAGAGTTGCTAGAGCAAAGGTGTAAACAAAGCACACCACGTGGGCCCTTATTTGTTCCTTCATTCATTTAAAAACACGTATTCCACATGTCCCACTTGTGAGACAGTAACAACCTAGGCGCTGTGGATTAGGCAATGAACAAGAGAGAACAGGGCCTCCCACTGCTGAAGCTAGCTGGTAAGTAAACGGGACAATACTAAGTTGGGACACTGGGTAGAAGGCCTGACCTGGGGAGCTCCTTTCGAGGGAGTGGTCAGAGACATCCTCCACTTAAGTGGAGACCCGGATGACAGGAAGGAGCCCTGAGCCGGGAAAAGGCAATGGAAACAAAGCGCACAGACAACGCTCGCGAGGAGTTCTGCTGCAGAGTGAAGAACTCCTATTTCCCGGCACCTTCTTCTTCCTTGGCTGGCCTCCTACCCTTAGGTCTTCTCGGTAATTGTGTTGGTTTCCTGTGGCTGCTCTAACCAATTATCACTCACTTAGTGGCTTATAACAACGGAAATTTCTTCTCTCGCAGTTCCGGAGGCCAAAAGTTGGAAATCAGCGTTCCCGGGGCTGACGTCGAGGGCTCAGCAGGATCACTCCCACGACACAGGTTCGAGGGGAGCACTCCCTGCCTCTTCCCGCTCCTGGAGGCAGCAGCATCCCTGGACTTGTGGCCGTGTTGTGCCAGTCTCGGCTCCCATGACCACACTGCCGCCTTCCCCTCTGTGTGCACAGCCTTCCCCGTCC
Organism: Sylvilagus floridanus; assembly: GCA_949820135.1. Lineage (NCBI taxonomy): Eukaryota > Metazoa > Chordata > Mammalia > Lagomorpha > Leporidae > Sylvilagus > Sylvilagus floridanus. The sequence goes on from OX463231.1 coordinate 86,551,233, forward strand.
ATCTCTCCTTCGGTAGGGACCCTACTACGGTGTTTAGGGCTCCAGGGATACACCAGGACAATCTCTCCCCATCAAGATCCTTCATCTAAAACTAAGGTGACATTTACGGGTTCTGCGGTACAGGACAAAGGCGCCTTTTGGGGAGTTCAGCTTTCAGTCGGCCTCACTGGATACCCGCAGCTGACTGAAAGCAGGGTATCCATTCAAACGATTACCAGGAAGGTCCCGTTCAGCTTGTGCAAATCAGAAACCGCTGTCATCATGGCAGCATCCCCCCCAAATAACACATTCACTTGTGTTACCCCTGCCCACCCAGTCTCTGAAGTCACCTTTGCTATTTCCCTTTTATACAACTTCCCTTAAGATATCAAGTTCCATCAACTCTCCAAAATATCTCCCCAGGCCAATGCCATGGTCATTGTTATGGTTCAGCCCCTCCTCATCTCCTTCCTGGACACCACAGTAGACTTAGGAAAGCCTTTCTGGTGAACTGGAAGCTGTGGCCACGCAGCCCTTTCTAACACAAGTGGTCACTGTGGTGCAGCAGGGTGAGCCACTGCTTGGGAAGCCCACATCTAATATCAGAGTGCCTGGTTCACATTCCAGCTACTCTGTGTGTCTGCTCCAGCATCCTGCTATTGGGTCTTGGAGGTAGCAGGTGATGGCCCACATGTGTGGGTTCCTGCCACCCAAGTGGGAGATCCAAATGGGGTTCCCGAGTCCTGGCTTCAGCCTGGCCTAGTCCTGGTAGGTGCCAGCATTTGAGGAATGAACCAAGAGATCAAAGATCTCTCTTTCTCTCTCTTCCCACACACACACACACACACACACACACACACACACACACACCTCAATGTCTCTGTCACTCAACCTTTCAAATAAATAAGTAAATCATTTCCAAAAAGATTTCCAATGGTGCCTCTTCACACATGACAGACTGAATGGAATAAAAGTGAACTGTCTCACTGCCCACCTGGCCTCAGTGTCCCATCCTGCTTTACCTCCTGCTGCTCCAGCAAATACTGAACTTGTTCTCTCCCCTATAAGCCAGAGTCTGCTTATTCTGCACATTTTGTTCCTTTGGCCAGGAGACTCGTCCTGTTGTTTTTGAAGTTTTGACTCAAAAGATTACCTGTGTTGACTTCGGTATAATTCTGCTATGGTCCCACCAAACTTTTCCATCCTTCAAAACTTTTATTGTAAACTTTTGCCTTGGATGCTCAGCTTGCCATCGGATGCAATTAGAATCACCTTGTACTACACGAGGCTCCTAAGTCCAGTATGCAGGGAGAATTCAGCATTGGCCGACTGCATGAACACAGGAGCCTGATAATAAAGTCCACCATGCCACACAGGAAGGGAGCACAAAGGGCTTTTCGATTTTTTAATGAAACTCCCCTCACCTGCAGGTGGTGCAGACCCCAGGGCATACGCTATGCCACACGGGATCTCCAGGTGCTGGTCATTCTCAGATAACTGCCCCGAGGTGGGCAGACATGTTTTCACCTCCTCCAAGTAAGCAGATGCCTTTTCCTCACTTCTGTCACAAATCAGAATATCAGTGCTAAGTCTGAGTTTGTTTCCTTGGGTCAGAAACAAGAACTGTAGCGACAAAAATGACCAGTACTCTGTGTGTGTGTGTGTGTGTGTGCGTGTGTGTGTGCATGCATGTGCATGTGTCTGTGTGTGTGCATGTGTGTATGTGTACAAACATGGCTTTAGGGATGCTGCTGATTCTTTAGCGTCCATGTATTTCAGCTCTTTGCCATGCAGCATGTTTGAAACCCAAAGTCAAGAGCTCTTGCGTGTCTCCATTATCTCTCTTGCTTCTCTGCCATTCCCATGAGAATGTGCCCAATGCGGCCTTCAAAAGGATGAGAGGGATATGGAGCAGCACCACGGCTGGCTTGGAAGAGTTCATAGCCAACCAGCCCCAGGACAAGTGAGAAGAACCGACCAAGCTGAGCAGAGCCGCTGGGGACTCCCACATCTCATACAAGAGCCTGGCTGCAGGTCCTGGCTCTGATCTCAATCCCAGCTTCCTGCTAATGTGCACCCTCGGAGGCAGCAGGTGATGGCTCATGTACCATGCCCCCCATGTGGGAGACCTGGATTGAGCTCCCAGGCTCCTGGCTCCACCTTGGTCCAGCCCAGACTACAGTAGGAATGTGGGGAGTGAGCGAACGGATGGAAGATCTCCCACTGGCTATCTCTGTCTCTCTATGTCTCTCTTCTTTACAAGCGTAAATAAGTATATAAAGAAATGTTTTCAAGCAAAACAAACAAAAGAGATCAGCAGAGCGGTCTCATTGACCCCAGATGCATGAGCAATACATGCTTTTTCTGGTTTGCCAATGCAGTTTTCTGGTTACTTGTTAACAGCATTACTGTGGCAACGGATCACTGATGCAGTCCCAAAATATAATAGAGAGGATCAATGAAATCCTGAAGCTGGCTCTTTGAAAATACCAATTAAATCGACATTATCACTGGTAATATTCAGAAAGAAAAGATGCAAATATATAGTACCAGGAATAAGACACAGAAATGTAAGAGAAAGGTAGAAAGCAAGATGGTAGATACACACACACACACACACACACACACAAATATAGGCACATTAAATTCCTGTACATTGTGGCACAGTGGGTTAAGCAGCAAACTGTCCCATCCCATAAACACAGAGCCGGTTTGAGTTCAGGTGGTTCCACTTCTGATCTCTCTTTCAAACAAATAAAATAATAAAATACTGCTCCTGTATTTAAGGAAACCTTTCTCTTTTCCCTTAAACTATCAATAATTTACAGAAATCTCATATACTATATTTATATATTATATAACAAAAATGAAATATTTACCTTTTTTCCTTGCCTGATCCCTCCAGAATTCACAAACTCTTATTGAGTGTGCTCATTTTCATGGAAAAATCATTTATTTACATTGATTCAATATAAACCTGTCCTTGTAGGGGCTTGCACTGTGGTATAGCAGATGAAGCCACCATCTGCAAAGCTGGCATCCCATATGGGTGCCCACTCAAGGTCTGGCTGCTCTACTTCTGATCCAGCTCGCTGTGAATGTGCCTGGGAAAGCAGCAGAAGATGGCCTAAGAGTTTGGGACCCTGCCACCCACATGGGAGGCCCAGATGAAGCTTTTGGCTCCTGGCTTCAGCCTGGTCCGGCCCTGGCCAAGGCAGCCATCTGGGGAATGAACCAGTGGATGGACAATCTCTCTCTCTCTCTCTTTCTCTCTCTCTTTCTCTCTTTTTCTCTCCCCCTCCCCATCTCCCTCCTTTCTTTCTCTCAGTAACTCTGGTTTTCAAATAAATAAACAGATATTTAAAAATCTGTCCTTATTACAACTTCAGAGCCAATGCTTCCGGAGCCCTCTTGGAGAAGCCAGCCTGGAGCCTCTGTAACAGAGTTCCCAGCCCCACAGGTGAGTAAGGAAGGAAGGCCAAGAAATCTCAGGACAAGGGTGGGGCGGACTCTGAGGAGAGGAATTCCCCCCAACTACAGTTCCCGCAAGTGAAATCTGTGGGCAAGTCCATAGCTTGGCTCTTCTGCTTTGAGAGGCTCTTCCAAGTCCAATTGGATACTCCTAATGAAAGTTCCAGTAAAGCAAACTTTAAAAGACCTATCTAGGGGCAGGCGCTGTGGCACGACAGGTTAAGCTGCTGCTTGGTAGCCCTATCAGGCTGCTTGGGCTTGAGTCTCACCTCCACTTCCAATTCAGCTTCCTGCTAAGGCACACCCTGGGAAGCAGCAGATGGTGGTTCAAGTACTTGAATTCCTGCCATTCATGTTGGATGAATTCCTGGCTCCCAGCCCCAGCTGCTGTAGGCATTTGGGAAGTTAACTAGCGAATGGAAGAGCTCTCTTTCTCCCTCTCTCTTCCACTCTTTCAAATAAAAACAAACATAAAAAAGACCTGTTTGTTATAATTTTTGATGTCCTCCCTTAAATAATCAGGTGGAATTTACTCTGATTATCTTTGCTCAGAACAAGGGTGATTACAGCAAGGAATTCTGCGCTTCAATGGAAACCCATAGGAGCTATCGGATGCTAGTCCCATTCTTTGACTTTGAGCTATTTTTAGACTTCTGTAAACTGGATCCTTGCTGCCTTACACATTCTGTCAATAATAAATGTTTCCAAAATCTCTCCCATCTTCCTAACTTGCTTCTGACTGCCCAGATCCTCACTGGGACGCTAGGCTGTGTTGTAACTGTCTTTACCCCTACGGATCTTTTTTTTAAATTATTTTATTTTATTTGAAAGAGTCACAGAAAGAGGTAGAGAGAGAGAGAGGTCTTCCATCCACTGGTTCACTCCCCAGATGGCCGCAATGGCTGGAGCTGCGCTGATCCGAAGCCAGGAGCCAGGAGCTTCCTCTGGGTCTCCCACACGAGTGCAGGGGCCCAAGGACTTGGGCCATCTTCTTCTACTTTCCCAGGCCATAGCAGAGAGCTGGATGGGAAGTGGAGCAGCTGGGACTAGAACCAGCACCCACATGGGATGCCGGCGCTTCAGGCCAGGGCATTAACCGACTGTGCCACAGTGCCGGCCCTGACCCCTACGGAGCTTAAGATGCCCTGTGGGCTGAAGCTGGATGACCTGATACAGACTTCAGAGGAGTCTTCTACACCATGGATCAAGCACAGTTATGGGCACCCTTTGTGTCTGGAGCTGCCGCTGTGTGAGCCACTCAGGAAGTTCACTGGGAAACTGGGATCTTCCACACTCTGCTCCAGAAAATATTCATGAGATGATAAAAAAGCAAGGACAACTTAAATAGAGAGGGAGAGGGAGACAGAGAGAGAGAGAGAGGGAGAGGGAGACAGAGAGAGAGAGAGGGAGAGGGAGAGAGAGAGGGAGAGGGGGACAGAGAAAGGGAGAGGGGGAGAGGGAAAGGGGGAGGGGGAGAGAGAAGAGAGAGGACAACCATGAAAGAAGAGAAGGAACTGCAGGTAAAGCTTCAGGCTGGGCACCTGGAGCTGGGTCTATGCAGTTTGTGAGCATCTTAGTTCTAAAGGTGGTGAAGGAGCCTGTCTCACTGAAGACTATTTTTGTCACAAGGACAATCAGGAACCAACACCCAAAATGGACCCCAGAGCAGTGGTTACCAGGGGTAAAGAAGTAATGACTCACCCAGCAACCAAGAGCATCACTGACCCAGGGAGACCTCAACAGCAGCAGCTACCTGCAGGGGTGCTGGCCGGGGCCAAGGTGAAATTCCAAGATGACAGTAAAACAGGATCAGCTGATTTCCAGGTGAAAATCAGTGTAGAGCCAAAACAGAGGCCAGGAATAAAGAAAGTATTACGAGTTTCTGGGATTAAACTAGGATGAACTGGAATGACTTTTGGTTTCTACCTACAGGAGACAGTCTCATCTAGTGATCAAAGTGATACTTCATCAGTTACGGGACAGGCTGAAAATGTGTCACCCCAGAGAGGACACACTAAGAGCCCTGAGTCCCACATGCACAGCGTCAAACTCATCACTGAGAAACTTTAGAAAAAAAAAAATTAGCAGGACCAGCTGTGTGGTGCAGTCTGTGACGCTGGCATTCCATATCAGAGCATTGTTCCCTATCCCAGCTGTTCCGCTTCTGATCCAGCTTCCTGCTAATGCACCTGGGAAAACAGCAGAGGACAGCCCAAATGCTTGGGCCCCTGCACCCATGTGAGAGACCTGGAAGAAGCTCCTGGCTCCTGGCTTCATTATCAGTCCAGCCCTGGCCATTGCAGCCATCTGGAGATAGAACTAGCAGATACAAAATATCTGTCTCTCCTGCTCTCTTTCTCTGTAACTCTGCCTTTCAATTAATTGGTAAGTAAATAACTATTTTTAAAAGAAAATACACACTAAAGTATTCAGAGGCGATTTGACATCATGCTGGCAACATATCAGTTTGGGAATTAAAAGATAATTTTATTTTGGTTCAAAAAAAATCTTTGAAATCCGTAGTTTCTTTGCACTACATATTTTCCATAAAATTCTGAGGACCCCTTCCTCTCCATCCTCTCAAATGGTTCAGGAAGGAAAAAGTGCGCCTGTGATATTTTATAAAGTAAGGTTCATTTCCACATTTCAAAAGTCTGGAGTGGAAAGGAAAGCACTGCCTTGGTGCCTGTTCCCTGATGGGTCCACTTTGTCATCTCAGCGCCTGACTTCCCAGGACTCTCCATAAGGCAGGGGCCACAGGTCCTCTCACTCACACTGCGATTCATTGTGCATTGACGGTTTCTCCCTAAGACACTATCTATTTATCTCAACTACTTCCTCTTTTTATTTTTTGTAACCTTTTTTTTTTTTTTTTTTTTTGACAGCAGAGTGGACAGTGAGAGAGAGAGACAGAGAGAAAGGTCTTCCTTTGCCGTTGGTTCACCCTCCAATGGCCGACGCGGCCAGCGCGCTGCTGCCGGCGCACCGCGCTGATCCAATGGCAGAAGCCAGGTGCCAGGTGCTTTTCCTGGTCTCCCATGGGGTGCAGGGCCCAAGCACTTGGGCCATCCTCCACTGCCTTCCAGGGCCACAGCAGAGAGCTGGCCTGGAAGAGGGGCAACCAGGACAGAATCCGGCGCCCCAACCGGGACTAGAACCTGGTGTGCCGGCGCCGCAAGGCGGAGGATTAGCCTGTTGAGCCACGGCGCCAGCCTTAACCTTCTTTTTTTAAAGAGTGCTACATATCTGTCTGACAGATGCTTATAAACTGAGCTTCGTATGGGAGATTTGGGGCTTCTTAATTTATTTGGATATTTTTTGTTTGTACATTTTAGTATTATGGTTAAGCTTAGTGAACACTCTTAGATACATCTTTTTATATTATTAGAACAATTCCCTCAAATTTCCCATAGTTGAGATAAAAGAAAATAAACATTTAATGGGTTCTGAAAACCATGGCCAAATTATATTCCAGAGGGTCTTCTCAGTCAACCTTCAGAGCTGTCATAGACTCTGAGTGCTTATTATGGTTCTTCTTGTCCACATCTATTTATATTCTAATAGAGAAAAGAGAGAAAAAAATCTTAGGCTTTAATGTATGTTTCAGTTATAGAAAAGTTGAATATTGGGGCTGGCGCCATGGCTCACTTGGTTAATCCTCCGCCTGTGGTGCTGGCATCCCATATGGGCGCCGGGTTCTAGTCCCAGTTGCTCTTCTTACAGTCCGGCTCTCTGCTGTGGCCCAGGAAGGCAGTGGAGGACGGCCCAAGTGTTTGGGCCCTGCACCCGCATGGGAGACCAGGAGGAAGCACCTGGCTCCTGGCTTTGGATTGACGTAGCACCGGCTGTGGCGGCCATTTGGGGAGTGAACCAATGGAAGGAAGACCTTTCTCTCTGTCTCTGTCTCTCACTGTCTACAACTCTACCTGTCAAATTAAAAAAAAAAAAATGTTGAATATTTTTTCATGTTTGTGATGAATGATATTTTCTGTATAGTTACTTTTGTGATTTTCTCATCACTCCAAAATATTTCATGTAGATTTAAATTAGCATTTAATCAAAAGGATGGAGTCTGGGTGTGAGCACTGTGGTGCAGTGAGTTAAGCCGCCACTTTGGACACCTGCATCCTGTATGGGAGTGCTGGTTCGAGTCCCAGGTACTCCATTCCCAATCCAGCTCCCTGCTAATGCATCCTACGTGGCAGCAAAAGGTGGCTAAAGTGCTTGGGCCCCTGCTACCCATGAGGGAGAATCTAATGGAGCTCCTGGCTCCTGGCTTGGGCCTGGCACGGTTCCAGCTGTTGCAAGCACTTTGGGGAGTGAGCCAGTGGACGGAAGATCTTGTTCTTTTTCTCACTCTGCTACTCTCCTTTCAAGTAAATAAACCTTAAAGAAGGTGGAATCTTTTCACATGTGGAGTTGGATGTATATACACATATATCCATACACAAATATATACATATATGAGTGTGTCTAACACAACTGATATTGGACTGCCCTGTTACTTAGTTTTACTTTGATGCTCTAACCGCACGCACAAAATACCCTTGTTACACATCCCCATTCTTTTCCTGAAAGTTTCCCGATCTCCTGCTTTGACAATGGGTCTTGGGGCCAGCACTGTGGCATGGTGGGTAAAGCTACCGCCTACAGTGCCAGCATTCTATATGGGCACCAGTTCAAGTCCTGGCTGCTCCACTTCCAATCCAGCTCTCTGCTATGGCCTAGGAAGGCAGTGGAAGATGGCCCAAGTCCTTGGGCTCCTGCACCCATCTGGGAAGACCCGGAGGAAGCTCCTGGCTCCTGACTTCGGTTCAATGCAGCTCTGGCCATTGTGGCCAATTGGGAATGAACCAGCGGATGGAAGACCTCTCTCTCTGCCTCTCCTCTGTTTAACTCTGACTTTCAAATAAATAAATAACTCTTTTTTAAAAAATGGGTCTCACCTTATTTCTTAAGTCCCTGGTTTTCAGGACACGGCTGCGCATGCGCAGAAGGAACCAGAGCAGACAACTATATGTCAGGTCACCCAGGCACGCACCACAGAAAGAAAATCTAAGCAGCGGAAACAAAGCAGCCAGAACAACACTGGAACTTGAGCACACCAGAGCCTGGTCAGAAGCGAGAGGTCCAGAGACCATGGAAATCCAGAATTAAAAGTCCAACTCACCAGGCTGGCCTGACTCCTCCGAGCCTTTGCAATCACTGTTTGCCTTGCTGGACACCTCCACACACCAGCGTTCTCCCACCTAATCCATAAGCCTCTCCCTGCTCTCCAGCCAGGGAGGCAGATTTGAGTCATATCCTCTTGGTTCCTTGCTTACCAGCAATAATCTTCCAATCGTTCTCTTCTCAAAAGTGCAGCTTCCCAGAATGTGACGGGCTGGGCAGGCAGGCACACTTTAACAGAAGTTATAGAGCTTTTTAATCTCCATATACTACTAAGTGATGCTTTTCTAGAAAAATCCAACTCCCTAGTATTGATTTTAAAAAAATAGAGAAAACCTGAATCTACTAATAACTTCCGAAGGACATGGAAAAGTTGCTAATGACAGTGCACAGGTCTCTGGCTGAGCAAGCCCAACTGTCTTTGAAGATCTGAAAACACCAAAGGCCCAAGGGAAAGGCTGTAGGGGGGAAGGGTTTCCACCCTGAAGCAAAGTGACTGCCTCATGTTTGGCATGAAAATTAATAAATCTTCCTTTGTTTGTTGCCATGTGCCAAGACTGTGATTTTTAGTAATTGCTTCCTTAGTAATAGTCGCTTTGCTCAGATTAAATTTGGTCCATGATATTTTAAGAGTCATCAAAAATCCTTTGTAAATAGACAGAACTCACAGTGATCCCAGTGCAGTGGGTGCAGCCCACCGACAGCCAATTTAATCAAGGGGAAATTCAGAGTATTCACTGCAAGCAATTGATTTTCAAGAGAAAAGTCAGCGGGATCAAACAGCCAGTTGGGATGAAAATCCCTTGAATCACCCCTATCACCGTGTTTTCTAGCAAGCAACTCCTGACTCCATATAGTGTAATAGCCAAATTACTATAATTATCCTGCAACACAAGTGGCATATCAACATTATTTTAAACATGGATTTTTTTTTTGCATAATCTTTCATTATTATCATTCAGCCTCCACTTTGGAAATGGAAAACAACAACAAACTGTGATCTACCCCCAAAAGAAAGAAGGTCACCAGAGAGAACAAATAAAAGGGTTATTTACATGTGAATATACTGAGATGTGTTTTACAGTCAAATACACTCTTGAAATTCATTAAATGCCTTCTCCCCTGCTTCATAAATACGGGCAAAAGAGACGTTGCCTACTGAGAAAATAATCCCAGTGCATAATGCTCATAACGAATATAAATAAAGCCACTTTTCTTTCAAAGACCTCCAGGCCCTATGTAAAAAACGTGCTTGTGTTTCCGCCATTGTGAAATGAATCTGACTGCTGGAGAGTGAGACCCCAAGTCATATCACTGGCTGCGCCCAGAGCCGAAGAGCAAAGAGGGAATGTGGGTCCCAGTGAACTTGCTCTTGGCAAAATAATAGGCTTGCAAGTGCTTGCCATCCTGTCTTGTGGCTGCTGTCTTTGAAGTCATTAGACGCAGTTTGGAGGCGGGTGCTGGAACAGGTTTTGTTAAAGAACCCAAAGGCTCACCAAGATGGCTCTGGGGCAGTGACCTGGACAGCACTGTCTGCATGCGTTTCAGGTGTGGATCATAAGCTGCAAGTGCAAGGGCTCCACCCTGAGAACCTCTGCAGGAGTCTAGACTATCAACCCAGGCAGCCTGCGTGTAGGTCTGGCATTCTTTCCCTGGCTATCAACATCTCTAGCGAAGCATCAGGACTTACAGAGTTGGGGCCATTGCTGTGGTATAGTAGGCTAAGCCTCTGCCTGCGGGCCTGGCATCCCATGGGGGCACGGTTGGTGTTTCAACTGCTCCTCTTCTGATCTAGCTCTCTGCTAAGGGCCTTGAAAAGCAGCGGAAGATGGCCCAAGTGCTTGAGCCCCTTCGCCCACATGGGAGACCTAGAAGAAGCTCTTTGCTCCTGGCTTTTGATCAGCCTAGCTACAGCCATTGCGGCCATTTGGGGAGTGAACCAGTGGATGGAAGATCGACCCATCTCCCTCCTTCTCTCTCCCCCTTCCTCTCTGTAATAAATAAATAAATAAATTTTTTTTAAAAGACTAAGCAAATTAGAAGGGAATCAGAAATATAAAATGCAACCCTGGGAAGAGAGGCTAAAGGACCTGGGGCTACTTGATACATAACAAATGAGATAATTTAGCCACTGTTTTGATTTTTTTTTTAGTTCTAGCTCATAAAGAGGGGACTTCCATGTGCTACCTAGCCTAAGAGCAGACAGAAATTGAGAGAAGAAGCAAACAGAAGTTAATGGATAGAAATTTAAGTAAATCATAAATATTTCCTAACAGCAAGAGTGAGGTCTTAGAAACATATAAAAGCAACATTTGCTCTGTTTTACATGGGGGATGTTACAGAAATGGAAGAAGCTTTTACATAGAATAAGCAACACTTCTCCTGGATGGCTTGATCACTAGGGGCTCATGTTTATACTTTTGAAAGTCCCATGATTCTCTTAGAAAAAAAATTACACTTCTCCCTACCAAGGAGCACATCAAGTTCTACAGAGACTGTGAGGTAGGCTGTGGGGGCCTGATGAGGATGGCCAAGGCTCGGCTGGCGCAGCAGCTCACTAGGCTAATCCTCCGCCTGCGGCGCTGGCACACCGGGTTCTAGTCCCGGTCGGGGTGCCGGATTCTGTCCTGGTTGCCCCTCTTCCAGGCCAGCTCTCTGCTGTGGCCCTGGAAGGCAGTGGAGGATGGCCCAAGTGCTTGGGCCCTGCACTCCATGGGAGACCAGGAGAAGCACCTGGCTCCTGCCTTCAGATCAGCACAGTGCGCTGGCCGCAGCAGCCATTGGAGAGTGATCCAACGGCAAAGGAAGACCTTTCTCACTATCTCTCTCTCTCACTGTCCACTCTGCCTGTCAAAAAAAAAAAAAAAAAAAAAGAGGATGGCCAAGGCTGAACCAGGCAGCGGTCTTTGGAAACAGAGTCACGTGCTGCCCAGACCACACCAGCCTATGTGCGGAACAAAAAGTTTCCTTTTGTTTTCACTTTTTAAAATTTTAACTATTGGATGTGGCAATGCCAATACAGCTGTGGAAATGCAGGCTGTGCCCTATTTTGCCTGATGCATCATCAAGAAAATTGCCAGCTCAATTCTGATTCCAAAATCTTTATAGAGGGGATGGCGCTAACAAAAGACACGGCTTGATTTGCAAATGCCATGCAGGGACAGTGGTGGGGCCAACTGGAAAAAAAACACAAACATTGTTTGAGCCATTTTATTGTCACTGATGGAGAATATTCATTAACTTCCAGGCATATGGGACATCTTGATATGGTTCGGTATGTTTTCAGGGATGCTAACATTTAAGGGGTTCTTAGACCTCATTTAGTGCAGTCACAAGCAGACACAAAGCCCTTTGGTATTCTCTGTTACTGTTTCTTTCCAAACTCTTCCAATATTCTAGAAATTCATTACTTCTTTTTTTCAATGTTTATTTATTTTCATCTCCTTGAAAGGTAGAGCAACTGTGTGTGTGTGTGTGTGTGTGTGTGTGTGTGTGTGGCAGGAGTGCGGTGGGGGGAGGGGGATGGATTTTCCATGTACTGCACCTGTTTACTCCCAAATGCCCACCACAGCCAGAGATGGGCAGGGTAGAAGCCAACAACCCAAAACTGTTTCCAGGTCCCTACGCCGGAACCATCATCTGATGCCTCCCAAGATGCAGCAGAAGGAAGCGCAGTGAGAGGCAGAGGCGCAGAGACTCGAGCGGGCACTCCCTATGGGATGCAGGTGTCTTAAGCAGCAGCAACCCACTGTACCACAGCACCTACACTGAAAGCCACCGCTTCTAAACAGGGTATCCATTGAAGACAAAATATTAAACTTTTACTAGTTTTTTCCCTATACTGGGATAAAAATCTATATCCTATTGGTCCCGGTATAGTTTTTTGTTTTGTTTTGTCTTTTTGTTTTTTGTCAGGCAGAGTTAGACAGTGAGAGAGAGAGAGAGAGTTATAGACAGTGAGAGACAGAGAGAAAGGTCTTCCATTGGTTCACCCCCCCAGATGGCCGCTACGGCCAGCGCTGCACCGATCCAAAGCCAGGAGCCAGGTACTTCCTTCTGGTCTCCCATGCAGGTGCAGGGCCCAAGGACCTGGGCCATCCTCCTCTGCACTCCCGGGCCACAGCAGAGAGCTGGAATGGAAGAGGAGCAATCAGGACAGAACCGGCGCCCCAACTGGGACTAGAACCCAGGGTTCCGGGGCCGCAGGTAGAGGATTAGCCAAGTAAGCCATGGCACCAGCCAGACCCAGAATAGTTCTAAGGTTTAGTACACAAAATTAAAAGTTTATAAGTATATAATAGTTATATATATGTGCACAAAATAGGGAGCTATGAGCACACACACAAATTACTGAGGTACAATGCAAATTAAACAGGCAAGGCTAAACTCAGATTCAATGGAAACTTCTGAGAAGGGTAAAATGATGGACAGCAGGCTATCGTAAGGTTTCTAAGGGGCTAGAGAAAGGAGGGCAACTGTTGTGGCTTAAAAATGTTGGGTCTTTAGGGTGGCATTGTGGTGTAGCGTGTAAAGCTGCTGCCTGCCACACAAGCACCCTGTATGGGCACCAGTTAGTATCCTGGCTGCTCCAACTCCAATCCAGCTCCCTGCTAATGGCCTGGGGAAAGCAGCTGAGGATGGCCCAAGAACTTGGGCCCCTGCCATTCACGTGGGAGACCAGGATGAAGTTCCTGGCTCCGGGCTTCAGCCTGACGCAGGGCTAGCTGGTGGATACAAGAGCTCTCTGTTTCTCCCATTTTCTCTGTATTTCTTTCAAAGAAATATATAAATCATAAAAAAGAAAGAAAAAATGATGTTGAGTCTTGACATATTCTGCTTGAAAGCATTGAGACTGGCATGAAATTCCAAGTTTTCACAGTTGGAGGGAGCAGGCCTTGAGTGAAGGCGTTCAGAACAAGGAGTTTACTTGGGCGGTGGTGACCCCAGAGAGGACGGGTAGGAGACGCAGGGAAGGGAAGGCCTTTGTTATCACTCAGATTACATCATGGACAACTGGGACATGGACTCTGGAAAATGGGCCAAAACTCATGTCTCACCCCTTCTACCTAAGGGGTGAGGGAGCTGGGGTATTTACACCCTAACTCCAGTCAGTTCTGTATAAGTAAAAGTCCCCACAGCTTGTAGGGGAAGACCAGCCCAACAGAAACTCATCTGGGGTCTCGCAGAAGCACAGCCTGAGTCAAAGATTCCAGTGCAACCAATTATAAAGGAGTTGGTGGGAGGAGAACCGGTAGAGGAGCGGGGATGTGAGACAGGGAGACAAAGTTTGCTCCTGGAGGGTTCGTTTCTAATCACATAGGTTATAGTTGTAGTTATATAGTAATATAGTTATAGTTATAGTTATATATAGTTATATATATATATATATATATATAGTTATAGCTCCCACCAAAGCACAGGGAGGGAGGCTGCGTCAGTGTCCTTGGTCAGCCACTAACAAGCTTTACAACCTTGCACAGGCTTGGGCAGGTGAAAAATAGAGAGGACTTTACCTGCCCTAGTCCTCCTGGATCAATTTCTGAGGATACAATGAAATAACGCACATGAAAATCCCTTGATACGAGAAAAGCACCACACTAAATGTAAGACAGAAGGCATTTTCATGGGTGCTCATTTTCATCCTGAAGTTTCACTCACAGCTTAGAGAAATTATATTTCCTTTAACTCTCATCCAGAAAAAAGCACAAGAGCAGATAACGGGTGCAGTGAGAATTTTCTCTGGAGCCTCGCTCTTTGTTTCTACAGTTTGGAAGACGGCGGCAAAAGGTGGGGATGATTCTTTTCTTAGATACAGCGAGCTGCTGATTTGTGAATCCATCTCTGGGTTCTTTGGAAATCTACAATAGCAGCTTCCTGGCAAACATTTTATAAAGATTCATCTATATCTATCTGTCTATCTATCTGTCTATCCCCCATCCACTTCTATTACGTAGCAAGCTACACAGTTGTGTCTGAGAAGTGGATTTACTTTCCTGATGCGTTCCCGTGCCAGCCCCCGTACCTTGACCTCCATCACTAGGCTCCTGGGGTAGGTCCAGAACATCGTCGGGATGTGGCATGCAGAGTCCGTGGAAAGGCCTTAAGTCAAAGCATTCGTGCAACAGTAGCATGTTCACTCTTGAACACACGCTCATGAACCCAACAGCTTCACCTTCCACCTGAAACATGCAAAACACCCCGTTACTCTACCAGACCCCAGATGGTTCTCGTCACGAAACCTCCATGAGCCCCTAGCACGCTGTGGCAGGCTGGTGGTTTACAAGGCACTCTGAGATGATGGGGGGAACAAGTGTCTTTTTAGAGTAGCTCCAGTGTCCAACACAATGCACGGCACATACAACATGCTCAAAACAACATCCAGGGAGTGATCACCAACTGAGGGACACTGTCAGAGAGTTCTTGAGAGGAAACTATTGAAACATTAGCCCTCGCCCTCCTCGTCCAGACAACAACCCTGCCTAGCCCATGTCCTCTGCCCTTTGGTGTCTTTATTTTTTGCAATCTCACCAAGATTCAGGACTCCTGGGCACTTTCTCCCTCTCCACCATTCACAGTTCTCAGTGAGACAGGTATTCCAGTGCCCATCTATTGACCCCCAATTTTGAGAAAATTCATGGTCATTGGCTTCCAGTTTTTTCTTGAGCTCAATTTATCTAGTGATTGGATGCTCTGACAGGGAGGAGAGGAGAGAAAAGGAGTATCTGTGGGGAAATATTCTAGTGAACTGAACTTGAGTCAGGCTGGGATGCTTCATGGGTAGGTCTGATCTGCAGACATACCATACCCCAGCTCCCTAACAGAAACTGGAGTCTCAGAGACAGAGAATGAATGGTTCTTTAAATTTCACACAAATGACTCCTGGTGATTATCGAATGGGCTTTACACAAATTCTAGCTCACTGAATGGATGCTTAGCCCTTAACAGAAACCAACGCCTACTGGATCCTATCCTTTTTTTTAAGACGTATTTATTTTATTTGAAAGTCAGAGTTAGAGAGAGAGAATCTTCCATCTGCTGGTTCACTCCCCAAATGGCCACAATGGCCAGGGCTGGGCCAAGCTGAAGCCAGGAGCCAAGAGCTTCTTCCACATCTCCTACATGGGTGTAGGGGCCGATGTACTGGGGACATCTTCCTCTTTCCTAGACACATTAGCAGGGAGCCGGAGGCCGATGTTGGAGGCAGCAGCTTTACCCACTGCACTACAACACTGGCTCCTGATCCCTCTTTTCTTGAGATAACCATTCCATTCAGAAAGACCTCAACAAGCTCAGGTATCCTTTATTCTCAAGAATGCAGCATACTTCCATAAATGCCCAGACTAAATGGCTACTGTTTTAATGTCTTAAAACAGAAGATCAGACTAAAATAATGCACAGAAAATGGGGCCAATGATAAGGCACAATGGGATAAGCTACTGTCCTCAATGCCAACATCCCATATGCACGCCAATTCAAGACCCAGCTGCTCCACTTCCAATCCACCTCCCTGCTAATGGGCCTCAGAAAGCAGCAGAAGACGGCTCAATGCTTGGGCCCTTGCACCGATGTGGGAGATCCAGATGAAACTACTAGCTCCTAGCTTTGGCCTGGCCTAACCCTGGCCATTGCAGCCAACAGGGAGTAAAGCAGTGGATGGAAGACCTCTCTCTCTGTCTCTTTCGCTCTCTCTGTAATTCTTTCAAATAAATAAATAAATCTTTTAAAAATGCACAGAAAAATAAAATTGGGTATTGAACTATTTGTTCTGAAATAAATCTTCCAGCTAACATCCATTTGTGGGGTGGGTGTTTGGCATGGAAGTGAAGCTGCCACTTGGGATGCCTGTGTCCCACATCATAGTGCCTGAGTTCAAGTTCTGGCTCCACTCCCGATTCCAGCTTCCTGTTAATGGGCATGCTGGGAGGCAGCAGGTGATGCTCAAGCAGTTGGGCCCCTGCCACACACATGGGAGACCCGGATTGAATTCCTGGCTCTTGGCATTGGCCTGACCCAGCCCCAGCTGTTACAGGCATATGGGGATTGAACCAGTGGACGGAAGATCTCCCCCTGTCTCTCTCTTTCTGACTCCATCTTTCAAATAGGTGAGATGGGTTTTTAAAAAATTTGCTCTCAAACATGTGTTTGAAAAGTAAACATGCAGCTCCCTTTATTTTCTCCCTAATACTGAAACACAAGAGGAATTTTTAAAAAGTAATTTTTCCATACATACTCCGTTCCTTACAGATCCCCAAAAATGATACTTGCTGCTAAAGGCTGGGGTTTACACAGCTGTTTTATAAAGCCATTGACACTTTAATAAAAAGTCCAAAATAAACATTTTAATTTTTTTCCCAAATAACTAGTGATTGTTTGTCTTGTGTGCACCCGTGAACAAAGGCTGCATAGCCACAGTCATCTGGCTTCTCTGTAATTTTAGGTCCAAGACTCAGCAGACGCTGATTAACCAATCCATCTACCATATGTGCAGGGAGAGACGGCCAGCCTCACTCTCGGCAGGGAAAATTGGCATCCATCTTGGTTCACATGGAGATGTCCTTCTAATCTACAGCCGCGCTGGCGCGACGAAAACTTCGGTGGCCTGAAATACCTTTCTCTGGCTTCACAGCGAGCTGCATGTGCATGATAAGAATGTATTATTTATAAGACTGCTGTTAGGAATGAGCTATTACGCTAATGGCTCATTGTGTTTGGAATCTGATTTCAAATGGCATGGATCACACGTTCTGATGAAAATGAGAAAAACATGTTTTGCCATTAGGAACAAAGATTTAACATTCTCCAGTTCTACAACCTGTTATATTCCTTTCATTCATCCCGGGCTGTAACAATTTACAACAGCTCCCAATTATAGATTGCAACAGAGCAGGGACCTATTGGGGAAATGTCTGCTTTTTCCTTTCCTATAACCAAATTTAGAAACACTGTTTTTAAATATGAACATTTGCAGAAGTATCCAAATGCATCTTTGTATATGGGTGTGTCTTCTAAAAATTCATTTAATGGATTTTTTTTTTTTACTGGTACGATGAAAAGGTATTGATTGCTGGCTATAATCTATCTTCCAAGTGGCACGGGTTCTTTCTGCCACAAAAGTGTCTCCAATGACCTTGCACCAGAGAACAAAACTGCGAGTTTTGTTGTCGTTCTTGTCTGTCCTGGGAGAACATGATGAAACATAAGGCTCAGATTGCTAGAAAACCTAGTGGCCTTGTGTTCACAAACATTTATTTAGACACGTGCACACGTTATCACTTAGACTTCCATCCAAAAGCCATCCATTCTGGGCGACAAGATTCACAATGAGGGTTTTGTCCTCATTGTGACCACTGCTGGCTTGGACCCTCTCTTCCTGGAGCCAAGCTCATGGCTGACCTGGCAGGCTCTCTCCCGCCTGCAGGTCAGTGGTGCCTGCTTGGACCACTGCTGCCCACACCCTGGTTGATGCCAGGCCAGACGCTCTGCCCCTCTGTCTCCAGGAGCCACCCTTGGCCTCCAACGGCCTTGCCCTGAAATCCCTGTGTGGGGTAAAAACACCAGATGTCAAGGTAAGCCAGGACATGGTGACGACAAGGGAGCTGCAGCAGAGTGATGACTCAAAACTCCTCCGAGAGTAGATTTCTGGCCACAACAAAAACCCCTTTCACTAGGAGAGGATTTCACACACACAACAGGCATTCTTCAGGCATGGTCTGCAATTGCTATGGGAAGGTTTGGGAAGAGAAGGACTTGTACGTGGTCCTTTTATCTCTGGCCAGCGTGGTTTATAAAAGTATAGTATCGTGGTAACTGCCTAATCAGCCCAGATTTGTAGCATCTGCCAATGTCTATGGTGTAATACGTACGTCACGGCCAATTTCAAGCTACAAGATGAAGTCGCTGAGCATGGAGTTAGAAAGACAGTCACAGTGGCATGGCCGTTGTATAGATACTATTAACACAAAGAACCTCAAGATCACAGATAGGAATAATTGGAAGTGATGAATTTTGAGTATTTGACTGTTTTAATAGGATTTAGTACTCTGTAAGTTTCTACAATTTAATTTTTAATAATTGCTGTGTTTAACAAGCAGCTTGCAAAGTTCTTGAGGGTTTAGCAATTAGCTCTCAGGAGGCAAAGCAAGCTGGCTCCAGCACATCATTCCCTACAGGGCCTCCTAATGAGAAGGGTCCAGGGAGGCATGTAGAGGGTTAGGAACAGAATCGATCTTGAACTCTAAAGGCTTCACCAGACACAGCTCTGTTGAGACTGGGAATCCGCTCCCAGGCCCCAGTTCATCTGTCCTGTCTCTGCCCTGCCATCTTGGGGTTGAGGTCATAGCCTCACCCCTATGAAGCACAAAGCATCCTACGTCTGAGGAAGAAGGGAATTGGTTGGACTCCTGCTGCCTCTTTGGAGACACCATAGGGTCTCCAAGGTGGGACTGTAGTCTTCAGCCTGCAGCCTCGCTCTAATGCTGGTACACACGGCTAACAGGACAGGAGTGGGATCCAGCTTCCTGATAATACATCTGGGAGGACAGCAAATGATGGTCCAAGTCCATGGAGTCCTGCCACCCATGTGGGAGACGAGGCTGGAGTTCAGGGTTCCTGGCTTCAACCTGGCCTGGGCCCAGCTATTGCAGGCATTTGAAGATTAAACAAGAAGAAGATTATCTCTCTATATATATATATCTCTCTCTGTCCCTCTCTGTGTGTGTTTGTCTTACTCTGCCTTTCAAATAGATAAATAAATAAATAAAATCTTTTTTTAAAATCCTAATTGTGTCCCACTTGGAACAATTGATTTAATTGACCTAAACTGACTCTTAGCCTCAGAAGATTTTCTAACTGATTTATCTATCATGAAAATAGCCCTTTAAAAATTATACAATTTAGTAACTTTTAGTATGTCCACAAAGTTACGAAACCATCACCACTAATTCCAAAACATCTCCTTCCCCCCCCATAAAGGAAATGCCATACCCATTGCTTGTTTTTAAGAGTTTATTATTTATTTATTTGAAAGGAAGAATTACAAAGACAGGGGGAGGAAGAAAGAAAGAGAGAGCTTCCATTTGCTGGTTCACTTCCCAAATAACTGTAACAGCCAGGGTTGGTCCAGGCTGAAGCCAGGCGTCTGCAACTCCATCTGGGTCTCCCATGTCGATGCAGAGGTGCCAGTTCTTGGACCGTCTTCTTTGCTTTTCCCTGCGTGTTAGTGGGGAGATGGATTGGAAGTGCAGTAGCTGAGACTTGAGCCAGCACTCATATGGATTAACCCACTGCTCCACAATGCTGCTCCCCACCATCATTAACCAACTTCACAGTCCCCAGTCTACCTGCTGTCTTGATGGGCTTCCCGGTTGTGGGATTTCATATAAATGAGAACATATGATGTGTGGTCTTTCCCTTAGCACAATGTTTGCAAGGCTCAAACAGTGTGTCGGTGCTAAATTCTCCCATCTTTCTGAATAATATACCACTGTATCGATATGCCAAGTTTGACTTATCCATTAATCAATAGATGGGCAGTTAGGCTGTTTCCACATCTGAGTGGGAATAAATCTGCTCTGAACTTTTGTGTACAAGTCTCTGTGTGGACATGTGTTCTCAATTCTAGGTGTGGAGTTGCCGGGTCCAATGGCAATGCCACCCTTAACTTTTGAGGGGAGAAGCTGACTGCTTTCCAACATGGCTGCATCATTTAAATCCCACCAGCAATGCACAAGGGTCCCAATTACTCCACATTCTTGCCAACACTTATCATTGCCTTCTTTTTTAACATGATCGTCCTCCTGGAGGTAAAGAGGTATGTCACTGCAGTCTTGATTTGCATTTCCCCAAGCACATCTTCTCATGAATGTAGATGATTTCTCTCTTTGTTGTTGTGAGTATTCTTTGCATACTCTGGCTCTAGGTCCTGTGGCATACGGATGGTCTCAAAAACCTCCATGGCTGGGGCTGGTGCTGTGGCGTAGTGGGTAAGGCTGCCACCTGCAGTGCAGGCATCCCATTTGGGTGCCAGTTCAAGCCCCAGTTACTCCACTTCTGATCCAGCTCTCTGCTGTGGCCTGGAACAGCAGTAGAAGATGGCCCAGGTCCTTGGGCCCCTGCAACTGTGAGGGAGACCCGGAAGAAGCTCCTGGCTCCTGGCTTTGGATCGGCACATCTCCGGCCAATGCAGCCACTTGGGGAGTGAACCAGAGGATAGAAGACCTCTCTCTGGCTTCCTCACCTCTCTCTGTGTAACTCTGACTTTCAAATAAATAAATAAATATTTTTTTTAAAAAAAGACTAAGAATACTTGAAGCATGTGATTTAAAGAAAAAAAAAAAAACCTCCATGGTGATGAGAGCCCCCCTGCCCATGTGGAACACACCCTCAAACTGTTCCTGTTATCTAAATAAAAGAACTTTTGGTTCCAAGTCTTAAGAAACATAATACTCTTTACAGAGTTCTTAGGTTTCAGCAAATAAAGAGAAATGAGTCTATGAAGAATGGCAAACCTCTAAACAAATCATCCTAGAAGCACAACTTCTTTAAAAGCACTTTTTAGGGGCTGGCGCTGTGGCATAGCAGGTAAAGCTGCCGCCTGCAGTGCCTACAACCCACATGGGCACCAGTTTGAGACCTAGCTGCTCCACTTCCAATCCAGCTCTCTGCTAAGGTCTGGGAAAGCAGTAGAAGATGGTCCAAGTCCTTGGGCCCCTGCACCTGCATGGGTGACCTGAAGAAGCTCCTGGCTCTGGCTTCAGATCAGCATAGCTCTGACAGTTGCAACCATCTGGGGAGTGAACCAGCAGATGGAAGACCCCCATCCCTTCTCTCTCTCTGCCTCTGCCTCTCTGTAACTCTGCCTTTCAAATAATAAATATATTTTTTAAAAGTATTTTTTGACCGGCAGAGTTAGACAGTGAGAGAGAGAGAGAAAGGTCTTCCTTTCATTGGTTCACCCCCTAAATGGCCACTGCGGCCAGAGTACTGTGCCAGGTGCTTCCTCCTGGTCTCCCATGGGTGCAGGGCCCAATCACTTGGGCCATCCTCCACTGCACTCCCGGGTCACAGCAGAGAGCTGGACTGGAAGAGGAGCAACAGGGACAGAATCTGGCGCCCCAACTGGGACTAGAATCCGGGGTGCTGGTGCCACAGGCAGAGGACTAGCCAAGTGAGCTGCAGTGCTGGCCTTAAAAAGTATTTTTAATGTTCTTTTAAAAATAACTGGCACAAACTCTTTTTGAAATTAAAGTTAAATATCCATTTGAAAAGAAGTAACATAATTGTGGTCAATACTGCCTGAACCTTGGAAATCTATAAATGAATAGAATGGGCAGGCACCCAAGGGTTCTTTTATTTGTTAATGATTTTTTATGATTTATTTATTTGAAAGGAAGAGTGACAGAGATAGAGTGAAGGAGAGACAGAGAGAGACTTTTCCATTTGCTGGTTCACTCCCCAAATGGTCACAATGGCCGGGACTGGGCCAGGCTGAAACCAGGAGCCCAGAGCTTCTTCTGGGTTTCCCTGGATAGGAAGTAGAGTAGCTGGGACTTGAACCAGCAGCCATATGGCATGTGGGTGTTGCAGGCAGCGGCTTAACCCGCTATGGCACAACGCAGGCCCCCTATTTGTTAATTATGATGTGCAAAAAATCAGAACAAGAAATTCATTCAAAATAAGATTATTTTACTGTCAAAAGTGATTTTCAGTCCAAGCTTATACAGGCCTCCTCGAAGCCTTCAAGAAAAATGGCCTTTGCATTTCTTGGTGATGCCAGGGAGACATCTTACCCACAGGAGAGGTACTCTTTTCCTGGCTGATCCCTGAAATTACCCACAACAGGCTGACCATGTACAGTGCATGCACAAGTCAGTAACTGCAAGCCATCCGGAAGGAGGCTCATGCCTTCGGAACAGGCTTCTGCAATGGGGGGGAGGGGGGCGGGTCCCTCGGCCACTAGCATCAGTGTGTCCCTGGGACTCGTGAGAAGTACCGCCTTGCAGGCTCCTTCCCAGAGCTCCTGGTCAGAAGTGCTGGGGCATTCTCAGCAGCCCACGACGTCATCCCCAGGCACACTCGTGTTTCAGTTCCACTGCTTTCACATTTTCGCCTTACGTCCCCCACGTGCACAGATTGGAGCTGCAGTCCTGCCCCAGCCCCGTCCTTTCTCACGTGGGACAGTCAGCCGCCCCACCCACCCTCTAATGACTGAAAGGCACCACGAGGAGCACTGTTTTCTGGTTGGCCAATTTCTCCATAGCGCTGAGCAGAGCCTGTGGATACCGCCGCTCATCTGGAGAGCGCCTCGAGCTTCCAATGGGACGGCAGCAGGCAGGATGCCATCGTGCTGCTTTTCAGGAAAGTCTAGTTAGCAGACTCAAAACCAACACTGCAAGTCTGAAGGCATCTCAGGACGCCTAGGGTTAGACGTCAGAATTAGGGTCTTACTTATGGGCTCCTGCTGGGGCACACGCAGAGAAGGCATCCACTGTCAGGTGACATGCTGGAGGGGAGGACCATCTGTTGGTGGACGCCTCCAGGAGCAGGTGCAGGGTGAGAGAGGGTGATGACAATCTTAGAGCTGCTCACAGCAGCCCCAGGGTCCCCTCTGGCTGCTCACATGAAGACTGGCGAGCCCGTCCACTCTCTAGCTCTCAATAAAATGCACATCTCCAGGTCTCAGGTTGCCAAACTGGAGGGTGTGGTCCCTGTATTTCAGGCCTAATAAACTGGGCCTTCTGATTTCTTTAAAAAAAAACAAAACTAGTAATTGCAATTTTAGTTTCCTAATTTTTACATTAGCCACTAATTCAACAAAATCCAGTCACAGATAATCTGAAACAAATTATGGGGAGTCACTGGATAAGTGCGCATTGAGAGACATTGTACAAAATAAGGACTGGCATTCTGTCATCATTATAAAAAATAAGGACAGACCAAGGAGTTGGTCCAGATTAGAAGACACTAAAGAGGGAGTGCTTAGCCTAGCGGTTAAGACGCCTGCGTCCCACATCAGAGTGTTAGGGTTCAATTCCCGGCTCCAACTCCTGACTCCAGCTTCCTGCCAGTACAGACCCTGGGAGGCAGCAGGGATGGCTCAGTCATTGGAGTCCCTGCCTCCCACGTGCAAGATCTGAACTGTAAATCTGAACTGTAGAAGCCTCTAGATCTGTTCTGGTTCCAGGTCTGGTCCAACCCTGGTTCTTTGGGGGCATTCAGGGAGTGAACCAGGGGATGGTGGGGGAGGCTCGCGCTCTCTCTCTCTCTCCCTCCCTCCCTCCCTCCCTCTCTCCCTCTCTCTTGAATAAATAATTTATAAAACATTTTAAGAAGAAAACTGAACATTTGGGGAGTGAACCAGCAGATGGAAGATCTCTCTCTCTCTCCCTCCCTCCCTCTACTTCTCTCTGTAACTCTTTCAAATAAATAAAATAAAATAAAAAACAGGAAGGAAACTGAAGAGACAGGACATCCGAAGGCCTGCCACTAGGGACTGGACAGAGACTCCACAGTGGCTGGGGCAGCCAAGAGGACCTCACAAAGGAAAACTTAAAGCCAGTAGCACTGGAGATGGGCGAATGTAACAGCCCCCCAGAAGCAGGCCTGGGCTTCCAGAAGCATTTGGAAGGAGATGTAGGCTCCAGGGGTGCTCAGCCAAACTCGGGGAGCAACACCCCTCCTTCTTCTCCCTGAGTGTCTCCCCAGGTGGACTGGTCACCAACCTCACACACGACGGCATGGTTTTCTTCATCCTGGGCCTCTATGAGTTCAGCCAGGAAGTACTCGCCGTACGTCTCCTTTAGAATGGTGTCATGGCGCAGGAATATTGGCATGAGGTTGTCATGGTCTTCCACCCTGTTGAACACAAAGGCCTCGGCTCAGTGTATGTGTTCCTGCTACGGGCCACACCCTACTCTAAATGCCCTCGGGGGATGAACTGACACTCTAGCAGGAGAGACAGACACTAAAAACACAATCCATTGACATGATCTCAGATGTTTCAAGTGGCAATGCATGCTTTGGGATGGAGAGTGACACAGCCAAGTGGTCAGGGAAGACTTCTGTGAGGGGGAGCGTGCGGCTGAGACCTGCATGAAGACAGACATGGGCTACCATGTTGAGACCTGGAGGGGCAGCATTCAGGTGGAGGGAACACGGTGGGCACCTTTGGGTGTAGAATACAGGACCACGTTTGTCATGCATCTAAGAGCATGAAGCTGGGGACAGCATTTCCCACATGGGTTCCAAGGAACACTACTCCTGTGATGGTGTCCCCAGCTCCCCCCACCCCAATAATGAATTTCAAAGCCTAAAAACAATAACTTACTGTAGGTCCCCTCCTAGAGTATCCCAGTTATATGCTAAAGACTCTGAGAATCACTACAGTAAGGAATATTTAGCCTTGCTTACGCATACCCTTGGTTCCTGGGGCATCTCCACACTTCCTGTGGAGAGGCAAACAACGCTGAAGGGAATGAAGCTCTGCCCACCACCCTGGGGACCTCCACCTTGACATCTACTGGGGGTCTGTGCAGTGACCCCGGAAAACTAGTACCCAGGGTGTGCAGGGCAAGAACCACCTTTATCATTGCATGGTGAGGTTGGCTCTTAGACTCAATTTTGCCAGCATATTTAACTTTCTTCCTCCCCTCTCCCTCCCCTCCCCCCTCCTGCTTTTTTAGTTCATCTTGGGTAAACTGTTCAGTTTCACCGGTCTAGAATGTTCTCATCCTTATTTCTGGTTATTTTTTTTTTTCTGTTTAAATGTCTCGGATTTGCTTTACTTTGTTCCTGAGGGTCTGATTTGGCTACACGCCGTGATTTCACCCCACCTCCTTGATGTCATTACTCTGCCATCTTCATCGTCCCACTTTATCTCCTGGTATG
The DNA here is from genome assembly GCA_949820135.1 of Sylvilagus floridanus. Classification (NCBI taxonomy): domain Eukaryota; kingdom Metazoa; phylum Chordata; class Mammalia; order Lagomorpha; family Leporidae; genus Sylvilagus; species Sylvilagus floridanus. The sequence goes on from OX463231.1 coordinate 86,576,736, forward strand.
ATCTCTTTGAGGTTAATAGGTTAACAGTAGCTCTACCGCTCTTAACTATTTTTTTTTTTTTTTTGCAGTTTCAGATCATCTTTCGGAGGAGCAAGAGGTGGAGGCAAGTACAGCCCTGCAGCCCCACTAGGGGGAATAGATCCACTCCCTGCCTTCCATCCCCATCTCCCCCAGTTTGCACCCCTGTGCCCACTCTGCCCTGGGGGTGGGAGGGTGCTGTGAAACCAGGTACAGCTAGTGGAGGTGCTGTATGGCACTGGGGGGCTAGTAGGATTGCAGAGTAGGGGTTGACCTTGTGGCTCTCTGCACCTCCTGGACTAACAGCATCAGCATCACAATATGGAAGTCTTCGTCCAGGTCCTGCATCTGGTCCAGGCCCTTGGCCTGGATCTTGGGGCAGGCCTCGCACGTCTTGCAGGGCTTCTCAGGGTTAGGGAAGACGTGTTGGTTGATGACAATGTTGTGCGTGTCCATCTTGGTTCAGCCATTCCATCTCATGCGGAGACAGTAACTCTGCGATGCGCATGAACGAGGTCTGCACAGGGGTCCCTGAACTGTTTGCTGACCAAGAGGGTAATGGGCAGCATCTCCTCCAGCTTGGAGGCCAGCTGATCACAGTTCATGTCTCCCAGGCCCAGCGTGTTGCACATCTGGGAGAAGAAAGGGCTGATCTGGTTGCATAAGCCGACTCAGGCCCTGCTCTGTGATGGTGGGGAGGTTGGGTGGCCGCAACATGTGGCCCATGGGCACCACAACAAAAACCACCCCCAAGAAGTTCCTGCTCTTCACCAGCCTCATGACCTTGGCATAGCACCTGGCCTCGTGGATGCACGGGAAGGTGCTGAGGGGCCCCCACACCATCTTCGTGCCCATGCTCAGCATGCTGTCCACAAGGAACACGCTGGGCGGCTCTGCCACCCCAAGGCTGGGGTTGATCTCCATGGGGAAGAGAGGTTGTCATAGCCTTGTAGCACCTTGGAGAACTTCTGGTCCAAAGCGTCTGAGCTGGGTCTATGGAGAAGATCAGAGTGCTCTCACGTCCTTGGACGGCTGGACCGCCAGTCTGCACCTGGTCTCGCCCACGGTGCCCTTGCCCCCAGCAAAGAGCCACTTAAGTCTGAGCTGCTCAATGACGCAACCCAGCATGGATTTCAGCAGCTCTGCATCAGGTGCATCCTCAAACTCCTGTGCCTCAGTCCCCCAACCCAGCCACCCCTGCTGCCATCTTGGATTTGGCCTACCTACTGCTAACTACTCATCAACATTGAGTGCTTTCTACATACAAGGACACTTTAAAAAGTTCATGGAAAAATGGAATTAAAAGATAAGTTTATTTGAACTCTTTCCCATTTAACCTGCCAAGGGGTGCTGCTACAGGTGGCTTTTCTCTGTAAAAGTCATTCAAGGTACTGGCTTTAAAAAAAAAATAATTCTAGGACCACTGTTGTGGTATATCAGGTTAAGTTGCTGCCTGTAATACTGGCATCGTATATGGGTGCCGGTTCAAGTCCCAGCTGCTCAGCTTCCAATCCAATTCCTGGCTAATGTGCCTGGGAAATCAGCCGAAAATGCCCAAGAATTTGGTCCCCTGCTACCCATGTAGGAAACTTGAATAAAGCTCCTGGTTCCTAGCTTCAGCCTGGCCCATCCCTGACCATTGTGACCATTTGAGGAATGAACAAGCAGATAGAAGAGATCTCTCTCTCTCTCTGCTCTCTCTCTCTTTCCCTCTTTCTCTCCCTCTTGCTTTCTGTAACTCTTTCAAATAAATAAAATAAATATTTTTTAAAAAAAAAGAATTCTAGGGGAAAATGGGAAGTTTATTTTCAAAGATTTTGCCAATAATGAAAGGTTGCACCAATATTTATTAGCAGATATAATTATTTTGAGTAATGGGAAAATATTTCAGTAACCTAATAATTTTAAGTGAATCAAGGCAGCAATCACACAGGGAACGAACTCCAAAACAACTGTGGACCATGAGCTTTTAGTTATATGATGGACATAAAAATAGTAGTCTATGAATATAAAATCCATATAAAAATATATAAAATCGGAAATAGAGGTGGACATTGTGGTTCAGCAGGTTAAGCCACTGCTTGGGACTCCCACATCCCGTATCAGAGTGCAGGTTTGATCCAGCTCCCTGCTGACGCATCCTGGGAGGCATTAGGTGATGGCTCAGGTGCTTGGGCCTCTGCCACCTGTGTGAGAGACCTGGACAGAGTTCAGGCTACTGCCTGTGACCTGGGCAGCCCTGGCTGTTGGTGGGCATTTGGAGAGTGAACCAGTAGATGGAAGATTCTCTCTCTTTTTCTCTCTCTCCCATCCTCCCTCCTTCTCCCTCTCTCTGTTGCTCTGCCTTTCAAGTAGATGAAATAGATAAATAAATAAACATTAAGATGTGATTTTTAAAATGAAAAATTAAAGTGCAGAGAAGCCCAGACCCTAATTTTAACCATGAGCCCTTAGAGCCTATTAACAAAGCATCCATAATCATACCTCAGTACTAACTCTTCTGGGAGAAGGAAGAAGAAAACATCCAAACCTTGGAGTTCTGCAGTCTCTCCCGTAAGCCTGTTCCCAAAATGAATGAAGAGGAGCTTGTACTGCTACATGCGTTCCTTGGGGTAATCGATAATTTATGATCTTGCATCAGCCCCAGTGCTAACGATAAAGTATGACATCAGCCTCACAGTCTCAAATGGCACATGACAGAGTCCAGCTGCGCAGAAACAAAACACCCAGCTCCAGAAAATGATCCACGCACTAAAACGTTCACCTGTGGGCATTCTGGGGCAAGGAGCCCTGCCTGTCAGAGCCAGGTGGTGGGGAGACCCGTGCCACACTGGGGCCTGGCACCGAGGTGTTATGTACCTGAGCACCACATGGCATCCCAGTGGGAGAAGACTACACAGGGGTCGTAGCACATCTGCACAAAGTATGGCAGAAGTGGCACAGTTCCCGGAGTGAAGAGCCATGTTCCTTTGTCTTCCACTGAGGATGTGGCCTGGAGGGGCCAATGACATGCTTGGTAGTGTCATTCACTGTAGAATATTTTGACGCTTGTGGAGGAAGCAAAAGGGTCATAAAAAAAAGTCATAAAGACTTAGGGACTTCTTGGGCACCTGAACGCCCACCAGACTGTAAAACCCATATTGAATCCAATCCTTAAAAAAACCTTAAGGACCCCTGACTTGGCGAATGAACGTCTTTAAATTCGGGAGACAGCAAAATTAAGGACGACCGGGTTGGTGGCTTCCGGGAAGGTCAAACTCACCCATCATCTCCAGCATGTCGTCAGTGATCTAGGGCTTTCCAGGAGCACGTCGATGTCCCAGACCCATAGAAGGCTTCCTAGCAGCCAGGCTGGGTGGCTGGGGTATGTACAGACTCCAAGATTGCTCCATCAGCTCAGAGCCCAGGCAGCTCTGCTAGTAACTACAATCCTTGGGAGAAGTGGCATGGTAGTTCCCCCCCGTCAGGAATGTGCCCCCCTTTCCTTGCCAGCAAAGAGACCCCTGTTAGTTTGCAGTCGGGAGGTTCACATCTGAGGTTTGTATGCTTGGCCAGCAGCCGCCTTTGCATCCAGAGTTCTGGTAGTGCCTTGCTCCTGCCTGGCAGAATTTTCCACATCCGGAGAGGATCTGCATCTCATTAGCTAGACTTAGAGATGCACCTTTGGAAAAAAGTACTTCTGACATCACTATAAATAGAGACATCTATTTCCTCAAGTGTGTGTGTGTGTGTGTGTGTGTGTAAGAAACCAAGAAAGAAAAAAAATTCATAGAGAATCCAGTGTAGTAACGGTATTGAAAAATCCACTGTGCTCTGGTTAAGCCAACCTTTTACCATGAATATTGTCTCAACACGGGGTGGGAGAAGCTACAGTTGGCACCGATGAAAGGTTTCTTTTCATTCAGATTTGTAAAACAAAGCACCATTTTCTTTCCAAGATCTCTTGTGACCTCTAGTGGTCTCTCTCAAGAAAATAAAATCTATCATTTCTAGACAAGTATAGTCCACACTAGCTTGTTTTATTGGTTGTTGTTTGCTTTTTGGATTTTTTTTTTTAAGATTTGTTTTATTTATTTGAAAGGCAGAATGACAAAGAGAACTTCCATCCACTGGTTCACTCCTCAAATGATTGCAATGACCGGATCTAGGCCGGGAGCCTGGACTGTATCCGGGTCTCCCACTTGGGTAGCAAGGCCCGAGTACTTGGTCCATTTTCCATGGCTTTCCCAGGCCCATTAGCAGGGAGCTGGGTCAGTAGCTGAGCAGCTGCCTTAAACTAGTGCTCCTGTATGGGGTACTGGCTTCACGGGAGGCAGCTTAACCCACTGAGCCATGACACCAGCACCCACTTAAGAACTTTAAAATGGATTTTGCAGCCTTTCAGCTTCTAGTCCCTGGGAAAATGTCACAATTTTAAAAATTTGGGAGAGGCGCAGGCAGTTAGTCCAACAGTTAAGATGCCTGAATTCGGGCTTCAAAATACATGCAAGGCCAGCTGGTGGCTCCCAACACCTACACTACCAGGATCTAACCCCAAATCTACCTTGCACACAACTGCTCCAGTCAGATTATTCACCAAACTTGGTGGGCAACTTCCCAGGACTCAAGGAGATCCCTCGTGAAATTCCATAACTAGGTCAGCACTTCTTTTTGAATACTTAGGAATGTGCATCACTTAAACATCAGAATGCTCAGAAGCCAAAGCATGTCTCTAAAAAGCATGAGACTATCAAGTGCTTCATAAAAATAAATGCCTTAAGAGGTAAAAAATCGGCATTTTAAAGCCATTAATCCTACGCATTGAGAGCTAAACTAGTTTTTATTTTTAAGATCTTTAAAAACAGCTTCATTGGTGCATAATAATTGCATATATTTATGGGGTGCAGTGTGATAATTCAATACACATACACCTGTAATGACCAACTCGGGGTGATCGGGATTTTCATCTCCTTAAACACTGATCATTTCTTTGTGCTGGGAGACCTTCAAACTCCTCTCTTCTTGTGAAGGGCTAATTTTTCTTTCATTTTATTTTCAAAAGCAAGTTTGTTGAGCTTTTCTTTTTTTTTTTTTTTTGTTAGCCATTGTTATCACCCAAAATACAGTACTCCATTAAGGAAAATTCTAGCTATTTGACACTGTCTGATAGCACGTAATCCTCTCTTTGGCTGAGTGTTCCTTTGGCCCCATGAGGACTTGAAAAAGACAGGCTTCCCCTGCCACACCAAAAAAAAAAAAAAAAGACCCCACCAATAGTTTCTGAATCTGAGAACATCTCAGATCCACCAGTGAGGGTTCACTAAGCCAACTGTATATTTTAACACCATGTTTAGAAGAAGTTATGCTTTATTTCCAATATTAAGAAAAACACAGAAAAGTAACTTCATTAATGTGTGTGTGTGTGTGTGTAGAGGGGGCAGATTACCACATAATTTTCCACATGGGTACACCAAAGACGCGAGATGGGGGGGTGGGGGGGTGGGGGTGGCATTCATTCATTGGTTCTGAATGTGTTGCTAGTCAAACGGCTGAAGGATAATTACAACCCCAAGCCTTGCACTGCTTTTGCGTCCTAAGAATTGCGCTCTTCACCATTAATTATCAGAGCAAGTAACTATTGATGAAACAGATGTCAAGAGATAAATGCGGGGGGAAGAAGAGGAAGGAGGCAGCCCACGAGGAGGCACGGGGCCGTGCTCATCTGTCCTCATTTCTCCAGGGCTGTGAAGGGAGACAGTCTCCTTGAGAGCGCTTTCCAGACACATGAAATTCTGCACCCCCAAGTGCTAAAACTCCAAGCTGAACATCTGGGATAGAGGACTTTCTAAGCTGCGTCCCCTTTCTGCATCTTCTTCTAGCAAGGGAACTGTCACGATGCCACCACTTCCACAGAACTCCTACCACACACATGTATTTCTATAATTCCCCTGCACGTTTGTGTCAAAATTCATGGGCTTTGCCCATTGGAAAGTCACAGTCCACAGCTCTAAAGTTTTCCCAAAAAGGCAGAAGTGGGGGTGCAAAGGCAGGAGGGATGGAGGGATGGAGGGATGGAGGGATGGAGGGAGGGAGGGAGGGAGAGAGGGAGACCAAATCAGAGCACCAATTTCCAAACGTCACAGGAGCCAGGCATTGAGCTGAACACACCCTGAACCTCTTCTCTTGTATCCTGAGTGACAAAATGGGTATCAGAGACAGATTAACAAAAACATCACCTCACTAAAATGTGACAGAAATGGGTAATTTTTAGATGAGTTGTAATTTACCTTTCAGTATTAGACTTACGTACAAGTTTTCTATCATAAAAATCTCTTGCTCAATATTTACGTTGAAACCTTGACATTCCTCAAGAATATAATTCCCATGATCCAAACCGGGTATTCTGCCTACACATTAGGAAAATAGTTTGGGGGGCAGGCTTTGTGGTACAGCAGGTGCACTTGGGGTGCTCACATCTCACACCAGATTGCAGCTTCCGATCCAGCTTCCTGCTAATGCATCCTGGGAGGCAGGAAGTGATGGCTAAAGTGCTTGGGCCCTGCCACCCACGTGGGAGACCTGAAAGGAACTCCACCTTAGCTTCCCCCAAAGAACTGCCCACTAGGCAGACACAGAGTTCAAGGTTTAATCAGCCCACAGGATCATTTCTGAACTGGAAGTTACTTTAAATTCAAGTATTTTACTCATTTTCAATGGAACCCAAAAATGGCCCTCAAGTTCACACCATCTGAGATGAGATATGGTGTTTGGGCCTGAAAAGCTTAAAATGCAAAAGCATCCAGCACTGTGAGGGTGGATCAGAGGACCACCTGGTGGGATAAAAACTGATGTGATCTTTTGGCTCAATAATGTGGCTGCAGCTGTTTTAAAATATAAATATTTTATGCAGGTATCTGGATATTTCTTACCACAGAATTCTACCTCTGGGTAGCTTGAATACTTGATGACAGATGTACAAAGCTGTTTACCACTATATTATTTGTTATAGGAAAAGTTGAAAGGTTGAAGATGACTTAAATGTCCATAAACAAGGAATGACTCAGTGAATGACTAAAAAAAATTCTACAAGAGACACATGATGGCCAGCTCATTGTGGACCAGTCATTATAAAGAATAAAACTGATCCATAAAGATAATGAATTGCTTTTTTAGGTGAAAGATTAACAGAACATGTGATCATGACCATATGTATTAGGTGGGTGAATACATATATGCAATGGAATTCAAAACGTTTATGGAAAATGGAATTAAAAGGTCAGTGTATTTTGGTGCAAAAACCTTGAAATCCACATATATGAGAGTACGCACATATACTTGCATATGTCCATGCAGTTACCTACTCACACAAATGAAAGAATGAGTAGTTGGCCGGCGCCACAGCTCACTAGGCTAATCCTCCACCTGCAGCGCCGGCACTCTGGGTTCTAGTCCCGGTTGGTGCGCCGGATTCTGTCACAGTTGCCCCCCTTCCAGGCCGGCTCTCTGCTGTGGCCCTGGAGGGCAGTGGAGGATGGCCCAGGTGTTTGGGCCCTGCACCCGCATGGGAGACCAGGAGGAAGCACCTGGCTCCTGGCTTCGGATCGGCGCAGCGCGCCAGCTGTGGCAGCCATTTAGGGGGTGACCAAGAGGAAGCACCTGGCTCCTGGCTTTGGATCGGTGCAGCGCGCCAGCTGTGGAAGCCATTTGGGGGGTGAACCAACAGAAAAGGAAGATCTTTCTTTCTCTCAGAGTGTCTAACTCTGCCTGTCAAAAAAAAATTTTTTTAATTAAAAAGAATGAGTAGCTGTTACTTGGGATGTGAGAATATAATTCACTGGATTAAATGAATTTATCCTTCCAAAAGAATTAGAAAAAGGGAGAATAATGAGATATTTTAAAATGAAATGAAGACAAAAGTACAGGAATTGTTAGAGTACTTAAAAGATTCTAAGCTATTAATTTGAGGAAATTTCTTACAATGTAAGAAAAAAAAAAGCTTGCCTACTTGTGAATTCTTACAAGACAAAGTTATTTTAAAGAATGCAATTTCCAGATGGGCTGGAGGGCCTATTTGCTTTTGCTGACACTAACAAGAGAAACTTCCTGAACCAGACATAAAGATTAGAAAAGGTGAGAGGGAACTAATCAAAAAGTGTTATCTCACCCACAATATTCTTTTCCTTTAGAATGGCTTTGGCTTGCATTAGAATTTGGATTGCATTGTGATCCAAACAGAGGGCTATAATATAATTAGCTATTAATAGAAACAAAGTAACCACAGCTGGCTTTCTAGAAAGACTTGTCCTCTCTCCCACCCTAAATTAGATAGATAATTGGTATCTGAAGGGTCTCTACTCCTTGGTGATCATTTTCAGACAAATGCTGTTGGCGCTGCAGGGTGCAGATTAAATGCTCTTTGTGGATCCAGACAACGGAATCTTGTCCCACAGTCTGCAGGACATCCAGTACCTGCAAGACAGTGGTCTCCCCCTCTCTCTGCTCTCCTTCACCACCAAGCTTCTCTAAAGAGCAGCGACTGCTCCCTGCCCTTCACTTCCTTCCCCTGCAGGGATTCAGCTCACTGCTGTTTGATCTCAACTGCCTGGCTCTGACCAGACCCCAGACTACACGTCCAGGGTAGGACAACGGTTACTGAGCAGCACAGGATGCGCCTGAGATAAAACTCTTGTCCTGATCCTCCAGAAGAAGAGTTCGGGGCTTTGAGAACAAGAGGGAAAGGAGAGAAGAAAACCGGGCTGGGGGCTGGCAAGCTGGGGCAAAAGACCCCTGCCTGGGGTGAGCAGCCACTCTCTCCTCTCAGCCAGGGTTCATCTGTATTTTCCCTGGTAGGACACAGATACTCAAGATGTCTATTTTTATTAAACAAACCTTGGTCGGCTGTTCTCCAGGGAAGGGATTGGCCCATTTTCCCTGGGTGTTAGATTCATTGATGCAGAGTTGCTCATGGTGTTTTCTTAGTCTTTCAATGTCTGTAGGCTCTGTAGTGATACCACCTTCTTCATTCCTGACACTAAGCATTTGTCTTCTTTTCTCTTGGTCACTTTGGCTAGAAGTATCTCTTTTACCCTTCTCCTCTGTCTTTCTAAAGGGCCAAATCTAATGGCTTTATCCCCCTGTACTCTAATGAGTTTATTTCCCTGCCCCCTTTGCCACTTTCAGAGTTTTTGGCTTCTATAACATGATGGCACCCTCCTCCCTCTCTTCCAGTTTCCATTCTTATTAGTAGCTGCTTTTTTTTATCTTTTTTAAAATTTTTTTTAATTTGACAGATAGAATTAGAGAGAGAGAGACAGAGAGAAAGGTCTTCCTTCCATTGGTTCACCCCCATATGGCCGCTTTGGCCAGAGATACACCAGGAGCCAGGTGCTTCCTCCTGGCCTCCCATGTGGGTGGAGGGACCTAAGCACTTGGGCCATCCTCCACTGCCTTCCCAAGCCACAGCAGAGAGCTGGACTGGAAGAAGAGCAACCAGGACTAGAACCTGGCGCCCATATGGGATGCAGGTGCTGCAGGCAGAGAATTAACCAAGTGAACCACGGTGTCAGCCCCACTCTTTTTTATCTTTCAAAATTCTCCCTGGTCCTCTGCTTTTTCACTTTAAAAATCATACACACACACACACACACACACACACCCATACACATACACACCTTTCAAACAAGACAATCTCCTTCATTTTCATGATGTCCTGACTTAGCTACAAACTGACAACCCACAAATGTGTATTTTCAGCCAGGCTTCTCCTTCCACTTCTATCTCCAGCTCTCTCCTGTCCCTTTGAATCTTCTGTTTCTACTTTTATCTAACGAAATTACCATTGGCCTAAAAAACACATGAAAAAGAGTGGTGACAAAGAGTCACCATTCACTGTCATCCTTCAAATTCTCCACCCGACTGGTAACCAAATCCCTCAGAAACATCTCTGCTTCCATGCACGTGCCCAGATTGCAGACTCTTTCATGAACTTGGATTCCTACGATCTGTCACCACCTGAATTCCAGCCTGTAGCATTTCTTGGGATTCTGTGATCCTCAAGATCAATCTGATAACATCATAGGATGCTACTCACAATTATGCCATAGAACTACATGCCAGGTAAACAGTAAGCTCTCACTTTTCAAAAATTTACATTCAATACTTTTCTGAAGACATTCCGCACTCATCAAATATGACAATTGTGGATCTAAGAAGATACAATTCACTCTTCATGACTTTTACCACACATTTTTATTTCCAAACAGTTGTCCTATTCTGCTCATAATCTTGTGAGTCAGAATTCTGGAAGGGCGCAGCTCACTCAGCTCACCCTGCAGCGGACGCCTACAATGGCTCACTCCCACAGCTGGCAGACCGTGCTGCCTCTCAATGGTGTTGCTGCCCCCTGGCCCCTGAATTGACACGTGGCATCTCCAACATGGTGGTCTTGCGGCAGCTGATTTCCTCCAGAACAAGTGTCCTCATGAAGCAGGAGCTTCCCAGGCTCACAAGGCTCCGAGTTTCCTGTCTCCCCGTTCTACTGGCCGAAGCAGCCATGTCCCACCCAAGCTTGTCAGAGGCGACGCACACCCCACTGCACAACAAGCACAGTGGCAAGGGAAGCTTGCAAGGTGGGAGATGGTGTGGTGGCCATCCTTGGGAAGCACAGTCCGCCCCGCCTGTCCCTTTAACATAGCTAAACTTGGGGTGTATCATGGACATCGGGATGGGGAATACCTTCAACTTGGACAACTCCTCTCTGGGATTAACAGCAATTGCATCCATTGAGTGTCAGAGAACTGGCAGGTTTCACTGAGAAAACTATATACATCCATTTTTTTCAGTTTGTTTATAATTGAAAGTTACTTTTCTGGTGTGGGACCAAGGACAGTGTTTTCAGAAACCCCTAGTGCTAAATTCACAACTTCAGGGACACAGGGAACCAAATGAGGATTATTTAGTTCTGTAAATGTAATCCACATTATGACGACTTACTACAAGATGTAATCCCTGCTATTATGACTTCCTACTGTGTGAGCTGGTAATTTAAAGACCCTTGTTAAGGGGCTGGGGTTGTAGAGTTGTGGGCTAAGCTGCCACATGAGACCCCAACATCTCATATCAGAGCAATGGTTTTAGTAGTGGCTGCTCCACTTCCGATCCAGCTCTCTGCTAAGGCCTGGGAAAGCAGTGGAAGATGGCCCAAGTGCTTGGCCCCTGCACCCACATGGGAGACCCAGAAGGAGTGCCTAGCTTCTGGTTTCAGTCTGGCCCAGATCTAACTGTTGTGGCCATTTAGGAAATACATCAGCAAATGGAATCTCTCTCTCTCTCTCTCTCTCTCTCTCTCTCTCTCTCTCTCTCTCCCTCCCTCCCTCTCTTCTAATCTCTCTGTTAGTCTGCCTTTCAAACAAATAACTATTTTTTTAACAGGCAGAGTGGACAGTGAGAGAGAGAGAGAGACAGAGAGAAAGGTCTTCCTTTTCCGTTGGTTCACCCCACAATGTGCAGCCTGCGCACCGTGCTGATCCGAAGCCAGGAGCCAGGTGCTTCTCCTGGTCTCCCATGCGGGTGCAGGGCCCAAGCACTTCAGCCATCCTCCACTGCATTCCCGGGCCACAGCAGAAGGCTAGCATGGAAAAGGGGCAACCGGGACAGAATCCGGCACCCCGACTGGGACTAGAACCCGGGTGCCAGTGCCGCAAGTGGAGGATTAGCCTAGTGAGTCGCAGCACTGGCCACAAATAAGTATCTTTAACAACTCTCATACGATGGTATTCCCAGTGAGGTTTAGGTTCCGGAGGCTGTATGCCAACTGTACCTTGCTTTGCGAATGTGCAGCTGAGGGTAGTGGTTATGCCTGTGACAGATGTGCACTGCAAAGTCCTCCTTGTAGGTCAGGCATGGGACGTTTCCTACTTGGTCAAACACAGTGCTGAGAGTCGAGCCTACATCGAGAGAGAGAGAGAGAGAGAGAGAGAGGAATGTGGCCTCATTTTATCAAGACATAACCTTGTGGCTTCAGAACAAAACACGGTTCAAATTCAAAATTCAAATGGTGATGATCAAACACACATGGGACATATTTAGGACCTGGAGACTGCTCTTGTTTTCTCTTCCAAAAAAGCACCATTCCGAGGACGAATTTCCTGTGCTAGCTACTGTGTGTGGCAGGTGGTCAGTCAGCCTTACCTAGGCTCATGTAGTATGGCACTATGAGAAATATGAAGTGCAGTTCCGGCACCGCCTTAAACACAGTCCTGGCCAAAAAGAGAGAGAGAGAGAGAGAAACGGGCATTACCAGCAATGCAATCCTATTAGTTGGCACAAATGCCATCACACATACAAAAAAAATCCATACAACAAAACAAGAAACAGGGCAGACCTAAACCCACACGAGCTCCTCTGCTCCCTACCTGAAGAGGCAACTGTTTTTCTCCTCTGCTTCCTGCTGGATTCCAAAGGGCCCCTAATCTGCCCATTCCACGGAGGTGGAAATAGTAAAGGGGCCCCTGGGCAGGCAGCACACCGGATTTCTGCTAATGTTAACCTCTGACCTGGCATCTGGACAGTCCGGTGTGACATTACACAGTGACTTGGAAGTGGAGGCCACCACCCCCGCATGTCTGCACAGGCTGTCAGAGGTGCATCGCCATGACTCCACGGCCCCGCCGGTCGCATTTCGGTGCACCCTGTTATTCAGGAAATTACTGCAGTCTGTCACGCTAATAAACACTTCTAAAGAGAAGGTTGAGGAAACATCCAAGCTTGTGATGCTTTACTCTTCCCCAACATCCCCTACTGCATTTCTTTAATTTTTAAAGGATTTATTCATTTATTTGAAAGTCAGAGTTACACAGAGAGAAGGAGAGGCAGAGAGACAGAGAGAGAGGTCTTCCATCCACTGGTTCACTCCCCAGTTGGCCACAACAGTTGAAGCTGTGCTGCTCCAGGAGCCAGGAGCTTCTCCTGGGGTCTCCTATGGGAGTTCAGGGGCCCAAGTACCAGCGCCCATATGGGATGCCAGCTCTGCAAGCGATAGCTTTACCTGCTATGCCACAGTGCCAGCCCTACTGCATTTCTTTAAATGACTACACTAGGTGGATGACTCAAATGATAGCAGTGAAAGATGTGTGCTCAACAGAGAGCAGATTCAAAGGATCAGATCAGGTTCTTTCCAAAATATTACTGCTATTCAAAGCAAATGCTGGGGCCAGTGCCATGGCGCACTAGGTTAATCCTCTGCCTGCGGTGCCAGCATCCCATATGGGCGCCAGTTCTAGTCCCAGCTGCTCCACTTCCAGTCCAGCTCTCTGATGTGGCCTGGAAAAGCAGTAGAAGATGGTCCAAATGCTTGGGCCCTTGCACTGTGTGGGAGGCCCAGAGGAAGCTCCTGACTCCTGGCTTCGGATCAGCGCAGTTCCAGCCATTGCGGCCATTTTGGGGGTGAACCAGTGGATGGAAGACCTTTCTCTCTGGCTCTCTCTTACTGTTTGCAACTCTACCTGTCAAATAAATAAATATATAAAATCTTTAAAAAAAGAAAAAAGCAAGTGCTTTAATATAGCTGTGAGTTACAAGCAAATTAAAAGCTCCCAAAGAATTTCATGCTATTTTAAAAACAAGACTTCAGGTGCAGGTCATTTGGCACAGTGGCTAAGACACCAGTAGGGATACCCGCACCCTATTAGACCTCCTGGGTATGAGCCCTGGCCCTGCTCCCAATTCCAGCTTCCTGCTAAGGTGCTCCCTGGGAGGCAACAGATGAGGGCTCAAGAACTTGCATCTCTGCCACCCAGGTGGGAGACCTGGATTGAGTTCTAGGCTCTTGGCTTCCACCTGATCCAGCCTTGACTATTGTGGGCATTTGTGTAGTGAACTAGCAGATGGGAGATATCTCCCTCTATCTTGCACATAAAATAATGAATAAATAAATAAATAAATAAATAAAATACTTTGAAGCAAATAAATATTTCAAACTATCCAAATGGCTACTGTCATGTTCACCTCTGCAAGGCCCTGCCCACTCACCGAATAATCTCTTTGCAACAGTCAATGGAATACTCATCCACGGCCACAAACAGGTGCATGAACAACGTATTCAGAGGCTACAGAAGAAAACAGGACATGGGTCAAAGGCTGAGAGCTGTGCAGGCTAAGTCAGAGCAGAGCAGCAGGGCCGCCCCAGTCCCAGAGCTGCCTGGCATTTGTGGATGACATCTTTTGTCTAAATTATGAGACACCCTCACTCTTTAAAAAAAAAAAAGGATTTATTTATTTATTTGAAAGGCAGAGTTAGAGAGGCAGAGGCAGAGAGAGAGAGAGCGAGAGAGAGAGGTCTTCCATAAGCTGGTTCACTCTCTAAACGGCTGCAATGGCCGGACCTGAGCTGATCCAAAGCCAGGATCCAGGAGCTTCTTCCAGATCTCCCACATGGGTGCAGGGGCCCACGGACTTGGGTCATCTTCCACTGCTTTCCTAGGCCATAGCAGAGAGCTAGGTTGGAAGTAGAGCAGCCGGAACTCAAACTGGTGCCTATATGGGACAGAAGCACTGCAGGCGGCAGCTTCACTTGCTATGCCACAATGTATTCACTGCCCTCTGTCCTCCCAGCTTGGATTATTCAAGGAGACAGGGATCATAAATGAGTTCAGAGCTCCTGGCTCTTCCTCCCTCCCTCTCGAGTGGGTGGTGGGGCAGGAAAGAGCTTGCAGGGGAGTGAAACAGATGACATGAACTCAGCAGTCTTGTCCTGGGGGAAGAGGGTCTATGCCAAGTGAAAGGGTCACCCTCCTCCCAGGGCTCTTGATCAGCAGGTGCAGCTCTTTCCAGGGGACACAGGAGAAAGACCCTCTTACAAAGTCAAAGGATGGAAGGCAGATGTCACCTTATGAATCCAATGGTCTGTTTTGTTCAATTGGATCAGAATCCAATATTACTCCTGGGGTTCCTGGGAGCTGAAAACTCCAGAGCAGCAGGATTCTAACAGTCTTGGGCTAAATTTTCCAAGATCTCTAAGAGCTTCATCCCATGCACCTGAGGACTGCTTAAGAGGCCTACACCACAGCTAACAGTTCTATACACCCACCACTGGTCTGCTCAACTTGGTACCCTTCGATTTACGAACAAAACTTCAAATCTGGGGAGCAGTGCAAATGCAAGCTGGTACCATGACTCGTGAGGGCAGTGCCTGCACTCAGATCAGGACAGCAAGAATGCAGCGTTCCTTGTTTTCAGAGTATACTTATCCCTATTATATGACAGGAAGTAGTTTATAAAGAAACATTTTTAGGAAAGTAGAAAAAAGAAAAAAATGGGGGGAAGAGCTTATGAATGATCATGAGAATTTATAATTTTCAAAAAGGTAAACTCAAGATTTTAACAAAATAAAAAGTGAGTATTCCATTTCTATTCATCAATTCATGAGACAACTCGTGGACGCTCTCGCAGGAGCTGGACACTTCAGGCGATTTAATGAGGGAATGCACTGATCAGATTGCTAGGCTAGGGGCATGCATTGTGGCACAGCAGGTTAGGCCACCACCTACCACGCCAGCAGGCTCCGAGAGGAAGCATGACTGCTTGTTTGGAGGGTAAAAGGAGGGTAGGGGCTGGCATCGTGGCACAGTGGGTAAAGCTGCTGCCTGTGACGCCCATCACCACAGGGCACCGGTTTGTGTCCTGTCTGCTCTACTTCTGATCCAGCTCCCTTTAAATATGCCTGGAAAAGCAGTGGAAGACGGCCCAAGTGCTTGGGCCCCTGCACCCATGAAGGAGACCTGGATGGAGCTCCTGGCTTTTGCTTTGGCCTGGCCCAGCCCCAGTTGTTGCTGCCATTTGGGGAGTGATCCAATGGATGGAAGATCTCTTTCTCCCTCAGTCTTTCTTGCTCTCTCCATTAACTCTGTCTTCCAATCAAAGAAATAATTTTTTTAATTGCTAAGTTATATACAAAATAGTTCATGTCCTATAGGACCATAAACTGTAACCTCTGAGCTTTCACTACACAGGAATTATTTACGTCTCCAACGGACAAAAGCCTACAAGGTATTTGCTATTCCTGTGGAACTGTAAAACACCCCGGTCAGTAGGAAGTCAATCAGAGATACAAGCATTGGACTGGTCCTGAGTTTGAGAAAACTTTCCTGGCCATGACACCTGGGGGTACAGGGTGGCAGCAGCGGGAGGAAGTAAAAAGGCAAAGGGAAGAGGCATCATCAAGCTGAGTCAAGTGCTGCGTGGCTTGCGCGGCGGTGGGTGCATGTGTGTGCACGTGTACATGGAGGCACACACTGGGCCTGAGTCCACTCCTGCGCTCACTTGATATTCCGTCTTTTCCTGCCAGCAGGCAAGGCTGCTGCCCAGAGGCACAGCCCCTGGTTCTCCCCAGAAACTGGGGCCATTTCCTGACCTGGTTGTGGCACACCACACACAGGAAAAGCTCCCATTTGGTACCCAGGCTGGACTCCCAGGAACTACACACCTAGCTCTCTTTAGCGAACAGGTGGTCGTTGTGCCTGTGGCTAAAAGATATTAAAGGAGCAGGAGTCCACTAGGGCCGTTTGAAAGCTATGGAGTGCCACGTAAGTCTCAGGCTGCGTTGTCATTGTTACAAGGGTACCCATGTGGTTGGCAAGGCCCCCCAGCCCCCCATCTTAGCCAAGACCCGAATATCAGCATGCAGAAGCATAGGCTGGACACTTCCACTAAATCCTTGCCCCCAGCCCACAGTGGGAGAACATGAGCTGGGCGAGCTGGGTCATGCACTGGCTGGCTGCTTTGGAGCCCCCTCACCCTCCCTGCTCCCTCTGGCCCCTTGCCTTCCCACCAGCTCCTTCATGCTTAACTGCCATGCTGTCATCCACTTCCTGTGAGAGTGTAGGACTACTCAATCAAAAAAAAAAAAAAAAGAAATCACAAAAGACGGCCTGGCAAACACAGGCCCTCCCTCCCAAGCTGAGCCTCTCTCATGCACATGGCGCGTGATCTCTCACCGTGCATGGGATTTCACTGTCGAGCTCCCGGAACACGGACACCCAGTCATCCTGCTTGGCCACATCCCAGTTGGGATAGTCCAGGAAGGTGGCCTGGGCCATGATCTCCTCCTTGTCGTTGTGCAGTGTAATGGCAAGGTTTGCCTTTTCTCTGTGGGGAACAATTAACATTGTACACGTGAGTAAAGGTCGCCAGAGATAGGTGAGGACATGTCATTTTCTCCCTCCTTAGGCTACCGGGGCTCTGCAGTCACCACGTGAGGTTTGCTAACCTTTAGAAGAGGTGTGAATGATCTTATAGCTACCTTGAGGGTGGATCCTTCGAGACATCTGGTGCTATCAACTAAGCTTTTCTTTAAAATAACATCTTGAGAGAGACAGGTAAGCCCCTGGTTGGGATGCCTGCATCTGGTGGAGAACCTGGGTTTGAATCCTGGCTCTGCTTCCAATTCTAGCTTTCTGCCAATGCTTACCCGGGAGGCAGCAGGTGACGGCTCAAGTACTTGGGTCCCTACCATCCATGTGGGAGACCCAGATTCAATTCTGGACTCCTGGCTTTGGCCTGCCCTATCCCTGGCTAGTACAGGAGTTTGGGG
The DNA here is from genome assembly GCA_949820135.1 of Sylvilagus floridanus. NCBI lineage: Eukaryota > Metazoa > Chordata > Mammalia > Lagomorpha > Leporidae > Sylvilagus > Sylvilagus floridanus. The sequence continues at coordinate 86,594,320 of OX463231.1, forward strand.
AGTGAACTAGCAGATAGCAGATCACCCTCTGTCTTTCTGGGTCTCTCTGTGTCTCTTTACCTTTCAAATAAATTTAAAAAAATAAATAAAATTTTATCTCTTCAAACAAGTGTTATGATAATATTAAGTATCTAATAGCCTTCCATTAGAAATCAGATAGGAAAATTATTTCTCCTCTCCCGTATTGGCCTAAATGTGCACAGGTAGGGTGGTGAACCGCTCCTCCTTGCCCAGGGCTGAGGAGATGGACAGAGTATGAGACTGTGAGTGCTAAAGTGGGGGAAGTCCTGAGCAAACCAAGATGAACTGGTCACTGATGTGCAGCAGCAAAGCCCAGAGTGCAGCTGCATCTCCATCGGCACGCTGACACAATCTCCCCAAACCCTGAGCCTGTGTCCCTAACTGATTGACGTGGACACTGAGATCTGAGTGCCACCGACCCAGCTGCAGAAACTGGGATGCTACCTTGCTTAAGCAAAGGCAACCCAGCAAGTGGAGGAGAAGCGGGCCTGCCAACTCGCTCCTGCTGGTTGTTCCGAAGGGGCACCTGTCCCCCAGTCCCACTCAGTGCTATCCAGTCTTGTGGCATGCCAAGACCATAAGAGCTATGACTTCAGAAAAGGCATAATGTTTGTCACGTGCACGACCACGTGTGTGTGAACCGAAAGGCAATGTCCACGTTTCCAGAGGAACAAAATCCACTCTCATCTGAACTTGCAGGAGAGGATTGGAGTGTTCTTTTAAAAAACAGAGAAGGACTTCTTCCCCTTTAGCCCCTTTTTTCCTCCTTGAGGAGAGAAAACAGCATGTAACTGAAGGAGGTGGGGATGGGGGGGGGGTAAGAAGAAGAAGAGAGAGTCACATATGTTTTCTAGTTGTGCTTTTACTGCAGTAAGAACAAAGTGCCAGGGGAGACTAACATGAGAAAATAGGAACTGTAAAAAAAAAAGTTCATGGAAAAGGGGCAGGTGTTGTGGCATAATCCTGCAATGCCGGCACCCCATATGGGCGCCAGCTGCTCCACTTCCAATCCAGCTCACTGCTAATGCACCTGGGAGAGGAACAAAAGGTGATCCAAGTCTTTGGGCCCCTTCACCCACGTGGGAAACCTGGATGAAGCTCCTAGTTCCTGGTTTCAGCCTAGCCCAGCTCCAGCTCTTGCAGGCATTTGTGGAGTGAACCAGCAGAAGGAAGCTCTCTCTGGGCCGGCGTTATGGTGTAGTGGGTAAAGCCGACACCTGCGGTGCTAACATCCCATATGGGCGCCAGTTCAAGACCTGGCTGCTCCACTTCCGATCCAGCTCTCTGCTATGGCCTGGGAAAGCAGCAGAAGATGGCCCAAGTCCTTGGGCCCCTGCACCTGCATGGGACACCCGGAAGAAGCTCCTGGCTCCTGGCTTTGGATCAGCGCAGCTCCAGCCATTGAGGCCCATTGGGGAGTGAAGCAATGGATGGAAGACCTCCCTCTCTCTTCTCTCTCTCTCTCTCTCTGCCTCTCCTTCTCTCTGTGTAACTCTTTCAAATAAATAAATAAATCTTTTTTTAAAAAAAGAAGGAAGCTCTCTCTTTATCTCCTTTTCTCTCACTGTAATTCTGCCTTCGTAATAAATCAATCTCAAAAAATTTATGGGAAATTCATATTTGAGGAAAAAACTATCATAGATTTCAGATTCTTTGCACCAAAATAAACATATTTTAATTTCATTTTTCCATGCACTTTTTGAAGTATGCAAGTCAGAGGAAAAAAATAACTAGAAAAATTACTTTTAATACCATCCTGCAGAGATGGCCAACCATGGTGATTCTGGTTTCTCTCTAGATGGATCTTTTCTTGCAGGTAGCTGTGTGCCTGTTGGCTGTATTTTGCATGTGTTTGAAAATGGAACTGCACCACCCACAGCATGTGGGGCCCACGCATTCCCACTGGAGGGCCTTTATCATTGCCACTCGAGAAGTTCACCAAGCAGCCATGGCTCACACACGTTGCATTCCTGGACTTTTAGTTCTGTTTCCTTTAAATTGATTTCCTTTGGGCTTAAAGAAGAGTATTTTTATTTATTTATTTATTTATTTTGACAGGCAGAGTGGACAGTGAGAGAGAGAGACAGAGAGAAAGGTCTTCCTTTTGCCGTTGGTTCACCTTCCAATGGCTGCCGCGGACGGCGCACTGCGCTCATCCGACGGCAGGAGCCAGGAGCCAGGTGCTTTTCCCGGTCTCCCATGGGGTGCAGGGCCCAAGCACTTGGGCCATCCTCCACTGCACTCCTGGGCCACAGCAGAGAGCTGGCCTGGAAGAGGGGCAACCGGAACAGAATCCGGCGCCCCGACCGGGACTAGAACCCGGTGTGCCGGCGCCGCAAGGCGGAGGATTAGCCTGTTGAGCCACGGCGCCGGCCTAAAGAGGAGTATTTTAACAGGAATTTCACATCAGTTCAATAAAGGGAAAGCCAGCCCCTCTGAAAGGGTAACTATAAACACATAGAATATTTAAAACAAAAATGCCTTGGGCATGTTACCAACTCATATCCCTTTGGGTACCACTAGATGTATGAGCATCTTAAGATAACATTGTGCTCAGGGTGTCAGTCTTGGCACCTACAGCCACTGTCCTCTCTCATGGGAGGTCATAGGTAGTCACGTATCCCCATACCCCTCATCCACTGGGGATGAACCATGGTGCACCTGGCCCACAGGCTCCATCCGAGCATTGGCTATAGAGGAAAGGAGGTGGTGGGTGGTCTCTCAGCCTTCTAGAATACAGTATCTGCTCAGTGAACCATAATCCGAGGAACACAGCCCCTCAACTTCTCCCCATCAGATTAACTGAGGGCCCCATCCCTCATGCCACCTCTGAAATATTTCTTTTCAGTTTTTGGTCTTCTGGGCTTCTCTACTGCAGGCTCCCAGGTCTATGGCCTACGGCCTCAACTGAGAGCCACCCTCTACCGCCACCACCACTACCTAATTCAGCAGAGAAATCATCTAGGGCACAAGGACCCATGCTTGCGGGCTATGACGACAGTGGATGTGGAAGGGAGGAAGCGGTGGGCAAGAATTGGGGACAGGGAGGCTGCTATCCCCTCAGGGGAGCAGGAGACAATGTGTTCCTGGAAGCCCAATTTCAACTTGAAATGCATTTATCCATGGGAACCTTGGGATGGTGGTTGGGTTCTACAGTACAATTAGCACAGTACCACACCGAACAGACATTATAGATTAAATAAGCCTTTGTGGGCTGGCCTGGGAAGCCAGCCAGGAAGAACTTTGTCTCAATGGGAAAATGCACTACAATTTCCAAATAGCTGACTGTAAAAAGTAACTTCTGTGGCCTTATCCTTTTGTGTACATAATTTCTACTTCTTATTACCTCTGAGCCATTATGGCCTCTACAGGACAGATAAAAAAAAACATCCTGAGAGCAAATAAGGGAAAGAAGGGGAGGGAGAAAGTAGAGGCAGAAGGTGTGCTTTGAAAAACTGGATTTTAAACTGTTCTTTGTAGTCATCTAAATACAAATTTGAGCAGCATATTAATAAATTCGAGGGCACTTCCAAATGCTCATGGAAAAATGTTAATAATTCTGCTCTCCACAAACTTTTTGAAGCCTCTTCATACACACAAACACTTATGTATTTCACACTAAGGACGGCAATGCTCAAAGATATTATCTAACAACAGAAATTAGAGCTCTTTTCTTCAGAGCAACAACTCACTTATTAAATTCATTTAGGGAATTTTCCAAGGATGGCCAATACTTACTTCACTACAGTTGACGGCAATCTTGGGGAAAACTGTATCGGACCTTTCTGCTTTGGCTCTAACTTTGTGAATGAAAGGGACTCCCGTGTTCCTTTGTCCGCATCACATGTGAAGTGGCAGTCCAGGTGTGTGCTCTTTCTGTCTTTGCAACTTAGGTAAGTCTCTTCTAATTATGGCTGTTTTGGTTTGGAGCCAAACTTCCCATTTGTATCTGTTAATAATTTTCTCCCAATACATTTATTGTGACTACTGATATACTTTTAGATCTTCGCTTTGCATTTCTCATTCCATTTTTCCTTCTATACACCGCTATAATCTCTATGTTTATTCTTTTAATCATGATCTTAACCATGATAACAGATATTCTTAACAAAATCTTTACTCTCTTCGAGTTAACAGCTACCCCCAAAGCTTGATGGCTTGCAGTAAAAATGCACCACTCTCTTTGTGAGTTCAGTGGGTTCCACTGGGCAGTTTTCACTTGGGATTGCTCATGTGACGATGGTCACGTGGTGGCTGCGGCCAGCTTCTCTGAGGATTCAATGCTCACCTACACGGGTAGCAACTGGTACTGGTGTCGCTGTTGGAAGACGTGAGTGTAGCCACCTAAGCAGCTTTAATTCATGTGGCCTCAGCGTTCTGGGAGGGAGCATTGCAAGACTCAGTGGGAGCTGCAAGGCCATATGGGACTTGGGCTTCAAGTCAGACAGTATCGCTTCTGCTGCTTTCTGGTGGTTCCACAGGGCCAGCATGCGTGGTTACACACGATTCAGCATGAGCAGGGGTTAAACAAGGGCACAAATGCCAGGATGTGTGGCTCACGGGAGGAAGAAGGAGCACCTTCCTATGCTACCTACCGCACCATCTTCTGGAACAGAACCATAAGAATCCTTCCATTCTAATCAGGTTCCTCTCAGCTGATACTGTCTTTGTCTTTTTTAAAGTTCTACTGTAGTATTTCTCACCGATCATTATTTTGTTTTTGTTTGTCTGAATGTGCACCCATCTCCTAGGTCCTGAAGAATGGTTCGCTGAGCACACAAGTCTAAGTTGACGTGACCTTCTCACCAGTTCTGAAGACCCCCGCTGCCCCTGGCCCCACTGCTGCTACTGAGACGTCATCTCTGAGTCCAGCCCTCGAGAGCTCCTGGCAGGGACCCGTCTTGTCTTTGTGCTGGCATTCAGACCTTTCAACCAGGGCTGTCTCATCGCGATGTGCTTACTCGCGGGTTTCTCTGTGCGTTTCTCCTGGTTGGGACTCAGTGACTGACTTTCCTGGATCTAAGAATTAGTGCTTTTCAACAGTTCTAGAAAGTTCTCAGCCATTCTCTCTTCAAGTACTGACCTTTCAACTTCCCACCATTTCCTTTCCCAACTCCGACGAGCTAGAACACGCTTCGTGTTTCACTATTTTTGTCTCCCTTGGTGCTGACGTAATTCACTGGTACTGATGCTGCAGTTCATTATCTGTCGTCAACTGTGTCTATGCTGAGACGTCACGTATCCCCTGAGATTCTAACTTCAAGCATGTTTTTACCTTCAAATATTTTATATTACTTTTGCTCAAATCCGTTTATTCACTTTTGTGGTCTTTTAATTCTTGAGCATCCTCTTAAAGCTACCCTTTCCCTTTCGGCTTTGTAAACGTAGACGTTTTACCTTTGTTTAACTTAATACGTCTTTGAGAATCTGACTCTGCTGTATAATTCTTGTTGCTCTTGGTCCTCACTAATGGCTCATGTCTGAGCCTGCGTTCATGATTTCTGACTGTGACCTCATGTTCTCTAGAACTGTATCTGCAGGAAAGATTTGGAGTATGAGCTGACATTGAATTCCTCCAGACCTGGCCTGTGTATGTATCACTTGTGAGCATTTTCCACTAAATTCTCCCCTTGAAGATTTTGGGGACTATACATATAATTAACATGGAGCTCAAACCAGCAGGTGCTAAGAATTTTCACATTACACTTTATTCCCCTCAATTCCATGCTGAAGTTGAAACAGTAGTTTCCTCACCTCAAACAAAAACAAACAAGAAATTTTTTTTTTCAAATGTGTGTGAGGCAGAGAACAGACACACAATAGACAGAGAACGCCCATCTGCTGGTTCACTCCTCAAATGCCCCAAACAGCCAAGGCCGGGCTGGAGCTGAAGCTGGGAGCTAGGACTCAATCCAGGTCTCCCACATGGGTGGCAAGAATCCAAAGACTTGAGCCATCACTGCTCCCTCTCAGGGTCTGCACCAGCATGAAGCTGCAATCAGGAACCAGACTTAGGAACTGAACCCAGGGAATCTATTACAGGATGCAGGTGAGTTAAACCACAAGGCTAAAAGTCCGATCCTTACATTGAATGTTTATGCATTGGGTTTATATTTCACTCATCCTTACAATGAACACCCCTGCTTTATACAAAGAGATCTCACCCTGCCCTCCTTGTCGGGGAGTGGTTATCATCTGTTCAATGCAGAACTTTCAAAACAGAAATAGGAGGTTTCCAGAATGTTCCAAAAACCCTCAGGGAGAAAGCTGCTGTTGGTTCTTGCTGATCTTGTTGAGTTTCTGATTTCAGTTTTGATGGTGGCTACTTCAACAGGGTCTTCAATGTCTGTGTTTCTGTGTATGTGTCACCGAGGTTTTTAACTGCTTCCACTGAGCAGACATTATCGGTCCGCCACAATGCCAAAAACTGAAATCGTTTCATTGGTATGAGTATTTGTAATGCATTTTATACATAAATACTTCAGAAAAGCTCATAGAAAATGGAATTAAATGATAAGTTTATGTTTGTACAAACAATATTTGAAATTCACACATGGCTTTTCAAGTAAGATGCATTTTCAGAGAACTTTAAGATCCACTGTACACTTTCCCTACTGGTGTCTAGTAACATGTCAATTTATGTTACATTCTTCTGTGTGGAAACCCAAAGCTACAAACTTCAAAGTCTCGGGCTAGCCCTAGTTTAAGCATTTTGATTTTACTTGATATGAACCCTTAGGAAATCCAAAATACTAGGCCATCTAATATTTCCTGGAAAAATAATGAGTAGCAAATTAAAGAATAAATTCTGGTGTAGCTAGAAGGTCTATACGTTTAAAAAAAATAAACAGGGAGAAACAAATCTTTTCAGAAAAAAAACTGTGCATACTTCAAAGCTTAGAAGAACCTTTTAAAAGCAGTGGTAATGAACCAATCCAGGTTTTTCCCACTTACAGCTTGACCTCGGGCAGCCCGCTGATCCTCATCTGAAAAATGGACACAGCAGGGGCTGGCGCTGTGGCATAGTGGGTGAAGCTGCCGCCCGCAGTGCCAGCATCCCATATGGGCAAGAGTTCGAGTCCTGGCTGCTCCACTTCCAATCCAGTTCTCTGCTATGGCCTGGCAAAGCAGTAGAAGATGGCCCAAGTCCTTGGGCCTCTGCACCCACATGGGAGACCCAGAATAAGTTCCTGGCTCCTGGCTTCAGAAGGGCGCAGCTCCAGCCATTGCAGCCACTTGGGGAGTGAACCAATGGATGGAAGACCTCTCTCTCTCTCTCTCTCTCTCTCTCTCTCTGCTTCTACTCCTCTCTGTGTAACTCTGACTTTCAAATAAATAAATAATTTTTTTTAAAAAGGACACAGCAGTGGCTACTGCAGAGAAGCATCCGAGCGATTAAGTGAGGTGACGTCGGCACATCACAGAGCCCCACACCAAACAAACTCTAAATCCGGCAGCCCATACTGAGGTGCCGAGGGGCTCCGCCAGTGAGGGCAGCACTTGTGACGTGAACCCAGTGCACTTGAAGCTGTCCCGGGATACAACAATCTGCCACTCCCGGTTCTTGCTAACGCCTTTCTTCACTGGAAGCCCACGCAGGACGAGGGAGTGGGGTCACCTTCCTGGGGTGTGACAAAACACACAGACGCCCTTGAACTGTAGGCTGCATACTTACAGGAGATAGATGATATTAAACTTCCCAAAGAGCTTCTGGGTGAATTTCCTAATGAGGCTCTTGATACAGTGGATATCCTGAGACTCTGTTCTGCGGCAATGAACCACTTCTACCTTGCCTCTTGGAGACGTGAATACTGACATGTTGTATCCTGTCCCTGAGAGAGAGAGAAAACAGTCCATGGTCAACCTGAGATGACGACTCAGTTCAGCTGCAGGACTCACAAAAGTGCACATTAACTCAATTTCCATATGGCCACCAGGAGCCCAGCACAGGAGTCCCAGACAACACACCTTCCCCTGGGGGCAGTGGGCAACGACCTTCCCCGCAAATCAGCCAACACGGTTGTCCAGAGGAGGATAAAGTGTCACAAAAATGACCTGTCTTAGAAATTTCTGCAGCTGAGGCTGGAGTGGTGGCATGGTGGGTTAAGCTGCAGCCTGCTGTGCCGGTTCAAGTTCCAGCTGCTCCACTTCCGATCCAGCTCTAGGCTATGGCCTGGGAAAGCACTGGAGGATGGCCCAAGTGCCTGAGCCCCTGCACCGGCAAGGGAAGTCCCGTTGGAAGATCCTGGCTCCTGGCTGCGGATTAGCTCAGCTCCAGCTGTTGGGGCCATTTGGGGAGTGAACCAGAGGATGGAAGATCTCAATCTCTCTCTGCCTCTTCCTCTAACTCTGCCTTTCAAATAAAATAAATAAATCTTAAAAAACAAAAAAAAGGAATTTCTGCTGCAGCTGTATTCTTTGCTTCCAAACATTCCAACCACGGGCGTGGAAAACGCTGAAAGCGATTATTCGCTGATGCAGTATCCTCTTAAATGTCTCAGCCACCACGGCGTGGTCAAGAGGTGCAGGGGAAAATGCTGACAGCTGCAGCCGTGTCCACGCAAGATGTTCCAGGAGCTCCGTGATAAAGCAGCCCAGATGCTCCCATGTGGTTTCTGAGCCCACTCTCTCCCGGCACGGACAGTGGAGGGTCTTTGTTCCGAAAACACAGCACGTTGGGAAACGCGGCAGACAGGAACCACAGACCACAAAATGATTTCAGTGCCTCTCAGCGTCTCAGTGTCAGTCTTGCCTTCTCTCTCCCTCCCCCAATCTCTCCCTTTGTCCCTTCCTAGGGAAAATCAATTTATCATGCACCATCCAGCAGGCTCAAAAACAGGCAAACTGGGGACTGGTGCTGTGGTGCAGCGGGTAAAGCCTCTGCCTGCAGTGCTGGCATCCTATATGGGCACTGGTTCATGTTCCAGCTGCTCCTCTTCCCATCCAGCTCTCTGCTATGGCCTGGGAAAGCAGTGGGGGATGGCCTGAGTCCCTGGCCCCTGCACCAGTGTGGAAGACCAGGAAGAAGTTCCTGGCTCCTGGCTTCAGATCGGCCCAGCTAGAGCCTTTGTGGCCATTTGGGGAGTCACCCAGTGGATAGAAGACCTCTCCCTCTCCCCCTCCCCTCCCCCTCCCCCTCCCCCTCTCCTTCTGTAACTCTACCTCTCAAATAAATAAAATCTTTAAGACAAAATAAAATAAACTCTAAGTATATCATAGTGAAAACTACAAAACCTCAAAGACAAAGCCCTCAAGCCAACCAGGAAAAATGCAAACTGCACCTGAGAGAAAAGTAACTAGGCTGACATATGGCTCATTAGCAGCAAGAGAAGCCTGGAAAACCTTTTGAGTTTTAGGCTCTGTGAGCACATGTGCTCTATATAAATACTCAGCTCTGTGAATGTAACACTGTAGCCAGGTAACAACCAGATACAATGTGAATACAAACACTCCTGACTGTATCCCAATACAAATTTACTTATGAACACGGAAATCAGACTGTGGTGTAATCTTCCTATGTTGCATAACAGTCTTTAACTCTGTTCACATGTTTAACACATACAAAAATCCTTAGTTCACAGACTGTTCAAATGGGCAATGAACTGAACTTGGCCTGTGGCTCTGCAGTTTTTATGCCACTCAAATAGTGGTTTTGAAATTGAGAAATAATTACTAACCTAGAAGTCTACACCTCGCTAAGCAATCATTAAAAAATGAAGGTGAAATAATGACAGTTTCACACAGAAACTGAAAGAGATGACCGAAGAATCCAGTTGAAAGATCTAGTGAGAGGTGTATTTCAGGAAGAAAAGATTTAGAATCAGAAGGGAGTGGGCTGTGAGATGAGAAGCTTGGAGGGAACAAGTAAACACACAGGTGCACCTGGATAAGCATTAAGGGAAAAGGAGTAATGATAATATTGTCTAAAAAATAAAATGCTGGGGCCGGCGCTGAGGCTCAATAGGCTAATTCTCCATCTGCGGCGCCGGCACACCGGATTCTGTCCCGGTTGCCCCTCTTCCGGGCCAGCTCTCTGCTGTGGCCAGGGAGTGCAGTAGAGGATGGCCCAAGTGCTTGGGCCCTGCACCCGCATGGGAGACCAGGAGAAGCACCTGGCTCCTGGCTTCGGATCAGCGTGATGCGCAGGCTGCAGTGCGCCGGCCACAGCGGCCATTGTGGGGTGAACCAATGGCAAAGGAAGACCTTTCTCTCTGTCTCTCTCACTGTCCACTCTGCCTGTCAAAAAAAAAAAAATTAAAAAAATAAAATGCTGAACCGAATTACCACACAATCAAAACATGTGACGGAATGATGATGAGCACGTTTGAACGCGACTGGGGACAGTTAAGGCACTTATTCACTTGTTGAATCACTTGAAGCTGCCAACTTCAGGCATGGCACCTAAGGGAAACACCTGTTTATTCCATGTTCTTTTCATTTTCATTTATTTACTTGAGAGACAGTGAGAGAACGTCAGAACTGAGAGAGAGAGAGAGAGAGAGAGAATGGAAGTCAGAGAACTCCTATCTGTTGCTTCACTCACCAAGTGCCTGCAATGGCCCAGGGCTGAACCCAGGAGCTGGGAACCCAAACCAAGTCTCCCACGTGGCTGGCAGGAATCCAGTGACTTGAGCCATCACCACTGCCTCCAAGCATCCGATTAGCAGGAAGCTGGAGTCAGGAGCCAGAGGCAGGTATTGACTCCAGGCGCTTCGATACGGGATGCGGGAGTCAAATGTTAATAACTATTTGTTAATTTTTTTAGATAATTTATCTTTATGGTGGGAAAATAATTATCACCTCAGCCCTTTTATTTAAATTTTTGAAAAGGGAGATAAGTTAAAGATATTTAATATGGATGGTAGAGCGCTATGACAAATACTTTGGTACTGGTTATAATTTCGACGTATTTTTTTTAAAGATTGATTTATTTATTTGAAAGGTAGAACTATAGAGATGCAGAGGCAGAGAGAGAGAGAGAGATTCTTCCATGTGCTGGTTCACTCCCCAAATGGCCACAATGGCAGGGGCTAGGCCAGGCTGAAGCCAGGAACTTCTTCTGGATCTCCCATGTGGGTGCAGGGGCCCAAGAGAGCTGGATCGGTAGTGGACTTGAACTGGCGCCTGTTTGGGATGCCAGCACTGCAGGTGGCAGCTCCACCACCATGCCATAGTGCCAGCCCCGAAATATATTTTTTAAAGCAACATAACCGATAGGATAATGTAATATTACCACACACACAAATACACTTTTTTCCTAAACATCAAAGGATACTTGCAATTGGAAATTCTCTTAACTAGCATGAAATATTAGTGCTTATCACTAAGCAAAAGATCATCTGAGGCCTGAGGTTTTTGCTTAATCCTCCACCTGCAGTGCCAGCATCCTATATGGGCGCCAGTTCTAGTCCCGGCTGTTCCTCTTCTGATCCAGCTCTCTGCTGTGGCCTGGGAAAGCAGTAGAAGATGGTCCAAGTGCTTGGGCCCCTGCACCCACGTGGGAGACCTGGAAGAAGCTCCTGGCTCCTGGATTTGGATCAGCCCAGTTCCGGACTTCGTGGCCATTTGGAATACCTCCCTCCCTCTCCTTCTCTGTAGCTCTACCTCTCAAACAAATAAAATCTTTAAAAAGAAGACAATCTGACAAACAAAGCCACATATTATGACTCCAACTGCTCGATATTCTAGAAAATGCAAAAAAAAAAAAAATTTTAAATCAGAAGTTTCCTGGAGTTTGGGGGAGAAAGGGATGAACAGGGGTGGGATCTGAGGGTGTGAGGGGGAGCTGGGCGACACCACGGTTGGATTCGCGTCAGCACGCCGCTGCCTGACCCTACAGGGCGCACTATGCCAGGAGAGAGCCCCAAACTGCGGACTCCAACCATAAATCAGGACTGACTCGGGGGAGGCGCCGCGGGCCGGCTGGGCGAGTCCTTTCCCTCTGCTCAACTTTGCTCGAGCCCAGGAGTCCCTTTCCACCCTCCTCGGCACCGCTGGCCTCACTTCCCTGCCCCTGAGGAAAGGTCGAGGGCTATCACTGAGAACCTCTCAGCTGTGTTTCCCTTCCATCTTGGGCCGAGGCCCCTGGCCTGAGAACTTCGGTGACCGGGGCACACCTGAAAACGTTAAACACGTTTCTTACCGCAAGGCGGGGTAGTTCACTAGTTACTCTGCTCATGTGTTCTCACTTTTTCCTAACACCTGCCTTGGAAAAGACCCGGGATTCCAGGTTCCAGAGTTTAACTAGCGGCGCACTATTGGCCGAGAACTGCAAGCTGTGGGCGCGGACGTCGGAGACTACAAAGCCCAGAATGCAACGCGGCGCAGGCTCCCCCTGGGCATGCCGGGAATGGTAGTTTCCCCTCCGTTCCTGACATCCCCGGCCCTGCAGCGTCTAGAGCAGAGGTTGGCTCCAATTCCTTATCCAGCCGCCTCCGCTGAATACATGAACCCGTTCTCCTAGGATCATCCCAGTACCAGAAGCTAATCTGGGAGTGAGCCTTTGACACCCTGGATCCAGTCCCCGCGCACCCACCTCAACCCCAACACCGGGACGCTGCGCTCGGCTTCCAGCTCCGAGGAGGACGCGCTGTCTGGTTACCACGGCAACGGCTCCACCGTGGTCATGGCGCATGCGCGAGGTCAAAGGTCGTCTTCGGGAGTTCCGTTTCCGGTTCCGGGAATCCGTCGGTAGGTGAGGAAGCTTTTGTGGTGTAGGCGAGCCTCCGGGAGCCGTTTCTGTTGTCGGCGAGGGGAGCTGGTCTCCCGAGGTCCGCTGCTGCAGACATGGCGGCGTCCACCGCGGCTGGGAAGCAGCGAATTCCTAAAGTGGCCAAGGTAAGCGGCAGCGCTGCTCTGTGTGTGTGCCCGCGGGGAGGCACTGCCGGCCGCGGGCTGCAGTAGGGCGGTCTGTGTGCGGGGCGCTGGTGGCGCCGGCCTGGGAGGGCGCGGGCACGGGGGGAGACTGACCAGCCGGAGTCCATCAGCGGCCGGCCCCGGCCTGAGTCTTCACGGGTGTCCTTTTTCCAGCCCCTCGAACTTGACCTCTTCCGTTCACGCAGCCAGCAATGCGTGTCAGGTGTTTGCCCTGAGTGCTCGTGTCGTGGGCGCTGTCTGTGTGTCCCACGCCGTATTGACTCCTGCTGCTGGGGGCCGGCGCTGTGGCGTAGAGGGTGAAGCCGCCGGCATCCCGTGTGGCCGCCGGTTCGAGTCCCTGCGAGTTACTCCAGTTCCGATCCAGCTCCCTGTTGCGTCTGGGAGAGCAGTGGAGGATGGCTTAAGTGCTCCGGCCCCTGCAGCGGTGCAGGAGACCCGGAGGAAGCTGCTGGCTTCAGCCTGGCCCAGCCCCGGCCGCTGTGGACATTTGGGGAGTGAACCAGCAGATGGCAGCTCTCTCTCTCTCTCTCTCTCTCTGCCTTTCAAATAAGTAAATTTAAAAAAAAAAGTTTTAAAATTGCATTCCTTACATGGTTATTGAATGCCACTAGCCCAATAGCAATAAACGAAGCCTGTTTGTAACTTAAAATTTTCTCTTAATCGCATTAGAAGGTAACAATAAACAGGTGATGTTAACATTTTTTAAAATATTTATTTGAAAGGCAGAGTTATAGAGTCAGAGACAGAGCAAGTGAGAGAGAGGGACAGAGAGAGAGGTCTTACATCCGCTGGTTCACTCCCCAACTGGCTGCAATGGATGGAGTTATGCCGATCTGAAGCCAGGAGCCAGGAGCTTCTTCCGGGTCTCTCATGTGAGTGAAGGGGCCCAAGGACTTGGGCCATCTTCCACTGCTTTCCCAGGCCATAGCACAGAGCTGGCTCGTAAGAGCAGCAGCCGGGTCTCAAACCAGTGCCTGTATGGGATGCCGACACTGCAGGCGGCGGCTTTACCCACTATGCCACAGCACCTGCCCCCTTAGATAAATTTTTTTTAAAATTGTTAAAAAAAAAAAAAGTTGTGATGCTATATGACTACATCTTAAAATCTCTGGTGAGAATTTTACCTAGCAAGCCTCAACGTTTATCATTTTACTCATTTAAAAAGGAAAAGTCACTATTGTTTTTTCCATGTTTTTTCTCGTGAGACTTTGACCTACTGACTTGTAATGGGTACCGCGTGTGAGATGGAAAACATTTTCTTCTCTTCGGTGTTGAGAAATGGACACCTGCCATCCAGAGGGGGCATCTTGGAGTCTGCGTTCTGAAAACCGTGTGTGTGTTTCTTAAACCCTATCTGAAGAGTGTCTAGCCAAATAGAGATGTCTAAATTTTCTTTTTTCTTTTTTTTATGAAAAAGGTCAAAAACAAAGCTCCCGCTGAAGTGCAGATAACTGCTGAACAACTCTTGAGAGAAGCGAAAGAAAGGGAACTTGAGCTGCTTCCACCTCCGCCTCAGCAGAAGATCACAGATGAAGAAGAATTAAACGATTACAAGCTACGGAAAAGGAAGGTACGTCTGCCTCCTCTCAGTCTCTCTAGTATTTAGAATTAAAGGGCAGAGTTTGACAAGTTCCTGATCGGTGAGAGTCTGCATGGTGAAGACGAGGTTAATGTTCCTAGCTCTCTGGTGAACTAACTGTGCTTTTGCTGAGCTATATAAAAATAAACTGTGAGTTGTCAACTTAAAATACAAAGCAATTAAGCCTGCCAGAGACGTAGTTTCTAGTGCTCAATCAAAGATGGCGGAAAGGTTAGCAGGTGGGAGACGCATAGGTGCGAGCAGCGTGTCCTTCGCACGGCTGGCTGCTGTACTTCTGTGGGTAAGACCTGGCACAGAGTCGTGAGATGATGCTGGGTCTGATCTGACCTCCTCACTCTGGAATGTGAGATTATTTTAGACCTCTCTCTCATCATGTCCCATCTAGTGAGCTATGGATGAAATCAGAGTTACCAAGAGGTCGTAAAGTTACTATGCAAAAGCATTGCCTTATTGGAAGCAAATATAAAGTGTGTCATGGGCAACGGGAGAAAACACCAATGAGTCTGTCTGTAGTTCTTCTTGGCCAAAGTTTTCTGTTTGGAAGTAAGAGTTTGAAAAAACATCAGTAGTTATAACTTCTGGCGTCTGATTCGTCAAGGATTCCAGTATGTCATTTCTCTTTTTTAAAAGAGAACAAAATAATAGTGTTTTTAGGACAAGGCTTATAGTAGGCAAAAGGTGATGCCATTTTCTCATTTAATTCAACCCTTTTTGCTGCCTTCCAGACTTTTGAAGATAACATAAGAAAAAACAGGACTGTAATTAGCAACTGGATAAAATACGCACAATGGGAGGAGAGTCTGAAGGAGATTCAAAGGTAAAATTGCCTAGAGTATAACACAAAGAAGTTGTAAGGTAACCGTGAAAAAAAAAAGTTAAATCACAAGTAAAAGAGTGTACCTCTGCACAGCGGGTGAAGCCACCTCCTGTAGCACCAGCACCCCATATGGGCGCTGGTTTGAGTTCCAGCTGCTCCACTTCTGATCAAGCTCCCTGCTAATGCTCCTGGGAAGGCAGCTGAAGATAGCCCAAGTGCTTGGACCACCTGCCAGCCACAGAGGAGACAAGGATGAAGCTCCTGACTTCTGGCTTCGGCCTGACCCAGCCCTGGCTTTTGTGGCCATTTGGGGAGTAAAACAGCAGATAGAAGCTTGTCTCTCTTTCCCTCTCTGATTCTAACTCTGCCTTTCAAATCAATAAATACATCTTTTAAAAAACAAACCAAAAAAGAGCATGCCTCTGGTAGCAATGTCCAACTTCCATTCCCTGGAGCCCTGCAGTTCCTTCAAAGGGGCTTGAGGGGCACTGTGTTAGTATGGTCTGGGGTGAATGGCAGGCGGAAGTTGTAAGGTGTAGCATTCACTCTGGCTAATTCTATATATTGAAATTTTGAAACAAAAATGTTCCACCCAGTACCAGTGGTGAACAAGATGAAAATTGCGACCTGGCCCTTGTCCAGCCTTGCCCGCGCCCTCTTGGCCCCTGCCTGTGCTGGG
This sequence comes from Sylvilagus floridanus, assembly GCA_949820135.1. Lineage (NCBI taxonomy): Eukaryota > Metazoa > Chordata > Mammalia > Lagomorpha > Leporidae > Sylvilagus > Sylvilagus floridanus. The sequence continues at coordinate 86,610,313 of OX463231.1, forward strand.
TCTAAGTACTCAGCACGCTCTGAGCACATCATTTCTCCTTGCCACGTTACTTGCCAGTTCTGTGTGCCCGGGAGGAGCACACCTTCCCTCCAGCCTTGTCGTCCTGGTAAACTCGGCTGTCCTCATGTTCTCCGTTCCGGAGTTACCTCCACTTAGCTCGTTCAGCAGACACTGTCGTTTCTGTGTCTGCTTCCTCTGCAGGACTCGACTGTGACCTGCATTGTGATCACAAACATGTTTATCTTTCCGTAGATTTTGCAAGCTATTTGAGAACACCATCTTTTCGGTTTTTATGCCCCAAACCTGTTACAGTAAACACCCAGTAAAACATCAGGGCATTGCAGCTAGCTTGGTACAGCTGCCGTGTGTTGTCTTTTCTACTTCTGAGACCCTCACCTCCTGCCTCCTCAGGGCTCGCTCCATCTACGAGCGTGCTTTAGATGTGGACTACCGAAATATTACGCTCTGGCTGAAGTATGCAGAAATGGAAATGAAAAATCGCCAGGTCAACCATGCCCGTAATATCTGGGACCGGGCCATCACGACTCTGCCCAGAGTCAACCAGTTCTGGTAAGTCCTGATCTAGCAGAGCAGCCTCTCAGACTGGAAAATGCTGTTGTGTGTGTGTTTTACTCACACAGTTTATTGTTTAGATTAATGTTGCAGTCTACTTTTTCTTTAAACATCCTATAAGAGCTTTTTAATGTCCCATAGTTTGTTAACTCATAATCAAAACGTTTACTAGCTAATCACATGTGATCAAAACTAAAGTGCTGATTGCAATCATTTGTGTCTAACAATGTCACATTGAACTAGCAACTTTTAAGAAGAAAATGTTTTCCCGATAGTTCATCTTGTTCAGATTTATATTTCATTAAGAAAATATGTTTGTATCAACCGTTAGGAAAGATAAAACCTTAAGTTTTTTCATTGAATAAAGGGAGAACTAGAAATTATCAAAGATGGTGTTTGCCTTAAGGCGCTTGGAGCACAACAGGTGTCTTGGGTCCCTGTGTTGAAGGTACAAGTACACGTACATGGAGGAGATGCTGGGGAATATCGCGGGTGCTCGCCAGGTGTTTGAGCGCTGGATGGAGTGGCAGCCCGAGGAGCAAGCCTGGCACTCCTACATCAACTTCGAGCTGAGGTACAAAGAGGTGGAGCGGGCCCGCACCATTTATGAACGATATATCCTTTGGATGAGCTCTGAGTTGTGCACTGCCCTGGGGGTAGCTCTTGTCATGGCCGGGACACAGAGTCGTTAATGCGAGGTTCCAGGTCCTCGGACTAGAACCAGCACCCATATGGGGTGACGGCGCTGCAGGTGGAGAATTAACCTAGTGCGCCACGGCACTGGGCCCTAAACCCATCTTTAAAAACACAAGTCACATGGCCAGCGCCACAGCTCACTAGGCTAATCCTCTGCCTGAGGCGCCGGCACCCCAGGTTCTAGTCCTGGTCAGGGTGCCAGATTCTGTCCCATTTGCTCCTCTTCCAGTCCAGCTCTCTGCTGTGGCCCAGGAGTGCAGTGCAGGATGGCCCAAGTGCTTGGGCCCTGCACCCACATGGGAGACCAGGAGGGAAGCACATGGCTCCTGGCTTCGGATCAACACAGTGTGCCGGCTGTAGTGGCCATTTGGGGGGTGAACCAACAGAAGGAAGACCTTTCTCTCTGTTCCTCTCTTTCATTGTCTAGCTCTGCCTGTCCAAAAAAAAAAAAGTAAAAACATAAGTCACAGACAAAAAAATACTATAATGAATTCCTTAAACTCCTATGATGTTAAATTTGCAGGCAGCTTTAGACTTTTCCTGGTGGTCACCACTCACTGAGTTCTTCTAATAGGTAACAACTCCAGACAAGCAGCCTGTGTGTATTCCTAACACTTCACTTACATTTAAGGCTAGAATAAGCCCCAAGTAAAACAATGAAGATGTATATAGAACTGGTAGTTCTTACATGATTTTATTATATCAAGGTACATGAATTTAACTTACTTTAATGTAGGCAAACTATCCATTTTTTCTCCACTTAACTGTTGTTTAAAATAGCATCCCTCTCCTACACACTGATTTCTTGACCCAAATGGAAATACTTAACCTAAGGTCAAGATGGGAGAGATGACTAAGATGAATGTCCATGGCCGGCGCCGCAGCTCACTAGGCTAATCCTCCGCCTTGCGGTGCTGGCACACCAGGTTCTAGTCCCAGTTGGGGCACCGGGTTCTGTCCCGGTTGTCCCTCTTCCAGGCCAGCTCTCTGCTGTGGCCCGGGAGTGCAGTGGAGGATGGCCCAAGTGCTTGGGCCCTGCACCCGCATGGGAGACCAGGAGAAGCACCTGGCTCCAGCCATCGGATCAGTGTGGTACGCCAGCCGCAGCGTGCCAACCGCGGCGGCCATTGTGGGGTGAACCAACGGCAAAGGAAGACCTTTCTCTCTGTCTCTCTCTGTCCACTCTGCCTGTCAAAAAAAAAAAATGAATGTTTTTACTAACATACCAATAAATTTCTCAAACTCGAAAAAAGAAACAAATGCAGATACTTCTCATTTCCCAAATTTTGTTTGAATTTGCATACTTGAGAAAATTTATTTGTAACCCCAAAGTTAGTCATAGCACATTTGTAGTCATTTGTGAACAGAGTGGTGAGAAGTTTGAGTCACCTGGTGGGCATGCTCCCCACTGCTGGCCAGGGACCCACACTGGACTGTGTCCCCGCAGTGTCAGGGCAGTGCCCAGAGGAGAAGATGAGAGGAACCGGGCTGTTTAGTGCCAGGAGCTCCGGGCGGGGAAGGGGGGAGGCAGCGGGACAGACTTTGGATTCCTACTCTGGTACCCGTTACTGGGGTGGCCTCAGGCCAGCCACTTGATACTTCTGAACCACATGTTCTCCTGTAAAGTGTAAGAAGATAGGATCATGCAGAATGAGTTTTTAGGATTTAAGATTATAATCTTTGTGAAGTGTACATAGGAGCGTCGGTTCAGTTTGCAAAAATGAAGCATTCACAGCGACTTTATGGAGCATGGCTGCTGCAGTGAGAATCGCCTTTATTACGCAGTATTCAGATCTCAGTCACCGACCTCAGTTTAATATTAGGAGTTTAAGGAAAGGTTTTAGAGCGCTTGCTATGTGCCAGGAATGATTGTACTGTACAAATGCGATCATGAATCTCCATGATGCACTTTAGGTAGAAGCTACTCTAAGACAAGGAAACTGAGGCAGGAGAGACTGAGTAGCTGACTGTGGTGTCCCAGGCAGTGATGGACATGGAGTTAAAACCCTGTAGGGGCTGGCGCTGTGCCATAGCAGGTAAAGCCTCCACCTGCAGTGCCAGCATCCTATATGGGCGCCAGTTTGATTCCCGGCTGCTCCACTTCCAATCCAGCTCTCTGCTACGGCCTGGGAAAGCAATAGGTGGCCCAAGTCCTTGGCCTCCTGCACCTGCATGAGAGACCCAGAGGAAGCTCCTGGCTCCTGTTTCGGATCGGCACAGCTCTGGCTGTTGCGGCCAACTGGGAAGTGAACCAGAGGATGGGAGACCCCTCCCTCAAAGAGATTCTACCGCAACTTAATATGTGTCTCATCACCCATATGGTTCCAATTTGAATTATTGTTTGGGTGTTTATTAATTTATTTTTATTTATTTGAAAAGCACAGCTACAGAGAGGCAGAGAGAGAGAGCGGTCTTCCATCTGGTGGTTCACTCCCTAAGTGGCCACAAGGGCAAGAACTGTGCTGATCAGGAGCCAGGAGCTTCTTCTGGGTCTCCCATGCAGGTGCAGGGGCCCAAGGACTTGGGTCATCTTCCTCTGCTTTTCCATGCCATGGCAGAGAGCCGGATCAGAAGTGGAGCAGCTGGGACTCGAACTGGCGCCCATATAGGATGCTGGCACTGCAGGTGATGGCCTTACCCACTATGCCACAGCACCGACCCTGGGTGTTTATTAATTTACTTATTTGTTTGAGATGCAGAGAGACATAGAGAAAGGCAAAGAGAGCTCCCATCCAGTTCACTCCCCTAGCTGGGGCTGGGCTTAGCTGAAGCTGGGAACTCAGTCTATGGACCCAATTACTCGAGAGATCACTACTGCCTCCTAGATTCTGTGTCAGCAGGAGGCTGCAGTCAGGAGCCAGACACAGGCCTTGAACCCTGGCACTCTAAAATAAGACGTGGGCATCCAAACAAGCATCCTAACACTAGACCGAATGCCAACCACTCTTGTTTTTTGAAGTCATGTTGCCTTGCCTGGTGTTTCCTTAATTCTCTTCCACTCGTCCTCGTGCACCCTGATGTTAAGAACTGGATCAAATATGCCCGCTTTGAAGAGAAACATGCTTACTTTGCGCACGCGCGGAAAGTGTACGAGCGAGCTGTTGAGTTCTTCGGGGATGAGCACATGGATGAACACCTCTACGTTGCCTTTGCCAAATTTGAAGAAAACCAGAAAGAAGTAAGTTTGCTGAACTCAGTTATGTTGCCAAAAAAACTTGGTGAGAGTAAGGATTGCATCTTGTGCACTATGTGTTCATGTCTACTTTTTCTTATCAGAGAAAATGTTCTCAAAGTAGAAAAAGTTGCTCACAGAAAACGGCATGCCTGTGTGGCCAAGCTGCATATGCATAAGCTGAGTGACTGTAGATTGTATTACAGCTGTCTCAATTTTGTTTTGCAACTTAACCTTTGAATCTGAGTGTAAACAGAGTTACTCGTTTGGTGTCCTGTGATGAGAAGGTAATAAACCTGGGAGACAAAGCTGGAAGCCCTCCTAGAACAGAATTGAGAATGAAAACAGATTGCCTCAGGAATAAGTACAAGCTTTTCTTCCATAGTGTGTGTGGGAAATAATTTCTCCAAGTAGCTCAAGTAATACAGATTTGAAAGAGGAAGACACTTGCACGGGTCGTGCAAGGGGTTCAGAACCTGAGGCCAGAGGGAAGCAGTGAAGGGATTTATGTGGGAGAGTGATTGGATATGATTTATACATTTTTTAAATCGTTGTTTATTTTATTTCCTGGAAAGATGGGGATAGACAGGTCTCCCATCTACTGGTTCACTCCCCAAACACTCACAAAGCTGCAGCTCAGCTGGGCCAGGACAAAGCCAAGAGCTGGGAACCGAGTGCAGGTCTCCTGCATGGGTGGTGGGGACCCAAGTACTGGAGCCGTCATCTGCTGTCTCCAAGGGTGTGCACTAGCAGGAGGCTGGACGTGGGAGTGAAGCTGGTACTCTAACCCTGGCACGCTGATACAGGATATGGGTGTCCCAGGCAGCGTCTTAACTGCTAGGCCCAGAGCCTCTGACTGATAAATGATGAATAAATTCAGGGGCAGGGGGTGACAAATATGTCTATAGGGGAGACCAGTAGGGAGACTTTGGGAATGGTTCAGTTAAGAGTGGAGACAGGTGGGCAGATGGGGAGACGAGCTGTGTTGAAGAGGTAGTAGTGGCTGGGTGTGTTGAAGGATTGAATGTGGAAATGTGGGAGGGGAGGATTGAAGGAGGACCCCTGGGGTTTTAATGTGAGCAGGTGAGACTGTGGGTGCTATCTACTAAGATTGGGAAGTGTGGGAAAGAGCCAGGTTTGATGGGTAAGTGGAGAGAAGAGCAGCTCAGATTGGGGCCTGTTTAGCTGAGAGGTGCAGCAGCATCCGACTGGCCACATCAGTGGACTACATGCAATGTGGAACTCCAAGCCGAGTCTCAGTCCCTGGACAAACACCTTCAACAACGAGAGAGGAAAGCCTTTATTTATATCAGACTTCTAGGTATTTTATGCCACAGTTACTCTTCCCAGTTTGTGATAGAATGAGAACATTGTGTTACAGAAGCTCATCCTGCCTGCTTTTAGTTTGAAAGGGTGCGAGTGATCTACAAGTATGCCCTGGATAGAATTTCAAAACAAGAGGCCCAAGAGCTCTTTAAGAACTACACCATCTTTGAGAAGAAGTTTGGTGACAGGCGCGGTATTGAAGACATCATCGTGAGCAAACGGAGATTCCAGTATGAGGAAGAAGTGAAGGTGAGTGCTGATGGGTGGTTAGCTGTGAGTGGCTGAGCCCTGCTGGGCCAGTCTGGCTACAGTGACACGAGGAATAGCGAGGTAGGGCCACACAGTGGCGTAAGGAGTCGCGAGTAGGGCCACACAGTGACGTGAGGAGTAGCGAAGTAGGGCCACTGTTACTGTCCTGATGATACACTGGCGGCTCTTTCAGAACAGGTGGAGTGGAGGAGGCAAGCAAATCAGCTTGGATTTGCTGTGTGGCTCAGGTGTTGGGAGTCATTTTGTTGACTGCTGACCATGTGCCTTAGAACGCGAGCAAAAGTGCTGTGGAATCTTTGAGCTCCTCTTTGAAAGAAGATGGAAAGGTCAGGTTGCTCTTTGGCATGTCATCCTTTGGCTTAGCAGCCTGAATGAAAGAGGTGCCATAGACACAGTTCTCCTCTCTCCGTTTTACTGGGAATGGACTGCTTTGATTTCAATTCAAAGATCATAGCAACTTCCTTTTTCATTCTATACATTGAAAAATATTTTGCTTAGTCAAATTAATTAAACTACCTGAGTGAAAGATTCCAAGATTGAGGACTAAGTCTGGTGTTACATAGGGTAGTAGGTCAGCAAGATAGGTTCAAGGGAAATTTCTAAAAATTGAAAAGGCAGGTCTCGGAATTGTGAGCACAAGAGAATTCCATTGTAATTTTGTTAAAAACATGCAGTCACATATATAAAGAAATACATTTTTTTAAAGATTTATTTGAGAGGCCGGCGCCGTGGCTCAACAGGCTAATCCTCCGCCTTGCGGCGCCGGCACACCGGGTTCTAGTCCCGGTCGGGGCGCTGGATTCTGTCCCTGTTGCCCCTCTTCCAGGCCAGCCCTCTGCTGTGGCCCGGGAGTGCAGTGGAGGATGGCCCAAGTGCTTGGGCCCTGCACCCCATGGGAGACCGGGAAAAAGCACCTAGCACCTGGCTCCTGCCATCGGATGAGCGCGGTGCGCCGGCTGCAGCGCGCGGCCGCGGCAGCCATTGGAGGGTGAACCAACGGCAAAAGGAAGACTTTTCTCTCTGTCTCTCTCTCTCACTGTCCACTCTGCCTGTCAGAAAAAAAAAAAAAAAAAAGATTTATTTGAGAGAGACAGAGTTCTTCCATCTGCTGGGTCACTCCCCAAATAGCTGCAACTGCCAGAGCTGAGCTGATCCAAAGCCAGGAGCCAGGAGCTTCTTCCAAGTCTCACAAGCAGGCACAGGGGCCTCCAAGTACTTGGGCTATTCTCCACTGCTTTCCCAGGCACATCAGCCTGAAGCTGGATCAGAAGAGGAGCAGCTGGGACATAAACCGACACCCATATGGGATGCCGGTGCCACAGGCAGAGGCTTAACCTACTAAGCATTTTCCCCAAGAAATACATTTTGAGATAGAAGTCTAATTTTTTGGGGACTGTTGACTAAATGAAAAACACCTTGTTGTGGGACACCAGGCCAATACCCTGTCCTCTGTTCCTTTCTATCCACACATTCACAAGAATGATAGTTTTAGGGCCGGCGCTGTGGCTCAATAGGCTAATCCTCCACCTTGCAGCGTCGGCACACTGGGTTCTAGTCCCGGTCGCCCCTCTTCCAGGCCAGACCTCTGCTGTGGCCAGGGAGTGCAGTGGAGGATGGCCCAAGTCCTTGGGTCCTGCACCCCATGGGAGACCAGGATAAGCACCTGGCTCCTGTGTTCGGACAGGCGCGGTGCGCCAGCTGCAGCGGCCGTTGGAGGGTGAACCAATGGCAAAGGAAGACCTTTTTCTCTCTCTCTCTTACTGTCCACTCTGCCTGTCAAAAGAAAAAAGATAGTTTTAGATTGAGATAGCATGGAAAATTCTAACTCGTAGAGGTGGGTTTGGTGCCTCCACATAGGCTAGCAAGTGTCCTCTTAGTTTTGTTTTTATTCATTAATCTGGTCTGTCTAGGCCAATCCGCACAATTACGACGCATGGTTTGATTACTTGCGCTTGGTGGAGAGCGATGCAGAAGCAGACACGGTGCGGGAAGTCTATGAGCGAGCCATTGCCAACGTGCCTCCCATTCAGGAGAAGAGGCACTGGAAGCGCTACATCTACCTGTGGATCAACTACGCCCTCTATGAGGAGTTGGAGGCCAAGGTAGAAGACACATGGAATCACATGTCAGCTCTTCATGGTTACCCCGCCCTGTTCTGCAGCTTGCCTGTCGTGGGTGCTAGCTAACATTTACAATCCTTGAAACAGAAGTTGAGTTTTAAATTCTTAGAGGCCTCTGTCCAGCCATTGCGCACCACTGAAAACTGGAATGCCCATGGCGGGCGCAGGTGAAGTGTTCTTTGTTGTTTTATTTTGTCAACCTCGAGGAACAAGCGATCACCTGGAACTTGAAACAGTGAAGTAGACCTTGGTTCACGTAGCTGCCCGGGTTTTCCCATACATAGGGATCCCAGCTAGAGTGTATATTTCTGTTTTTAGTGAAAATTGTGGCATTTTTAGAAATTGACCTGTGTAAATTGACAGATGAAGATTAATTTTTTTGTTGTTGATCTGAGACCATAAAACATCTTTGTTGTGCTATGAGGTGGACAGCATTTCCACAGAGATGTGCTTAGCACGTGCTGGTTACATGGTTTGTGGTCCTTAAACCAAGGTTAGTTCATACTCTTGGTCACAGGTGGCGTCAGGACTTGTAGCAGCTTTGATAGCATTTTCAGTGTTGGGTGTCCTTTTGTACTATGATTAGTAAAATTAGTGTTAGCAACAGACTTCAATACATTTTAAAATTTCTCATCCTAATACAGGATCCTGAGAGGACAAGACAGGTGTATCAAGCCTCTTTGGAATTAATTCCTCACAAGAAGGTATGCTTGCTCTAACGTGTCCTGTTCCTGCGAGGCCAACTTGAAGTAATTCAGTTGCATAGTGTAAGTGAGAATGAGACAGGCTCCTTGTCCCGGACAGTCTGCACGGAGTGACAGACAGCACAGGTAATGTAGAAAATCAGAGGAGACTAGGGATTGGAATAGATGAGTGGAAGAGGGAAGATACTTAACGTGCAGAGCACACAGCACGTCTGGGAGACACAGTGTCTGGATAACCGAGAGCATTCACGTGGACACGTGCCCTTCCTGTCGATGGCTGAGAAGTCATCCCTGCTCTGCTTCCTAGCACAGGAAACTGTAAAACTGTTTCCTTTGGTAGAAATTTTGACCAAGTGACCTTCCAGAAGAGAGGATACTCTGCCTTCTTAAAAGCGTGCCCACAGAACAAATTCTATTCCAAGGAGAGGCTATAAGGTTATGAAGTGCAGTAAGGCATCTAGATCTAGGGTAGATTGTTTTAACTTGAATAAAAGATGGTCACCTTTGCTTGTAAACAAGCAAAATACCTCCCTCCTTGTGCTAAGTTTTTGGGGAAATATCATTGCCAGTGGCCTTTGGTTAATAATAATTTAATTTAATTGAAATGAATCTTATTTAAAGTAGATATTTTTTGTGCTTTTTGTTTTTTAGTTCACATTTGCCAAAATGTGGTTATATTACGCACAGTTTGAAATAAGACAGAAAAATTTACCATTTGCCAGAAGAGCTTTGGTAAGTAAGGAAAGATCAAGATGCCTCACTAAGTTTTATGAGAAGGAAATTTACATCAGTGCTTACAAGTTGTGCAGTTCCTAAAACAGCAGTCAACACTGGAAATTAAAACAGTTACCAGTGACTAGGTCCTCCCTCAGACCAGAATTCAGTAAGTTTGGTCCTGTGCAAAGTTTTGGTTTTATTAAATGAGACTTCTGTTCATTAACATTTCTTAATGGGGTCAAATACTTTGTTTGAAAGCAATTGTCGGGCCGGCGCCTCGCCTCAATAGGCTAATCCTCCGCCTTGCGGCGCTGGCATACCAGGTTCTAGTCCCGGTCGGAGCGCCGGATTCTGTCCCGGTTGCCCCTCTTCCAGGCCAGCCCTCTGCTGTGGCCCGGGAGTGCAGTGGAGGATGGCCCAAGTGCTTGGGCCCTGCACCCCATGGGAGACCAGGATAAGCACCTGGCTCCTGCCTTTGGATCAGCGCGGTGCGCTGGCTGCAGTGCGCCAGCCGCGGTTGTCATTGGAGGGTGAACCAACGGCAAAGGAAGACTTTTCTCTCTGTCTCTCTCTCTCACTGTCCACTCTGCCTGTCAAAAAAATTAAAAAAAAAAAAAGAAAGCAATTGTCCTTTAGCTGTTCTCACTCTGCCAGTGGGTACAAGGCAGGTTTCCTTTGATGGCTTGCTTGTTTCTAGGAGATCTTGGACATCTGACATCCGTATTTCCTAAGGGATCCTGAGAAACTGTGAAATCCGTAGAGCTCTGGAATGCTGCCTTTTGCTGAACAAGAATGCATCAGCACAGGCCTTCTTGTAGCCAGAGGAACCAGAGGGGTTTTCATTTGGCCAGGATGCTCATCACCTTCTCTGATGAGCCAGTGTGATAAGAGGGGACGCACAGTTGACCCTACAGGGCTCTTCCCCAGTAGGGAGCTGCCTGTAGAACAGGTTGGCGGTGACTGTTCACAAGGGAGGCCTGCCAAGGTATCACTGTGGTCTGGTCGTTCTGTTTTCCAGGGAACATCCATAGGCAAATGTCCAAAGAACAAATTATTCAAAGGTTACATAGAATTGGAGCTGCAGCTTCGAGAATTTGACAGGTGCCGGAAGCTTTATGAAAAGTTTCTGGAATTTGGGCCTGAAAATTGTACCTCATGGATTAAATTTGCAGAATTAGAGACAATCCTTGGTGATATTGAGAGAGCTCGGGCAATCTACGAATTAGCCATCAGTCAGCCGCGCCTGGATATGCCAGAGGTAAGGATCTCACGTTGAACCATTCTAGATACTTCTCTAGAATTCTCTACAATTACTTTAGATGAGCGTCTAACCAAGTGTATGTGTTAGAGTAAGATGACGACCTAACCTAGGCTCTAGTCAGAATTTTTCTGTTTGTAGGATAGAAAGGATGGGAAGACTGGGGGCACTGTCCTGTAGTCAGATACTAGAGCACAGACGACACCCTAGGTGCAGTGGGATCCAATGGGGGTGGGTGATTTGCTGTCTTCTCCCTTTCTCAAACAGGGAAGACTAAAGGGGATGGGGCAGAGAAGGACAAGCCAGGAGGCAGCCCCATGGTCTAGTACAGAATATGTTCTAGATCAGGATCAGGCCAACAAGAGGTTCCACTTAAATCAGGATGTTCTTCAAATGACTCAAGTCCTGGCCTGCCTTGGATAGGAAAGCTTGAGCCACAAGGTGGCAGCAAACCACAGCAAGGACTGATCTGAATGTGACAAGAGCCGCAGCACTCAGCCAGCCTTGTATAAATGCTGCACTAACGTGACCCTGTTTTTAATGGTTTAGGCCTCACTCACCGCATTAGTGTGGGGTTTTATGTATCACCAGTTCCATCTGTGGGCTCCGCTTCTCCCCAGACTGCAGACAGCTGCCAGGTGCCCAGGCCATAGCTTTGACAAGCTATACCTAGCAGGTGGGCAGCTGTTCAGTGCTGCGTTTTCAGTTGAACTCAGATAACGAGGGATTTACAGGGAAGGCACTCGCAAGCAGCCTGGCCAGACTGCACCTGTGTCTCCCTAGAGGCCCGGCTGCATGTGGCAGGATCATGAGCGTGCCTGGGGGACGCCTGGCGAGTTTCTCAGCTCTCCTCATGAGTTGAGCATTTGAAAAACTCCCAAGGAGATTCTCAAGCTGAATCCAGGGTCTTTTTGCCTATAATGTAGAATTTTACTCAATGTTTAGCCAACTTAGAAATATCAGCTCTACTTATTTTTATCTATACATGATCTGTTGGTTGTTCAGTAAAAGTTCTGTGTTCCTGGATGTAGGCTAGATAATAATTAAGCTGTGTTTTGAATAGAGACATAATTCTTTCCAAAAGGCAAGGCTGACCTGTCGTCTTTCTTAGGTGCTCTGGAAGTCTTATATTGACTTTGAAATTGAGCAGGAGGAAACTGAAAGAACACGAAATCTGTACCGACAGTTGCTTCAGCGGACACAGCATGTCAAGGTATCTCGTGTTTGTAGATGATCTTTGATTTTGCTGGAGCCAGTAGTCCTAGCAAAAAGTACTATAGTTCTGTATTTTAAGTGGGGTTTTTCTTGTGTTTTATCTTATTTTGAGGATTTTATTTATTTGAGAGGTAGAATTACAGACAGGGAGAAGGAGACAGAAAGGTCTTCCATCTGCTGGCTTGCTCCCCATATGGCTGCAACAGCCGGAACTGGGCCAGTCCGAAGCCAGGAGCTTCTTTCAGATCTCCCATGCGGGTGCAGGGACCCAAGCCCAAGCGCTTAGACCATCTCCTACTGCTTTCCCAGGACATAGCAGAGAGCTGGATTGGAAGAGGAGTAGCCGGGACTAGAACCGGCACCACGTGAGATGCCAGCACTGCAGGTGGAAGATTAACCTCCTATGCCACAGTGCAGGCCCGTTTCTTGTGTTTTAAACGATGTCCTTGCTTTTCAAGAGAATTCATCTCAGAAGACTTTGTAATGTTTACACAGTTTATACTGCATGTGACTCACTTGGATATCACAGGATTGAAAAAAAAAGTCAAACTCTTCAGGATTTTAGGACCATGTCAGAAACGTAATTAGACTTTAAATACAGACTGCTTTAGTATTTATATTGAAGTGCGTTTTCAAATGCGACATTGTGTGGAACACTGGAGAACATGTGTAGATGTCATTAACTAGAAATTCACTTTATTAGTAGTAGTGCATCATTGTGACACGATTCATTTGGTCCCCTAATTCTTTTAAAGGTGTGGATCAGTTTTGCTCAGTTTGAGTTGTCTTCAGGGAAAGAAGGAAGTTTGAGTAAATGCCGACAGATTTATGAAGAGGCCAACAAAACCATGCGAAACTGTGAAGAAAAGGAAGAGAGGCTTATGCTGCTGGAATCCTGGCGAAACTTTGAAGATGAATTTGGAACTGTAGCAGATAAGGAGAGAGTAGTCAAACTGATGCCAGAGAAGGTCAAGAAGAGAAGAAAGGTCCAGGCCGATGATGGGGTAAGAACCGAGCCCTTGCACCCATGCAAATGCAGTGTCAAACGAGTAGGCACACGTCCAACTTTCAAGTTGGCACTTTTTTGACAGTCAGTGAGCTGGAGCAGACAGCCTAGAGTGGGAGACAGGGCAGGAGGAGGGAATGGGCCACCTTGGGGTAGAGAATGGGAGAGGGCTGAGTCTAGGAACCACTTGACGTAGTTTCCAGAGCATTAGCAGGGGTCTTGTGTTGGGCAGTGAAACGCGCCTTTGGGCAGGAGCGGATCCAGAGATGCCGCTGCAGCTGTAGGAGTTTGGTGGGAACCAGCACCGCTGTTACGTATAAAGTGCAGTGAGGTGGGCCCAAGGGGCTCAGGCGGAAGCAGACCTGCCAAGACGCTGCTTCTGTAAGCTGAGCCAGTGACGGCAGAAGCTGGAACTGGAGCAGGGTCTGCTAGGTAAGAGTTGGGGAAATGAATCAGTGATCAGCTGCAAGTGAGGGTGTGAGGGCAGGAAGTCAGAATCATTGCAGATTTTGTAGCTTTTGCTACTGGGTAAATATTAATAAAAATCTTGATCTAAAAATTTTCAGATATTATATGTAAGTCCACAAGATAGAATTGAAGACACTGATTATCTTCGTAGTTGACTGTGGAGAGCTGTGCTTAGTTTTGTTTTGTTTTTTTTTGTGAGGGAGGTGGGGTATAATTTTCTTCCACAGGGTTTTCGATTCAAGATTCATGGTAGGCTAAGAAGTTAGCAGTCCAACAGCTGCTAATCACCAGTCTTTCAGAACCAGCCCTGTTCTTTCTCTAGTAGATTCTGATATTTTATAAATGAAGATGAGCTGGACTTGAACTCTGGGTTCCCCAGAAAAAGTTCCCCACTTTAAATGGAATACAGAGTATTTCAGCCATGGCTTTCCTTACCTGCTGTTTCCTTTCTGCAGTCCGATGCAGGCTGGGAAGAATACTACGATTACATCTTTCCAGAAGATGCTGCCAACCAGCCCAACCTCAAGCTGCTGGCCATGGCCAAGCTGTGGAAGAAACAGCAACAGGAAAAGGAGGCTGCTGAGCAAGACCCAGATAAGGACATGGATGAGAGGGACCCCTGAGCTTTTCTGCATACTGATGTTTTATTATTTTTACAAATTAATAGCTTGGAACTGTTGGTGACTCCCAAAGTTTTTTTATATATATTTTACCAGTACAGAATTGACTGGAATCCCACAGATACTTTTCGAATGATTTTTAAAATGCTTTTGGATTGGAAAGGTATTTTTTAATGGCTCTTTTTTCTTTATACAACTGAGTCCAAACTTTTCTGATGTTTGTCCATGTCATGCATTAGGAAATGTAATTAACCATCTATTTTAGATGGACCTGCAGACTTGTACTTTTGTGTTGGAAGTTTTTGGGTTATTTCCTGTGCTGTTTTCTTGTTTTATGTCTGCGTAAGTTCATCTGAGACCTATAGCTTTCCTGGCCTCTGAGTCACAGGCTTCAGGTCCCAGTGCCACTAGTAATTTAACTTTTATTTTCGGTTTCCTCACTCATAAATGGGCTAATACTTTGACAGCTTATTTTGAAGGTTACCATAGAAAAGGAATATACCTGGCACATAGTAAGTGCTCAATAAAATGTTGTGAGCCACTTTCTTTGTAGAACTGAATGTACTTGGATTAACTTCTGGCTACCACTGCCTTCTTACTAGTGGCCAGAGGTATAGGGCTTTTTTGGAAGCTTGGAAGCTAAGTTCTAGCAGGCTGTAGTATCTTCTGATACATTAAACCCCTTGGGTTTGAGTAAGCATAAAAACCCTTTAAGATAACTACTTGCTAAATAAGGAAACTTAAATAGCACAAGAATGATAATATATTTGGTGATAATGTCACTCACATTCTTAAGCAAAAAACATATGCTTAGGTGGACTGGAGAAGTTTCATTTAACCTGGACCACATTTCTCAAGCATTTTGTTCTGTTCACTGTGGCTCCAGTGCTGTAGTCACTGGACAGTGTCAGCCTCTGAGGTGTGTGTGGCTTCTGGCTCTTGTTGCTGAGGTCTGTCTTGTGAGTAAAAAGGAATATAGATTACAGTCTGTTGGCTAAGTCTGCAGAGAGCAGAGTATGGACGTGTAATCAGTAGCTGTTTTGTACACACAAGACAAACTGATGACCGTGTTTGCATAATAAGCAGTGCCAGTGTGAAATGCTTGGAGGAAGAAGTTACTCTTTCATGGAAGAATACTTCTCATCTACCCTATTAAGTCCTTTCAAAAGTAAAAGGTTTTTAGTAACTGCTACTTTTGTATTTCTTTAGTTGCTTTTCTTACTTCATTATTTACAGGTGAGAAAATTTTGTGTGAAAAATGCATGGTTGGCCGTTGATCAAGTTTCTTTAGGAATTGGGTTCTTTTTCCTCTTACATTGTAAGTTCTTCCCAGTTACCAAATATATAAAATGTGTAATAAGGAAGCTTAAGTATGCTGAGCGGGGGATATTTCAAGGATGCATCGGAAACACGTTTTATAGAGTGGCATTTGGTGCAGTTCAGACACTACTTAAGGGGGCCCGCACTCTCGATTCCACTTTCTGCCACTGCAGAGGCTGGGAGGCGGCAAGGGACGGCTCAGGTGGTTGGGTGCGTGCCACCCACACAGCAGACCTTGGGTTGATTTCCTGGCCCCTGACTTGAGCCTGGCACAGCCCCAGTTTTGCATGTCCCTTTCAAGAAGTTTACCACAGTGCAGACAAAAACACATGCTAAATGATGACCTTTAACAAATCTGGTTAAGTTTTATAAATGGCCAACAAACTTCCAGAAAACATCCATAGAACCAACAATGTATTTTATTATACACCTTAGATTTATACATTTCATATATGCTTTTAAAGCTTCAATTAACAATTCAGTACAAAATAAAAAATTTATATATGCAGCAGTGGTTCTCAGGCACTGAAATGGGGAGATTGGAGCAAGTCTTTCCCTAGCACACAGTGAACATGAGTGGAATGCTTCCTCGACCTAGCTGCCTTTCTGATTGGATCTCAGTACAGCCAACAGCTTTAATAGGTATGATATTGCTAACTGGAAACAATGCTATTGAAAGTAGAACTTGCAGTTTCTTCACGCCTTTAAGACCTCAATGACTACTTTTCTCCGCTAGAGCTCCAAGATCATCCGATGAAAACACTGTCCATAACCACCTGGAGCAGCTGCCTAAGAACCACTGCCCAGGGCTATTCAATGTCCTCCGGCCTCACCGGATGAGGTAATGGGATGATGGATTTCTTCTCCGTGTCCCTGGAAAGTGCTTTCCTCATATCTGTCAGGAAGCAAAGATTAACGTAAGCAGCCAGATTCCAAATTCAAAGTGTAGAGCTAAAATTCTTAGACGGTCTTGTCTCCTATCCCCTACTTTCTGAAAGATAATTGAGACTCCCAATTGCAAGTAAATCAGATGCCAATAAACCCCCAGTATTGGGTTCAGCATACAAATGTTCTAAACACCATGCCTGTAACACAGTAAGACAACAATCGACAGAAATTAACCACTGATCAGTTAATAAAACTGCCATTAGGTTCACAAAGGTTGGTTAGCTATTTAGATCAAATATTCTTTTAAACTTACTGAAGTAATTGAACAGTTTAATCTGAATGAATGTATTGTTTCCACCATAGAAGAGAACCTACCATAGGCGTCCTCATCAGGTTCCCCATTGCTGGCTGAATAGTACTCTATGACAGTCCTGTAGACACTGTAGCCCAGCTGCTTATACATATTCACTGCAACTTGGTTAGATACTCTCACAAAGAGGTCAACAAAAAATCCACCCTTTCTTTAAAAAGAAAAAGAAAGTGTTAGAATGAGGTGACTGCTTTTGTTAAAAAAATGCTATTTTTGAATTTTTTTTACAAAAATCTAAATATGTGGTTTTTTTAATGTTTCTACTACCTGGCTTTAAAAATACTATGTATTTTATGTCACAGTTCATCTTAAAGATTTGACATGGCATACTGTGTGACATTATGAAGCAAATGGCTGTGACCCTAAAGCCCTTAGGTCTCCCACTGGTTGGTCACCCAGAGTGACTACACCATTATCCTTACTTTTTACCTATTGTTAGTTTCCCGTTTGAGAATTTTATATAAATGGAATTACTTGTGACTTTTCTTAGGTGACTTTAGCATCCCACTGTATGAATATACAAGCTATCCATGTCATACTGACAAAAATCTCCAGTTGTTTTGTGCTGCATGTCTCACGGTATAGTATCTAAGGTCTCTAGTGAAGGGTCGTTGCTGTGTCAGAGGAGGGTGCACCTTTTCAGCTTGCATAGTGCTAAACTTTCCAGCCTGTGTCTAGCAACTTAGGTCCACAGCCAAGCCTCTCTAACAGTGTCTTGGTATGATGTAAATATGCATGTTTGATTACTAATGGGGCTGAATGTATTTTTGTTTAATGGCCATTTGGATTCTCCTGTATAGTTCTCATTGATATTCCAATTTTTTCCCCAGCTGTAGTTCTCTATGTATTCTAGGTATTCAATATTGTATAGTGTTTCTGCAAATATTTTCAATTTGTGGACTGTCATTATCTTTTAAGAAGCTGGTTTCCAATCTGGAATTTTGCAACCTGGGACAACGTTTTTTCCCATATGGATGGATACGGAATAGTCTCACCACCTTTACCTGTCTGTAGAGCACTGATTTGTACTGCCTGTGAGGTATGTCAAAATACATGCATTACGGGATCTGTTTCTCAGATTCTGTCCCACTAGTCTGGACCATTGTAATATACATTCTTGCTCTCATTACATGAGAATGACAAATGTTTAAGAAATCCTGTCTTGTTTTGCTTTTGTCTGAGTTTCACAATCAACCTAATTAACAAGTCCCACAAAAAATAATTAGCAAACTTGATGTAATTAGTCAAAATTGCAAACTGACCATTTCTGTAATATCCTCTGATCCATGGAGATAACCTATCTCTCCAATTAGTTAAGCACTTAAATTTTTATAAATTTCAACAGAGGTCTTACACAGCTTATATTAGATGTTTAACTATGTGTTCTTTTTTAGTGTCACACAAATGGCACCTCTTTCTATAAAGATTTTTATATTGCTTTTGTATTTAGTAACTTTGTAGATTCTTGTGGATTTCCTCTTTGTAACAGTTGAGTTTCCTCCCAAACCTCAGATGCTTACATCTCTGGCTTTCCTATGCTGTCTCGGATTTACAGCTGATTATTGGAGAGCGTAGCTGCAGTCATCCCCTTGTCACTGGTTTCAGAGGGAAAATATCTGCGGGTACTTCAAGTCCATGAACAATGGATGGCTACAGATGCTGGGATGCGTGCCCAGTTCCATGAACTTCCTGAATACCTGGTATTTCCTGCAGTTGTTCTGCAGATAGACACAGTCTCTGCTCACAGAACCTTTCCTAATTCACAATTTTTATCCAGGAGTGAATACTGGCTTTTATCAGATTTACTCAAAGAAAACAACCTTGCATTGAACTCTTTATATATTTATATGTAAGTGAAACCATTTTGCAAATGATTTTTCTGGGATATTTTCAACTAAGGAGTAAGATTTTGTTAAGGCATTTTTATGTAAAAGTAACCTCATAATTCAGTTCTTAAATGAGAAGCTGCAGCTTCCTCTGTAAAAAGACTTTTGGCTACCAATTTAAATTCTCAAGGGTCAGCTTGCAGCTAAGAATTGTTTTTGAGACTGAGAAGTTGTTACATAACACAGGACTTGGACAGCCTGCAGCCTAATACAGGGGTACTTCAAGGAGTCCACGGGAAATGTAAGAAAAAGGAAATTTTGGTACAAAACATAATATATATTTGGTTAACTTTTTGAAGACCCCTCATGTATTTGCTCTCTCTGGCTCAGAAAGTTTGTTCTATGCTTTAGCCAATTTTTCTATTAGAAAGAAGCATCTGTCTCACTGGGTACTAAAGATGCTTAACTGGTCATCTTGATGGTTTGAGTCACTAATATGCAGGGATCCCTTTTCACTCTAGAAACTTACCCAACTAGAATATAAATATTATAATGGAAGTATGCCAACTTTGTTTTGGTCAGAACATGCACGGTTTTTCTTTCAGTGTTTCATCTTTACTGTACATGGAATCCAGTTCTTTGTCCTTAACCAGATACAGCCCTCCTCTTATTACGTGCTTTTTGTTTGGCCAGTTAATTTCCTTTTTTGCCTTTGATTTTTATCATTTTCTCATTTGTTTGGAAATGATATATAGATATATACTACTTCTGTTTTTAATGTATATATGTACAGCCATACCTATACAAATAAAGCTTATAACAAGGGCTGAGACCTCTACTGAGGGAGAGACTATCCTGTAACTACAGTAATTCCCAAGTGCAAGGTCACATGTGCTGTGAACCCATTTCTAACTCCCTGTCAACAAAGGCAGTTTCCTCCCCTCCTTGCTGAGCGGTCTTACTGCTCCCGTTCTGTGACTGAGGAAAGTGAGGTGGGGTTTGAGGCCATGCTGTAGGCCTACCAGCTGTGTAACTGGTGGCGCCCACAACTGGCTCTCGGCAGCGTGTCTGCCACTGTGGCCCGTGTTCCTGTATGCTCTGTTAACTGCACTGAGATGCCAAGGGCAACGCTATTTCCTTGCTTTTGAGTTCTTTTTGCCTGTAACTGGGCTTGTAGAAGTTGTTACTTCTTTAAAACTTTATTAAATCCAATAATTAAGTGGAAATTACGCTGTAAGAGTCCTTTTCTGCTATACTTTTAGGCATTGACTGGCCAATCTGATACCTGTATCTCTCACCTCTTCTAAATAAGCCTCCATTTAAAATACTGTGTAACACTGGACAGGTCCGTCTCAAACAGTGCCATAAAATTCCTGGAGGATGGTGTAGCAAGTGCTGCTGGCATCCCACATGAGCACTGGTTCGAGTCCCGGCTGCTCCACCTCCCTGCTAATGCATGGGGGAAAGCAGAAAATGGCCCAAGTGCTTGGGCCCCTGTCACCCATGTGAGAGCCCTGAAGAAGCTTCCAGTACAGCTCCAGCCATTTTGGGGAGTGAACCAGTGAATGGAAACTCTCTCCCTCTCAAAATCTTAAATATGTTGGTAGTTCCTAAACTATACTGAGGCACTGCAGAATAGTTTACATGTCAGAAACTGACAAACCACCAGTCAGCAGTATATGACATTTCTTTTAATGAAGCTGGATTTCTGGCAGTTGCTAAGATTAAAAACACTAGTGCCTTCTGAACATCCATATAATGGGTCTGTCAGTGAAGTGTTAATCATTAAAGTCAAGGCTCAACATGTGCACACACCTTACTAGATCACCATAGTTCAAAATGAAAAATGTTTTTCAAAAGGCTACTTAAACTGTTAGGCTGTAAATAGTCCTAAGCAATTATATCTCAAGTGCTACAGTATTTTCTTTTGGCCTAGGAGCACTGAAAACACTGCCCTTGGCATCTCAGTGCAGTTAACAGAGCATACAGGAACACGGGCCACAGTGGCAGACACGCTGCCGAGAGCCAGTTGTGGGTGCCACCAGTTACACAGCTGGTAGGCCTACAGCATGGCCTCAAACCCCACTTTCCTCAGTCAGAACAGGACAGTAAGACTGCTCTGAACAGGACAGAGTTGTGAGGACCACAGGAGGCTGAAGATGCAAGCCCTGTAAATCGCAAAGCATGATAGTCGGTCAGCCCCAGGGAAGAATCACAGTGATCCAGGTTTAAAGATCACTGAGTATACAGAAGAAAACAGTATCTCACCTTTCTGAGATCTCCTCTAGTAGCTCCATAAGTTTAGCAGCCAAACCAAGGCGGCGAAATTCTGGGGCCACAGACAGAGCTGTGACGTGCCCATGCCATTCTTCCCTAGCTACTGAGCCTTCGGCTTTACCCATAACTGCCAAGACAACAAAAATGCATTCAGTAGATACACTGGTTTACATATAAACACATAATTATTGTTGGCACAGTTCTATTGCAAAGGAAACTAAGACAAACACTTAAGCACTATCTGAGGTCATCCAATTAATGGTTATTAATGCTTTCATTTACCTGCAAAGGCACTGCTATGTATCTACAGCCAGGATCAATATAAATTGAAAGAAATGATGTATTACGAACAAACTCTGAACAAAAGCCTAGAGTATGTATTTTTTCAAAGCTCTGCATCTCATGTGGGTGTCTGTATACATGACAGTTACTTCACAGCTCTAACTTCTTGTTAGTAATACTAAGTATGAAGACGCCACGATCCCTGCATTATGTACCAAATATACCAGGTAGTAATTAAACACATACAGAATAAAAGCTCCAAGGTGACTGAGGCTGTGTGTCCGGTTCTGTCATATCTCCTACACTTACCACAATGCCTAAAACAGCCAGAAGTTCAATAAACTGAAACAATGATTATCTAATCCTGCAGTCTCAATCAAGTTGAAACCTATATGACGATCTTAACTACTTCTGAAAAAAGTATCAATGGTGTGATACTTACTATAACCCATTAATTCTCCACCAGGTGCCTCTGCAACAATGAAATACTCTGGCCAGTGGGCGAGGTACTGCAGGTAAAAAGGAATCCCATACTAGAATCCTGTTAAGGAGTGTGAAAAATAACAGGCAGGAAAGGTTCTTCATTAGAAGGATATTTTGAGAAAAGACTCCTGTAAAGTATATTGCAGGGCCGGCGCTGTAGTGCAGCAGTTAAAGCCTCCACCTGCAGTGCTGGTATCCCATATGGGCGCTGGGCCTGGTCCCAGCTGCTCCACTTCCCATCCAGCTCTCTGCTGTGGCCTGGGAAAGCAGTGGAAGATGGCCCAAGTCCTTGGGCCCCTGCACCCACGTGGGAGACCTGGAAGAAGCTCCTGTTTTGGATCAGTGCAGCCAATTCCCCGGGGAGTAAACTAGCAGATGGAAGACCTCTCTCTTTGCCTTTCCTTCTCTAACTCTTTCAAATAGAATAAATAAATTTAAAAAAAAAAGATGGCCAAGGTGCTTGGGACCCTGCACCATGTTGGAGACCCGAAAGAAGCTCCTGACTTTGGATCAGCCAAGCTCTAGCCCCTGTGACCATCTGGGGAGTGAACCAGCGGACAGAAGACCTCTGATAACTCTGCCTTTCAAATAAATAAATCTTCCTTTAAAAAAAAAAGTGGGAGGGGAAAAAAGTGAGAATATCAATGAAATGAAATGAAAAGCTGAAAGCTGCGTCTTGAAAAAAAAAAAAAAAAAACAACGTATATTGCTTGTTACTTTATCCCCAGGTCTACATATGTATGGTTTCTGTCTGATCACTGCATGGAATATTTATGGTAGCATCGAGTTAACCAAGTTATCTAGACCTATAACCTCACATGTAGAACAGGGACAGTATCTTGTGATGGAAAGCAGAGAACCAGAACTCCGAGTTCTCTACAGTCCACTTGCTGTATCAACCTCTGCACTCTGCTTTCATCACCTGTGCTCACTGCCTCCTCCTAGGACTATGAATGCCATGTTCCAAACTTACCCTGGGAGCACTGGGCGTCAGGCCCAGCAGTTTGGAACTGCGACTCAAATGTATAACAGTGCGTGGATGTAAATCCTGGCTCCACTCCCCATTCCAGCTTCCTGCTCACGTGCAGGTGCTGGTTCAACCCCCCACCCAAGGGGAGACCCAGCTTCGGTTCCTGGCTTCTGGTTCTGCCAGGCCCAGGCCCAGCCTCAGTTGTTGTGGATATATGGGTAGTGAACCAGTGGATTGGAGATCTGTCTCAAATTAAAAAAAAAAAAAAATTGGCCTCAAGTCCTGCAAGAGGCAACTATTATCTGATTTTCCTGTCCACTGATTCAAATTCTCCATTTCTAAGAATGCAGATAAAAGCTGAAATAGGCATTTTGTCAATATAAATGCCTGAATAGTTACGTTCACTAATTAACTCTTCAACCCTGGGATGCCCTCACACATACTCATTCCTGCATTTCTTCCTAACGTAAGATTTCTAATGTGACTTCGTAAGAGGACACTGTCGGTCATGTGAGTTCCTAGAAAACTCGATTAGTGCTTTTCAAAAATCTCTGAGGCAGTTGTAATGTTGAGAACTCAGACATAACCCTTAACATGGCAGGCTGTTCTCCTGCCACCCGCCCTGCTCTGGCTCCAGGAAGAGCCCATCAACCGTGAGGACCTATCATCTGGTCACTTTCAAATCCGGGCTCACCTGGATTATAGGGTGTTTACTGTCAAGTTAAAAAAAAATGGTTTTTGAACAGAAGTATCTTCAATTAGTCATAATTTTTAAAATACAAAGGAAAACTGGATTTTTTTGCTTTGGATATGTAGTCCTGTTCCCACCTTCATCTCTGTAGTCAATTTTCTCTGCTACATAGCATTACTTTGCCTGCAGAGACAGTTTAAATATCTGTCTTGAGACCACGGGTATCTAGATTACTTCCAGTTGTTCAAAAACCTTTGCTTACTCTGTGTGAAGGTTGCTCTGAAACTTTAATACTGTAACTCCCCGGAAATAAACAACTTCTCTAATGATGCAGCTCAGGGGTTAGCGAGCTTTTTATTGGAAGGGCCAGATGGGAAATAGCCCAGGCTTCGTGGAACATATGGTGTTTGCTGCAACTACTCAAAGCTGTGAAAGCCACAGACAACATGTAAGTTAATCAGCATGATGTGTCCCAATAAAACCCTATTTACACAAACAGGCAGCACACCAGATCTGCCAACCCTGACATCAGCTGCCTCTGCTGATTTTCAGCTTTCAGGAAAAAGAAATAGTGCAGTTCCAAAGTGCCTGCCAGTGACGCTGTGGCAGTTAATAACGTTCCTAGCAATTTACGAGGATATCCTCCCACCTCACCAATCATCAGCATTGAATTTTATCATTTTGGCTTTATTCCTATGTCTCTGACTACTGAGACTGAACTCAATATGTGCACTAGCCTCCTACATGCTCACTTCTGGGAAACCATCAGTTACCAGGACCCTCTAATCCACCTGCCACGGCCACAGATCACAACTAGGGAATCCAACTCTGGTGGTAGTGTTCTGTTCTGAAGATTTCTCTCCTTATTTCAAAGAGTTACACACAGAGACAGAGAAAGCAAACTTCCATCCACTGGTTCACTCCCTAGATGGCTGCCAACAGCTGGGGCTAGGTCAGGATGAAGCCAGGAGCTTCTCCCAGGTCTCCTACATGGGTGCAGGGGCCCAAGCACTTGAGCCATCTTCTGCTGTTTTCTCGGGCACGTTAGCAGGGAGCTGGATTAGAAGCAGAGCAGCCAGGACCCAAAGTGGTGCCCATACGGGGTGCCCAGCACCACAGGTGGCAGCTTTACCAACTGTGCCACAGTGCGGGCCCAACTTTGTGGTTTAAGCCACTGAAGCTGTGAGGCTTATCTGCTACTGCAGCATGGCCCACTGTGTGATCTTTGCCCACTCTCTTACCAAGAGAGTGACAAAGACAAATAACTGTTGCTCCAGATCCTTTATTCACTCTTCTGTACTCCAGATGAGACTGGGTGTGCGGGGCAGGAGACCCAGAAGGGTCTGTGAGACCCAGAAGGGCTCTGTGCTATTTCCCAACAGCATCCTTAAGAGGGAAGGCCACTCCCCCCTTCCCTCTGGTGATCCTTAGAAACGTGTGGGGGTGCTTTTGCTCTGGCAGCCATCAGGATCAGCAAGATCCAGGCCACCCTGGGGATGCCATCAGAGAGAAATGCGCCATCTGCAGACGTCCCTGCGCTCTCTGCTGTGTACAGCCGCGCTGATCACCCAGGGAGGATTTGCACTGTTGCAGATTTATATGAGGTTATTATGTCAACAGTTTGTCAGGCAGACTGAAGACAACTTCTGCTCTCATTTGTGTTTTAATTCCTTCCTGTGTTGACTCTGGTGTTTCCCCAACTACAAGCTTTACTATTTTTTTGGTACTCAAGGCTGTTTTTTTTCCTTTTGTTTCTCCATTTTCATCTGTTTATTTAGTAATTTTTTTTTTAAAAAGGATACAGTTTCTGTAAGTGGATCCAAATTACTAAAAGAAACAAGAAAAATGTTAATAGTAAGCAGTATAAGTATTTACAAAAACCAGTCTAGATAAGCATGCTAAATGTGATATTATCACCAGGGGGGAAAAAAGTGCTTAACCTGCAACTTTAAAACCAACTTGAGGAGTGAGGAAAACTCAACTACTGATGGCCACGATGAGCCGTCACAGCAGCTAGAGCTGCCCATACATTTCCATTTAACTGCCACGTCCTTACATGCTAACCTACAGTTAGTAGGGCTACATCCGGGTCTTCCATCCTCTAAGAGGCAACAACTTGTTAGTGGAACTGGGGACTGTCTAGGCAGGTTCCTGCCACAGACAGAAGGGTCCAGGTGGTCACTGCAGCTTCCCACCCCAAGGATCCTCCCTGCCTCTCGGGCCTTCCCTGGAAGATCTTCCTTGGTCCGCGACTCCCCCTGTACAGTGGGTGCTCCCGCCTCGCAGTCTCTGCTCCCCATTCCTCCATCACCACCATTCCTCCATTCTCTCAGACTCTTAACACACCACCCACCCCCAAATCAACACTCTTCAAACCCATCTCCTCCATCCCCAAACGGCCAGCCCTCTGCTCTTCAGTTACTGGACCCGCCACTGTGCCAGACACAGAACAGCTCTTTGGAGCTCTGCCTCTCCCCATTTCTGGTCGGAGTCTTCCCTGGGCCCTTCGACAATGCCAGGCACACGCCACTTCTCTAGTCGGGCCGCTCTAACTTTTCAGTGTCAGACGTTATGTGCAAAAATGAATGAGTGCCCCCAAAATACTGTTTGTGTGAGCTCTTTTAATATCTAAAAATTGTTATTAAGAATAATAAATCAATTACATATCAACATGAATAACTTCACCAAAAAAAAATTTGTTTTAAACAATTTTGGTTTCTAACAGTTTGGCAGGTCCGGAAGACAGCTGGGTGCTCAAGCAGTCCGTGTGCTTTCTGCTCCTGCGTCCTCCATGTCCCTTTCCTAGAAGTGTGGACACACGACGCACACAGCAGTGGCGTGGGCACCCCCCGCCCCCGCCACCTGAAACGCTCTCGTCCCTCAGCCCCCACATCCCACCTCACCTGTGGGCCACGCTGCGACCCTGGGTGGCTGAGGGAGCCACGCTCCCTCATGGACATCACCCAGCTTCCCAGTCACCTAGTAGTCACGACCTCCCATCCCCCAATTCTCTCTAGTCCAGGCCTACACTTGAGACCTCCCTGCCCAGATGCTTGGCTGACCCCTCCACCTGGGTGTCCCCTCGCATGCCCACAGTCCACTGCAGCTGCCCGTACAGCTCCCCTTCCCCCGCGCGCACGGGACTCACTCACTCCTTCCGGTCCGTCTGCACTGACGCCTTCCCTGGACACCCAGTGCAAAGCTCAACGCCCACTCCCTTCCAGGGTCCCTTCTTCCCTCTGCGCAACGCTACGTTCTGCATGTTGCATTTACTGCTTCCCTTCTAAAATGCATGTTCCAGAGAACAGCGTTCTGTTTTGCTCACTGCATCCCTAGTACTGGCCCAGAGTAGGCACTCAAATACTTTCCCCAAAGTACATGCTTGTTAAGTGAACTGCAGCGTTCTACATGCACTGCTTCAAGTCTTCCTCCAACACCTAATTTCAGTGACTCTGAGTTTCCCACCACAACGCCCGAACCAAAGCAGCGACAGGAGCCAGCGGGGAGGAAGTGAGGGTCTCCTGCGGGCCTATGACGGAGACCTGAACAAACAGAATGATCTCGGAAGCCCCATGTTGGGCTCTGCTGTGGTTTCCTTCCACGTGACCCTGTCACGTCACACCCTGCCACCCCTTCCCGCAGCGCCAAGCTGCACCCTGTCCGCTCGCTCCCAAACACAAGCTCTTTTCAGGCCACCACCTCTGGGCTGCTACCAGGGCCAACTCCTCTGCTCCGCTCACAGTCACAGCTGCTGGTGGGCACGAGGTTAGCCCCCAAAGCCACGGTTCTCAGCCAAGCACTTGCAGTTCCAAAATATCCCTTGTGACCAGGGACCAACTCTTTAAGAACCACCTGCCCCTTTGATCGGATGCCTTCATTACTGGGTGCGTGATTCCCGTTGACTGTTGCAGCCAGTAAGCTCCTGCAGACCAGTACTGCTGTAGTAGGAATGCTTAACAATGTTGCATCCGAAAGAATACAATCAACACTTTGGTTTTGTGGTGCAGCCCTTAAACCCAGCTGCTTCACTTCTGATCTAGCTCTCTGCTAGTGCACCTGGCAGATGGAAGATTGCACTCTCTGTCTCTCCCTTTAACTCTGCCTTTCAAATAAGTGAATAGATTTTTTTAAAGGTTTATTTTTTTATTTGAGAGGCAGAGTTACAGACAGAGAGGAAGAGGCAGAGAGAGAGGGAGGTTTTCCATCCCCTGGTGGCCTCCCCAAATGGCCACAATGGCGAAGCCAGGAACTTCTTCCAGGTCTCCCACGTGGGTGTAGGAGCCCAAGGACTTGGGCCATCTTCTACTGCTTTCCCAGGCCATAGCAGAGAGCTGGATCGGAAACGGAGCAGCTGGGACTCAAACCAGTGCCCATAGGGGATGCCAGCACCGCAGGATGCTTAACCTACTACGATGCTTAACCTACTACGAACGCCAAAGGCGCCAGCCCCCAATAAATCTTTTAAAAACAGTATTCTGACTTTGTGATTCTTAAAAAAAAAAAAAAAAAAAGGGCTACCAGTATTAATTGCTGGCTCCACCCACTCTCATCTCAGGGCCGGCTCACCTGCACGCCGGGGTTCACTCATTCACGGAATGCGATGACAGACAGCACGTCTCAGGGCAGCGGGACTTAAAGGGGTTATCACAGGAGCACTCAGAACAGGTGCAGGGGCGGCGAGCGCGCAATGCGAGCCTCCTGGGCTGGGCCGCGGTCAGGGCTTACAGAGGAGTCTCCCCGCAGGGCCGAGTGGAAGCCTCTCGACCATGGGGCCGAGCCCTGTCACCCTGCTCTCCCGGGCTGCTCTGTCCCAGGAACCACACCTGCAATCGCACCGACCGCGCACCTCTCCCCGCTCCGCCTCCGCCCTTCGGCGCTGCTCCCGGCTACCTCGTCCCCAAGTCCCCTTGACCCGGGACCTGCTGCCCCGCAGGTCAGACACGGGACGGGGGCCAGGACGGCGAGACGGGACAATAAAGTCAACTTTCCCAACTGCCCGCACAACTCCAAAATAAACGGTGCCTGCGAGTCGCGGGGCCTGCCTGGTCTCCGCACCCCGCGGCGCCTGCACCCGCAAACGCCCGCTCATCGGATGCACAGGAGAGAAGGGGGACGAGGCCGCCGCTCCGCGCTGCGCAGCCACAGCAGCCGGGCGCGAGCGGCGGCCGCCCGGGCACCCAGCCCGCAGGCTCCCGCGGCCCCAGAGCTGCCTCGCTCGCGACCCGGGCCCTCCACGAGGCAGCTAGCGGCGGGCGCCCCGCAGCCGCGGCCCCGCGAGCACGCAGCGCCCAGGGGCCTCGGCCAGGATCGCAGCCCCGGGCCCACCCGGCCCCCGACACCGCGGCCCCCGGGGTTGCGCCCGGCCAGCAGCGGGCGGCCCAGGACGCGCCGCACTCACATGTTGTTGAAGCGGAACAGGTCGTCGCAGGTGAAAGCCCGGAGCGTGGTCATGTCGCCGTCGCCACCCCAACTCCTGGCCGAAACCAGCTCGCTACGACCCTGCGCCCGCTCCACCGGAAAGCACCCCGCGCACGGCCACGGCGGGTCAACGGTGGGGAACTGCTTCCGGGTCACGAGTCTCTCAGCCACACTGCGAAGACACAGCGCCCTCTGGCGGCCGACGTCGGGTATTACCGGGACACTCCTTTAACGTCGCGGGCAGCTTAGAACCCCTGTGGTCATGGCTAACAGTATAGGCAACACAGGAGTAGAGACTCAGACGGAAGCAGAGCCACCTGCTTGGAAGGCTCTTTTCCCTCACCCTCTCTCTAGGTAACCAGTGAAGTAGTCTTGGCGGACAGAAAGCAAATAACTCATCCAGGTGTTACTGGCACTGCAAGACACGCAGGTCTGCAACTCCCCTGGGTCCCAAGCTGCACCACGTGGGGCCAATTTGCTAACCAGACATGCGGCACAGGCTTAGCAGGAGGATGAGAACACAGGTGGTTGAGAAAAAGGAGCCTCCCCACCCCCACTCACAAGGACCTTCCGAGGCCCAAGCTGAGTTCTGGGTGTGGTTTCCAACCCCAACAATGCACGAGCATAAATCAGGTGTAGCTATAGTCCCAGAGAACCCCAAGTTCAGGTCCACAGGTAGCACAAACGTGACCACTGCCTGCCACACGTTTAAAAAGAGAGGCTTAAAAAAAGATTTATTCATTTATTTGGAAGGCAGAGGCAGAGAGAGAGAGAGAGAGAGAGAGAGAGAGAGAGAGAGGTCTTCCATCCCCTAGTTCACTCTCCAGATGGCCACAACGGCTGGAGCTGTGCTGATCCGAAGCCAGGAGCCAGGAGCTTCCTCTGGGTCTCCTGTGTAGGTGCAGGGGCCCAAGGACTTGGGCCATCTTCTACTGCTTTGCCAGGCTATAGCAGAGAGCTGGATTGGAAGTGGAGCAGCTGGGACTAGAACCAGCGCCCATAAGAGATGCTGGCACTGCAGGCAGCAGCTTTACTGGCTACGCCACAGCGACGGCCCCAAGATTATTTATTTATTTATTTGAGAGGTAGAGCTACAGAGAAAGGGAGAGACAGGGAGAGAGACAGAGAGAGATCTTCCATCCACTGGTTCACTCCCTCAAAAGGCTGCAACGACTGGGGCTGGGTGGGGTCATCTGAAGTCAGGAGCTTCTTCTGGGTCTCCCATATGGGTGCAGGGGCTCAAACACTTGGGCCATCCTCCACTGCTTTCTGAGGCACATTAGCAGGGAGCTGGATCAGAAGTGGAGCAGCCAGGACTCAAACCAGTGCCCACGTGGGATGCCGGCATCCCCGGTGGCAGATTTCCCTGATGCACCACAGCGGCCGTCTCACTGGTGGCTTCCTGTACAAACTGAACATGGACCTACCAGTCAAGTCTCACTCCGGGGCATTTATCCCAGAGAAGAGATAGCTACGTTCACATGAAAACCCATACAGTCCTGGGTAAGCAGCATCAGAAGCTTGGGCGCCGTATTTCATGCATAGCACTGTCTGGAAAAGACAGAGTTACAGGGAGAGAGAACAGATGGGTCATGGCCTGGGGCTGGGTTAGGGGAGCACACAGAGACTGATGCAGGGGTGGGAAGGGAGGTAGAGGGGAGATACGTTGAGCAGGGGTGGCTTCCTGACCCCATGTGTGCCATGTCTGTCCAAGCGCCCGGACTGCAAACTACAAGGAGGGAATTTTACTGCCTGCCAGTTCTACCTGAATCAATCTGACTTTAAAACAAAAAGAATCGGTTCAGCTTTCTCCCACGCAGCCATCATCATTTCAACAAATTTATTTTAAAAATCACCAATTGCATGAAACCCCCTTAGGACTCCCGGGGAGTTGGGCTTCTGGAACATTCTGTGATTGATTTCCATTTCAGTGCACTCGATTTTGTTGTCAACACACAGACACAGTGGCTGTCCTGGCTGCACAACTTCCCTACATGAAAAAGATGATTCATGGAGGTTTTTATTTACCATTTCACGCAGGGTAATGCCTTTGACTGCTTAGCTGGAAAAAACCTGCAAGCTCTGATCGCATTTAATCACAGAGCACTTTGCTGCTCATTGAAAGAAAACACCATGTGCTCTCTGTAAAGAATGCTGACCCAGATTCAGAGCCGTCGTTGCAAAACTCCACAGTTAAACCAAGCAAGCAGCTTGCGGTTCCTCTGCACTACTCTGCAGTTTCTCCTGCATTTTATGCGGAGGGACTGGGCACACCGTCGATATACATTTTGGTAAATCCCAGGCTACACGAATGAAATAGGCCAGCATGGATGCTTGTGCTTTTATTTAAAAAACAACAACAACAACTATTTTTTATAAAATATTGACTAGACAGGATAGATGCATTGGTCCTGACCATGGATATAATAAGCATCTATTTCCAATTTTTCTAACATGCATTAAACAGGTGTAATTTAAAAACTGCACAGAGGTTTGAATTAGACAGGGCAAGCTGCACACATCTGTTCTCTATATAAAGAGAAGTTTAAAAGAACAGAAGAGGAGACGATAGCCTAAGAAATGGCCAGATTTGGCTAGGATTCTCAGGTAACAGACAGAAGGCAGAAAGTTGAGTGAGGCAGGCAGAACCATGAACAGGATGCAAGGCCACGGATTCCTGCTGCAGAATCCTGGGAGGCCCGGGAATTAGACACAGCAGCTGGGACTGCAGGCAGGAGTCAGGAGCCCAGAGCCTTCTTCCAGCCAGGGAGGCCAGCAGGGTGCACCGCTCTGGCCCTCACTGGCTGTTCTGAAGACACTGAATACTTCACACCTTGGTCACCACCAAGCACGTTTTACTAAGTCTGTCTGAGTAGGTGTTGGGCCCGCTGGTGAAGATGCCTACACTGGGACCGGTGCTGTGGTGTAGCGGGTAAAGCTGCTTCCTGCAGTGCCGGCATCCTATATGGGCGTGGTTTGAGTCCTGGCTGCTCCACTTCCAATCTAGCTCTCTACTTTGGCCTGGGAAAGCAGTGGAAGATGCCCCAAGTCCTTGGGCCCCTGCACCTGTGTGGGAGACCTGGAAGAATCTCCTGGCTTCAGATGACCCCACCCAGTCCCAGCCGTGGGAGACCTGGAAGAAGCTCCTGGCTCCTGGCTTCGGATCAGTGAAGCTCCAGCTGTTGCAGCCATCTGGGGAGTGAACCAGTGGCTGGAAGACCTCTCTCTCTCTCTCTGCCTCTCCTCTCTGTAACTCTGTCAGCAAAGCTAGGAGATCCATGGCTGATGCAAACAAAGGAAATATTAGTTCTAGAATAGGAGAAAACATTAAAAAAAGATGCCTACATCCCACATCAGAGTGAGCCGGCTCCATTCCCACTCAGCTACCCACTAATACTCACCCTGGGAGCAGTGGAGATGGCTCAGGTACCTGGTTCCTGCCTCTCTCCTGGGAGACCAACTTTGAGTTCCAGACTCCCAGCTTCCAGCCTGGCCCTGTGCCAGCTGTTATGGGCTTCTTATTTAGTTAGTTAGTTAGTTAGTTAGTTGACAGGTAGAGTTATAGTCAATGAGAGAGAGAGATAGAGAGAAAGGTCTTCCTTTTTTCCATTGGTTTACTCCCCTAATGGCCACTACGGGTGGCGCTGCGCCGATCCGAAGCAAGGAGCCAGGTGCTTCTCCTAGTCTCCCATGTGGGTACAGGACCCAAGCAACTGGGCCATCCTGCACTGCCTTCCCGGGCCACAGCAGAGAGCTGGACTGGAAGAGGAGCAACCGGGACAGAACTGGCATCCCTACCGGGACTAGAACCCGGGGTGCCAGCACCGCAGGTGGAAGATTAGCCAAGTGAGCCACAGCGCTGGTCCTGTTATGGGCTTTTGGGAAGTAAACAATGAATGGGTACTCGCTCTCCCTCTCTCTCTCTACGTCTCAAAAAATGTTTTTAATCTTTATTTTTCAAGATTGATGAGTAAAATGGCCCTGTAATTAATATGACTCAGAAAGTGGAATGACTTCATAAGGAAGTTGGCTGTCCTTTAAGAAAATTAAAACGCTCATAAACTTCTTGTATCGTGTGCACTGTGGCTAATTAATGACATGGACAACACGCCCGTAGGATTAATTAGTATGTGCATACAAGTACATATGTGTGTGCACATATGTGTGCAAGCAGCTGGCCTCACACATGCACACACATGCAGACACACACACAGACACACACACATGCAGACACGCACACACATAGAAGCAGTGACCCAGGCAGCCCCTGACTCAGCAGCTGCCTGTCCTCACGCAGGCAGCACAGGTAGAAGACAACCAACATGGCGCCATTTGCGTTCATCCACCCCTCTTCTCATTTCCAGAACCTTCTCTCCACGCCCTCCAGACCCCTTTTGCTGTCAGATAAGACTGTGAGGGACACGCCCGAGTCACAGAGTCTCCATGACATTTGCATTTTCAGTCCTTTGCGTGTACCAGAGGAGCTTCCGTCCATGACCCTGTGCCTTACTGCCAGGAATCCTCGGAGTCTTTGCCGTTCCCTCCAGGTGGTGAAGAGCAGCACAGCCACGACGCTGGTTCCTTTGCATCAGCTGCACAAACACCAGTGCCCCGAACACGCCCCGGGCTGGTGCTGCTTGCCCAAACCACAGCTCCCATGAATCATCTGCAGATTTGCTCAAATGCAGACGCTGGCGCGACAGGCCTCAGAGGAGCAGCAGATGGGAAGCTTGGCCCACAGACTGTAGCGTCAGCAGCAAACCCTCCGCTCTGTTAAAGGAGATCTTGCAACTTGCCGAGTGCTATATTTTCATGTGCCTGACAGAATCAGACACTTCCCCGGGTCCTAGCTGGTCACCGACAGACTTCCTTCCGATCCACTGAGATGTCTTAGCGCTTGGTCATCCTAGGGAGTCTGTTCCACACACGATTACACATCAACAGGCTGCAGAGAAGAGGAGAGGACCTGGCATTGTGACACAGCAGGTTAAGCTTCTGCCTGCGATGCTGGCATCCCATTTGACTTCCAGTTCGAATCCCAGCTGCTCCACTTCCCACGGGGCTCCTGCTAATGTCACTGGGAAAGTAGCAGAAGATGGCCCATGTGTATGGGCCCCTGCACTTATGTAGGAGACCTGGATGGAGTTCCAAGCTCCTGGCTTCAGCCTGACCCAGCCCCAGCCATTGCCACCACTTGGGGGGGTGAACCAGTGGATGGAAAAACCCATGCTTCCATATGGGATGGTTTTGTCGCAGGCCGCCCCTCTATAAACCCTTTTTTTCTTTTAAGCTGCCTACTAGAAAATTTAAAATGACCTGTGTGTCTGGCTTCACGTTTTTGCTGGACAGTGTATGCTCCTCCGCCAGCCCAGTAAGGCTGAGTGTGCGCGCAGGTGGCTAGAAGTTAGTACCTGCACACTAGAGCGCCCCCTGCTGGGTGCATTTCAATCCCAAGACCTGTGCTTTGATCTGCCACAGCGCTCTCAGGCCGGCTTTCACAGAAGAGGTTTGGAGGTGTAAATGAACTTGGCTGCCTGCCTGTCACTCACAGGCTTCCTGAGCTCCTGGACAGCCCTGGCCCTGGGGGCTTTCAAGGAGCAGCCCCAAGTGAGACCTGCCAATCTGGAGGGTGGCCCTTGGCCATCCCACATCTCCTCCTGGGCCACCCCTGGGCCTCGGGCTCCAACCCCGCCACCTGCTATTGTAGTTTTTTTTTAAGTGTTCAAAGGCACCACTCAGATTCACGTCTACAAAATAACATTCCACATTTGCTTAGAGAGACTCGAAATCCAGGCCAATTTGGACAGAAGAGTTGATTGCAATCAAGACAAGAAGCTGGCATTGTGGTTTAGCGGGTTAAGCAGCTGCCTGCATCCCTCACGGGACAAGTGCTGACTGCTCGGTTTGTGTTTCAGCTTCCTGTAAGGCATCTTAGGTGGCAGCAGAGGGTAGCTCAAGCGCTGGGGTCCCTGCCACACAGATGGGAAACCCAGAGGGAGTTTCCAGCCCCTGGCTTCCACCAGGCTCAGGCCTGGCTGTTACAGCCATTTGGGGGAATGAACCAGCAGATGGAAGATCTCTTTCTCTTTCTTGCTCTTTCTTCCAAGTAGTTGAAAATAAAGGAACATGGTGGGGGTGGGGGTGGAGAACGAAGGGGCCCTCAGACCCCCAATTGCAATATGCAATGGAAGATGGGGATTTCTGGGGACACTGATCACCCCGAGAGTTCAGGCCCACCCAGATCTTTCCTGAATAGTTTTTAAAACATTTCCCAATTCCTGATTTCCAAGGAATGTCAGTGTTAACAGAGAGGGAGAGAGAGAGAGAGAGGTCTTCCAACCATTGGTTCACTTCCCAAATGACCACAACACCTGGAGCTGGGCCCATCCGAAGCCAGGAAGCCAGGTGCCAAGTGCCATCTTGGGCCATTTTCCACTGCTATCCTGTGGAAGCCATTAGCAGGGAGCTGGAACAGAAGAGGAGCAGCCAGGACATGAACCAGCACCCAGAGGGGAGGCTGGAGCTGCAGGCAGAGGCTTAGCCTACTACTATGTCACAGCACCAGCTCCTATTTTTTCTAATTTTGATGTTGCAGGTGGTGGCTTAACCTGTTGTTCTACAATGCAGGCCCCTATTATTTATTTGAAAGGCAGAGTTAGAGAAACAGAGAAAGGGGCGGGGGGTGGGATCTTCCATCTGCTGGTTCATTCCCCAGATGGCCACAATAGCCAAGGCTAGACCAGGTTGAAAAGCCAGGACCCTGGAAATTCATCCAGGTCTCCATGTGGGTGCAGGGGCCCAGGCACTCGGGCCATCTTTTGCTGCTTTCTCAGGCATATTAACAGGAAGCTGGATCAGATGTGGAGCAGCTGGGCCTCCAACAGGTGCCCATGCAGGATGCTGGCCTCATGGCACCAGCCCCGGAGACAGACTTCAAAAACTTCATGGAAAATGTGTATCAAGAAAAAAATTCTACATGGATTGCAACAATTTTTTACACCAAAATAAACTTAGATTTTTATTCCATTTCCCATGAACTTGTTGAAATACCCTCAAGTGGCTAGTACTGTGGCATAGTGACTAAAGCTATCATGCCAGCATCCCATATGGGCACCAGTTCCAGTCCTGGTTGCTCTACTTCCAATCCAGCTCCCTGCAAATGTGCTGGAAAAGCAGTGGAAAATGGTCTGAGTGCTTGGGCCCCTGCACCCTCACGGGAGATCCAGATGAAGCTCCTGGCTCCTGGCTTCAACCTGCCCTAGCCCTAGTCATTGTGGCCATTTGGTGAGTGGACCAGGAGATGGACGATCTCTCTCTCTCTCTCTCTCTCTCTCTCTCTCTCTCTCTCTCTCTCCCTCTCCCCCCTTTTTTCAGTAACTCTTTGAAATAAATAAATCTTTAAAAAACAATACCTTTCACTACTGTGCTCTCCAGAATCTGTCCTGGGCCATTCCTTGCAGGCTTTTGGAGAGAAACCAGGCGACAGGTTGGAAATCAGGGTGCTCACTCAGTTCAATTTTCCTGCCGTAGAGGGTGGGAGCTAGAAGGGAGGGGTCGCAGCCACACTTGTGAATGGGGCTCCTGGCCTTTAAGTCCTGGAGATCTAAAGTGTTAACTTCCACACGACATCCTGACGGGAACGGCCTCTATTTCTGTGTCCGGGGTTGGGGGACAGTTGGCAATGCACACAACATCAAAAACACAGATCCCCTTCCTCCGGCCGGCATGCGACTTTTCAGGCATATTTTTAGAGGTGGAAATGCCTTCTTGGCTCCCCCGCCCAGCTCTGTATTTTTACTCCCCTGTGATTCTGCTGGAGTCTGCTTCCTGGCAATTTGGGAAGTGAGAAATGCCAGCGTCGGGAGAAAAACGCAGACCCGTGTCGTGTTGTAACGCTGGCTGGCAGGGAGCATTGCCCCATGGCAAGCCCAGCGCCTGTCTTGTGATGTCTCCTCCTGCTCGCACTGACTTCTCTGTGCTCCGTCTCCCGGGAGTCTCGCAGGCAGCTGTCGGTCGACACGGCTCGCAGTCCACAGCAGCCTGGTTTCTGAGCACCAGGAAGGTGTGCAATGCTCTCCATCGAGGGCATGGGGAGGACGAGTGGGTGGGTGGGTTGAGCTGGGTGGAGCCCATGCAGCCCTCCTTCTAATCTCTGAGCATCGGCCCTGCTTCCAAGCTAGAAAACCCTTCGAAATGTGTGTTTTCCCCTTCAGAAGGATCAAGCACTTTTTAATGCCAGGCATGGTTCCAAATATGGGGAATAGAGCAGGCAAGACCAAGCCTGGCTGCTCTGATGATTTTGCAACCACCCTGAACTCTCGGCAAGGACATTGCTGAGGTTGCTTAAGGACAGGGTGGGGCCGTCTTGCAGGGCCCTGGCCGACTTCTGCCTTCACATTCAATGTGATCTCCCGGAGCTTTCTTCCCTGTGCCCCTGCATCTGTGTGAGCTTTTCTGTTTACCCAACCACAAGCCATGAGTTTCAGATTTGCACGATACGGTGTGGTGCCTGATTGTATTCCATCCAACTCAAACAAAATAAAACAAAAAAAAACGGACAACCAGAGAATATTTCAAAAATTATTTTCACACAGGATTATCGTACAGTATTACAATGTATTATGTGCAAAATCCCATTTTAAAAAATCATTTACAAAAGGAAGTACAACATGGTACGTGCACAAGAAAATCCACGGCTAACAAAAGGTGCAGGTACAACGCCAACCAAGCGGACGAGTCCGCGTCTCCACGTGGTACGAGGACGTGTCTCTGTGACTACCTGTGTTGCACTGATACAAGACCCTCCAGGCGTGCACCTGTGAACCGGTTTGAGCAGACATCCATCTAACTTCTCTGTGCATTCCTACAGGGTATAGTTTGGGTGCATTTTCAAACCCTTTGCGGTATCTTTCAAACCCTTCACGGTATCTTGGTGAACTCAACAAAAGCAGTATTATACATTACACTTGGTTTCTGCCCCCAAGTAATTTGATGCTGTCAGTTTCAATTTTCTATGGAATTGGAGGGAGGGGGGAGTGTTATCCCTGATTATGTGTGTGTGTGTGTGTGTGTGTGTGTAGTTTTTAAGTTTCCAAAAGCAGATAACATGTGGAATCAGTTGTGCCAAGTGGCATGCATATTTACATAATTATAAGCACAGGTGGGGGGAGGTCCTTCCTTCTCCTTTCCCTAAGTCTTTCAAAGAGCCTGAACCAGCAGACTGTACCCCTCACTCCTCTGTGAGAGTCCATAGTTCCCTCTCCACCTCTCTCGACATTCATCTCTCTCTTGATTCTCAGCATCATGTGCCTAGCAAACAAAACAACATAACATCACGCAACACGAACAAGGTAACAGTATATCAGATGTCCCAAGGCATACTGTGGCCAGTGTCAGGAATACGTCATCGCTTGAAGAAATCCTACGGTGTCTCGCCACAAAGCTGCCCAGGCCTCCAGTTACAGAAGAGAGACTTTTAAAATGCAATTCTCTCAAATCCAGCAAGAGATTTTTTTTTGTGATATTAAATGTTAAAATCACATGCATAATTATAGAATATTTTAAAGTTACAAAAATATTTTAAAAACCAATCCTGACAGTTTACCTGCAACTGCTATAAAAATTTCTATGAAATATATAAAAACACAAGGACTCTTTATAAAAAAAAAAAAAAGGAAAGGATGGAGCCATCCACAGAACTGAGAAAGGTGCCTGATACACTGCATGGTGCAGTCTGGTCAAGCACCTGCTGTTGAGGTCAAGGGGAGAGCGTGGACCTTAAATTTTATTCAGCACATAGACAAACACGGAAGCCAGCCTAGAACCTGGCTGGGGTTAGGTATCAGACCATCTCGGGACACCTGTTCCACTAAAGGTGATTCTCACCGTGGAAGGAGAATCCTACTGTTTCACACCCCTCAGCCACGCTGCATGGGCAGTGTCAGCTGCGGATGGTTTAATCACTGGGCCGAGGGGTCCCCGAGGAGGTGACTGCTTTTCAAGTCCAAGCATGGGGAAGCCAGAAGGCCATGCTCCCAGCCCCCCACCCCTTTTGATGCACCAATGGGCTGTCTCGTGTGCCTCCTAGGAGGAGGTGAGGTCTTCCTCCCCATTGTGGAACTTCACACCATAAGGGTCGCTCTTGATGCGCTTGTAGACAAAGTGGAAAATGTGGGGCTGGGGCCGGCTGTGCAGCTCAGCCTTGATTTTCTGAGGGTAGGTGTCCTCTGCCAGCTGCTGCCACGTCTCATCCACGAAGAGGAACAGGCTGTACTCCTCAGGGTCCACCACCTTGAACTTTTCCGCACAGAGCTGACACACATCCTCGGTAGTGATGTACGGTCTCACAAGGAGGGTCTTGCCTGTACAGCCACTGTTGACCTCCTGGAATGCAACCCGGAGGTAATTCTGCAGATAAGAGAGGAATGCCAGAGGTAAGATCAGGAGAGAAATTCTGGCAGAGCAGCGAGCCATCGGGATGTGTGGCAAGAGCAAGGTCTACCTTGGGGGCTACTTCAAGACCCTGGCCTTCAGTGATGTAAGGCTACGAGGCCTCCAGCTGCAAGGAGAGAGGTTGATCTGATTTTGGGCACTGAAGAAGACCACTCTGTGGACAAAACAGCCACGTTTCAGCTCACAGCCAACACAGGAAGTAGCAAGTCCGTCCAGCCGTGGGTCTCATCTGACAGCACCCCTCAGCAGGCCCACTTAAGAAAGCCCTGCTCAGGGCCGGCGCTGTGCTTTAGTGGGTAAAGCTGCTGCCTGCAGTGCTGGCATCCCATATGGGTGCCGGTTCTAGTCCTGGCTGCTCCACTTCCGATCCAGCTCTCTGCTATGGCCTGGGAAAGCAATAGAAGATGGCCCAAGTCCTTGGGTCCCTGCATCC
The DNA here is from genome assembly GCA_949820135.1 of Sylvilagus floridanus. Classification (NCBI taxonomy): domain Eukaryota; kingdom Metazoa; phylum Chordata; class Mammalia; order Lagomorpha; family Leporidae; genus Sylvilagus; species Sylvilagus floridanus. The sequence goes on from OX463231.1 coordinate 86,649,868, forward strand.
AAGTGGGAGACCTGGAGGAAGCTCCTGGCTTCAGATCAGCGCAGCTCCGGCAATTTCAGCCATCTGGGGGAGTGAACCAGTGGATGCAAGACCTTTCTCTCTGCCTCCCTTTCCCTCTGCCTCTTTGTAACTCTGCCTTTCAAATAAATAAATCTTTAAAAGAAAAAAAAAAAAAAAGCAAGCCCTGCTCAAGAGTGAGAACCGTATCCAGGGCTGCATTTACTCCCAGAATAAAAAGTAAAACCAAATAGCAGAAGTGTTTGAACCAAGAATCTGCAATATTGCAGACCCAGGGGCTGGTGTTGTGGTGCAATGGATTAAGTAAGCCTCCTTTGGGATGCTGACATCCCATACTGGAGCTCTGGAGCTCTGGCTGCTTTGCTTCCAATCCAGCTCCCTGCTAATGCACCTGGGAAGGCAGCAGTAGATGGTCCAAGTGCCTGGGCCCCTGCCACCCATGTGGGAGACCCGGATAGAGTTCTTGACTTTCGGCTTTGGCCTGGCTCAAACTTGGCCGTTGTGGCCATTTGGGGAGTGAACCAGTGGGGGTTGGGCTCTCTCTGTCTCCCCCTCTCTCTGTCACTCTTTCAAATAAGTAAATAAAATCTTTTAAAAAAATGTCTATACTAAAGTGCACTTCTGACACTTTGGGCAATAATCATAGACTGAATCACAAACTGTCAATATTTGGCCATTTCTGATCTCCCCAAATGATGATTACACATGGTTCAACGTAATACAAGGCTCCAGGCACCTCTGGACATAACAAGGAAAGAGGAGATTATGGATTCTGCCAAAAGATTCTGGAGATGAAGCCATGAAGTGTGAGGTGGGGATGCCCAGGAGTTGCAGGAGACGTCTGCAGGCTGGGCCTCTGGAACAGCACCAGGTATGCACCGTCATGAAATACGATGAACCTGTGGCCTCGCACAACACCGCACCCAGGTGAGGTGTCAAGAGTCTGAAACTCTCCTAGCTGTGGTAGATAACTTGTTCAGTTTCCATTCCCTTAAGAAGGGAGTGACTGGATAAAAACATAGAATGCATGACTGGGCTGATCTAGAAAACAAACACTTGTTTACTTGTTCCAAATCTGCTGTGTTAGTGAGTTTTTTGTTACGACTTAATATTTAGCTGTAAGAATCTACCTAGGAAGAAAGGTTTGGGGGTGGGGCTCACTACTCCAGACCAGGCAGCACCAAGAGTCTGGTGCCTAGTGGGGTGGCAGAATGTGTGGAGGACCCCATGGCGAGCCAGGAGGGAGAGACATGGGGAGCTTTGCCTCTGTATTCAGTCCTCTTTTAAGAAATACCTGGCTGGTTATCTGAACCCTCATGTTTATCACCGCTCAATTCACAATAGCTAAGACATGGAATCCACCTAAATGCATGTCAACTGAAGGCTGGATAAAGAAACTATGGGACAGGTACTCTATGGAATACTACACAGCAGTAAAAAGAAAAAAAATGAAATCCAGTCATTTGCAACAAAATGGATGAATCTGGAAAACATCATACTTGGTGAAATAAGCCAGTCCCAAAGGGACAAACACCATATGTTCATATGTTCTGCTTGATCTGTGATAACTAATAGAGCACCTAAAAGGAAATCTGTGGAAGTGAAATTGACAGTTTGAGAAGCAATGGCTTGAACAGCCCTTGTCTTGACTGTTGAGGAACAGGGTTTTTTTTTTTTTTTTTCCTTTCTTTCTTAATGGAGAATGGGACTGGGAATGGGAGAGGGAGGAGGAAAGGGGTGGGAGGGCGGGTATGATGGGAAGAATCGCTATATTCCTAAAGTTATACTGATGAAATTTGTACTCATTAAATAAACAGCTTCTTTGAGAAAAAATAAAAAATAAATACCTGGCTCATCCCCAGAGACCTAAGGACCTCCCACCTCTCCAAAAAGCCATAATTAGATCAAATTTCCATCTTTCATCCACTATCACTAACATAAAATTGAGGGACCAAGTCTCTAATACACAGGTTTTGGGGGACACCCAAGCTATTCTCCAACCATGACATCTGGCAACCCTGCTCAGCAGTGGGTGGGGGGACGATGCTCCCTGTCCAGGCTCCTCTGTGGGGCTCCCATAGGATTTCCTGGGACCATGGAAGAGGAAGTTCCTGAGAAGAACTGTGTGCCCTGAACACATACGTTATGTTCGTGTCTGCTCTGGTGAGGATTTTTGCTGGTTTGCTGATTGTTGGGGGAGCTAGCAGAGGGTACACAGACTGACACTCAACACCTTTTGAGTGTGTGCATGTGACATCACACACCTCCCGCTGCCCCACCCTTCTCCCCATGACACTCCACCCAACATTGACTCTGAGAAAGACATTTCCATTATCCCTATCTGACCGACAAAAGAACAGAGGTACAGGGAGGCTATTACCCAGGTCCATGCAGCCAGTAAGGGGCAAGGCCATGACCACTAACACTGTGCCGCCTCTTCCGATGGGAGGGGACCCCTGTCTGTGACTTTGGATGCAGGGTTCCAGCCGGAGCTGTGTCTCGGTTTTTGTCTCTGCAGCCCTGAGCTGAGTGCTGGGAATTTCCCTCTTGGGTTACATTCTGAGGAGCTGTGCGACTTCAAGGTAAGCGAGGTTAGTGCAGACGGCAGATTGCAAGCAGTGGATGGAAAGAGGCAACAGGCAGCAAGAGAGGGGAGAAGCGGTTTCCTGTTTTCCTCTACTGTCCTCCACAGAAGGTGTCACCCAGAACCTCACCTTGGATGGCCAAGCCAGTGGGGAGGAGCCCAAGGACTGCCTGTGTTCCATCACGAAGCACAGGTAGGTTCTTAAAGGGCCCAGCAGGGTGCGAGAAGACACAGCATACTTTCTTACCCTGTAGGTTTCTGTGTCTGGAAAGGGATTTTGGAGCCTACTGCAGCCTTTGAGGGGAACATGCTGATCTTGCCTTTCAATCATAGGCTGACTTTGAACCAAATGGACCTTGTGATTACTTTCAGAGCAGTAAAAGGGCAAAAGGAAAAAAAAAAAAAGGCCAGAAAGGTGCATGTGGGCATGGAGACAAATCCGTCCGTCCGGCTTGTCCAGTTCCCCATTTGGAGACTCGCCACGTGGCACAGATAAGTGCAAACGGCTTTCACAGCTCGGTTTGAACCCTTCAACGTAGTAAGCAAAGGCACAGGCAGACTGAGGCATGAGCTCATGCACTCTGAACAAAGCAGGAGCTGCTGTGCTGGGAAAAGGTGTCCGTAGGTCTAACCTGCCTCTTGGGGACGTAACTGGGACCCCCCACGCTCCTGGTGGCAGCTCACGGTTGTGACAGCTCCATTCTGGGAGGGGGGCGGGGCTCACTCAGATGTCACGGCCCTGAGTGCCTGGAGGTTCTGGAGCCTTCTGTTTGGGGATGCAGGGAAGACATTACTGTGGCTCTCCCTCCTCCCACAGGGAGACCAGGCGGCTGCAGTGGCTCTGGCAGCACTGTGGTTTCCTGATGAGACACCTGGGCCCGGGGCTTCCTCCTCCTCTTCCACCTCCTGTCTGCTCAAGGACCCTGCACACCCAGGCCAAGCATTCTGGGAGAAATCCTGCCTGAATGTGACTTTGCTGTCTTAAGAGCAGTGAAACCTGGAAACTCACACACACAGACACATACCATATGTATGTGTACACACACGTACACACACACACACACAGAGGAGAGAGATGGTCCCCTATGTATAATGGCTTGAAGAACAGTTTTTGACTTTATATTTGCCTGAGAGTGATACCTGTTCAGTAGAAACCATGCTCCACATTCTGACCTTTGACCTTTATGCAGGCGAGCGACCGGCAGTTTCTATGGTGATGCTAGGCAATGATGATGCCAGCGAGTGCAGAGAGTGGTCAGCCTGCTCTGCAATGTACTGTGCTGCTGAGCTGGGCCACTCCACGAGTCAGGTGGAGTCCAGGTATTTTCGACTACAACATTTTCAATTTCCGATTCCATGCTGTAGTGCCTGGGTTCGAGCCCTGGTTCCACTCCCAATTCCAGTTTCCTGCTGGTGTCGCCTGGGGAGGCAGCAGGTGATGAATGGCCCCAAGTACTTGGGTCCCTGCCATTCACATGGGAGACTCAGACTGAGTTCCTGGTTCCTTGCTTCAGCCTGTCCCAGCTGATGTGGGGATTTGGAGGGTAAACCAGCAGATGGGAGATATCTGTTTCTCTCTCTCAAAAAAAAAAAAAGTGTTTTGGGGATGGGACCCATGGCAAGTCAGAGCGTACCTCTGCACATGAATGTAAAGGAAACAGGGAAGTGAAACCACCAGATCAGAGCGTGGTTTAAAATATCTTTTTTCCACCGGATGATTCGACTGAGGCTGGCATCGGGCCCCGAGCCGAGATGCACTTGGGAACAGAGGGCAGCGGCGTGGGGCATACCTGGAAGTCGTCCACAGATGGGATGGTCCGGTTGGTGGTTCTCCGTTTGTGCCACTGCCGCAGCGTGTCCCTGGTCTCCGAGCTGAGCAGCCGTGCTGCCTGCTCCTCTTGGAAATTCTTGATCAGAGAGAGAGCTCCGTAGGCGCTCGTCAAGTAATAGCCTCCTGGAAAAAGCAGAAGACAGTTCTCCTGTTGCTCCCTGGAGCCCACCAGGCATGATCCCAGGTGCCCACAGGGATCACATCCATGGACGCCCAAGTCCCTTCCACAGAACTGTGCAGTAATGGAGCTGGTGCTGTGGCATAGTGGGTAAAACTGCCGCCTGCAGTGCCAGCATCCCATATGGGCACCGGTTCGAGTCCTGGCTGCTCCACTTCCAATCCAGCTCTCTGCTATGGCCTGGCAAAGCAGCAGAAGATGGTCCAAGTCCTTGGGCTCCTGCACCCGCATAGGAGACCCGGAAGAAGCTCCTGGCTCTTGGCTCCAGATTAGCACAGCTCTGGCCATTGGTGGCCATCTCAGGAGTGAACCAGCGGATGGAAGACCTCTCTCTCTCTCTCTCTCTCTCTCTCTCTTTCTCTCTCTGCTTCTCCTTCTCTCTCTCTGTAATTCTGACTTTCAAATAAAAAAAATAAATCTTTTTTTTAAAAAGAACTGTGCAATATTTGCACACATGCTTCGCTATACTTTAAAACCATTTTCAGATGACTTCTAATGCCTCATACAGCAATGCTGTGTGCATACTTACACTGCGATTGTTCAGGGATCAATGATAAGCAAAGAGAGTCTGCAAGGGTTCAGTACAGATGCAATTACTGGTTTTGGAATTTTTTCTATCTGCACTGGGTTGAATCTGCAGATGCAAAAGCCATGGGTACATAGTAGGACTGTTATTTTTCTCTGGTCCTTCTACAAGCTTTTCCCAGTGGGACCACAGAAGCACACACCCAAGAGCCCATCACTGACTGCTTCATCCATCCACTCACACATCCAGCCCATGGAGACTGAGTGATGAGCCAGGCTGTGCCTGGGCCAGGGGAGCACCTGTGGGCCGGGCTCACGCTCCTGTTTCCACTGATGGGGCCTGCACTGGAGGAAGCAGTGGACAGAGCCTGCATACAACTGAAGGGTGATTGTGAGCACAGTTTGCCAAGAGAAGCTCAGGGTATTGAGGTCCAACATGGAGGGAGGATCAGGAGCAGTGACAGCTGCTCTAAGGCCAGACTCATCCATGGATCTCCTTGCAACCCCTGGGCCTTGGGCTCTGCTTTTTAGGAATCTACATTTTCTACATCTTAAGTAAAACTCCTGACTTTGAAACAACTATAGTATATGCAAGCGTGTTCATGAAAACATGGGTTACCCCTCAAGTAATCTTGTGATTCCCTTTCTTGCCCTTACTCTGGGACAAACGCCACACTGGGGATGTTAGAACGCACAAGGGAAAGCAAGGATGTTCCTTGGAGGGGGAGGGTGCCTTTAGGATTGATGGTTCGTGATGGGGGGTGTGGTACCAGCAGACACTGGGAGATGCGTCATGTGTTTGCTACAAAGGGGATGAACATTGCTTCCCAAAAACTCCTGGAAAAGGGAATTAAAAGTTCCTTTGGTGCAAACATTTGTGAAATCCATGCAGAAGTTTTTCGTAATATGCATTTTTCTATGAACTTTTTGAAGACTTTTTTTTTTCTTTGACAGGTAGAGTTATAGACAGTGAGAGGGACAGAGAGAAAGGTCCTCCTTCCATTGGTTTACTCCCCAAATGGCCACTACAGCTGACACTGTGCTGATTCGAAGCTAGGAGCCAGGTGCTTCCTCCTGGTCTCCCATGCGGGTGCAGGAGCCCAAGCACTTGTGCCATCCTCCACTGTCTTCCAGGCCACAGCAGAGAGCTGGACTGGAAGAGGAGCAACCAGGACTGGAACCTGATGCCCATATGGGATGCCAGTGCTGCAGGCAGAGGATTAACCAAGTGAGCCACGATGCCAGCCCCTGAAGACCTTTTTTTAAAAGATTTATTTATTTATTTGAAAGGCAAAGTTATAGAGAGGCAGAGGCAAAGAGAGAGAGGGATGGAGGGAGGGAGGAAAAGAGGGGTCTTTCTTCCGCTGGTTCACTCTCCAGATGGCTGGCAATGGCTAGAGCTGTGCCAATCTGAAGCCAGGAGCCAAGAGTTTCTTCCTGGTCTCGCACATGGTTTCGGACTTTGGTGACCCTCCGCTGCTTCCCCAGGCCATAGCAGAGAGCTGGATTGGAAGTACAGCAGCCAGCACTTGAATTGGTGTCCAAATGGGATGCTGGCACTGCAGGCAGCAGCTTTAACCACAATGCCACAGCGCTGGTCCCCAGACTTTCTGATACATACGATTGGAAGGTGTTTTTTTTTTTTGGTATCAAAACAAAATGAATTCCATTTTCCCATGAATTTTTTTTAAAGTATCCATAGGTATGTAATTACACTCCGTGGGGTAGGGGGTGGGCATGCAGGGCTAGACAGCCACTAGGGGGCACCCCAAATGCTTATTAAAAATTCCCTAATCAGACATAGCTCATTAGAAATTGATCACCAGAGGCCAGTGCTGTAGTGTAGTAGGTTAAGCCTCCGCCTGCGGTGCTGGCATCCCATATGCGCACCAGTTCATATCCCAGCTGATTCTCTTCTGATCCAGCTCTCTGCTTATGGCCTGAGAAAGCGGTGGAAGATGGCCCAAGTGCTTGGGACCCCTGCACGTACATGGAAGATTGGGAAGAAGCCCCTGGATCCTGGCTTCCAATCAGCTCAGCTCTGGCTGTTGTGGCCATCTGGAGAGTGAACCAGCAGATGGAAGACTTTTTTCTCTGTCTCGCCCTCTAACTCTACCTCTCAAATAAATAATAGTTAAAAAAAGAAATTGAACATCATTCTTTGTCAAGAGTGATTCAATACCCATTTCTGCTGGGATTCACTACCCACTAGGTCTCTACTGTGAGTCCAAGCAAGGTACAGGACCGGAGGTGTGTTTGTAATAAACAGAATCGTAGTCCCCGCTCTGCTGAAGGCTATACACTTAGGAAAGAAAACAGACCCTGGCAACTCATTCACATGGGGACCAGCAGGTTTTGTGTAGGAAGAGTCACTCTCCTGGTGGAAGCATGTAGCTGCTCATGTGAGACCTTCTAGAACCTTCTCTGTGGCCATTTGCAAGCCCGCCATTGCTCCCTGCACTTCAGCGAACTCGCACTGGACGTGAACTTGAACATGACAGTTTTGCTGCTGTCGGGTCGCTGAGGGACAGTTGGAGGTCATCTGTGACTGCAGCATTATCCAGCCCACAGGGGCCTCACCCATTGCTGTCCCCACGAGCCAGAGGGTAAGCTCCCTATGGCAGCCTGACCCTGAGTCCTGAGCTGTCTTTACAGAACAGTCACCCACAAACTAGCCAGTGAGTGTGCAGCTCTGTAGAACAGAGTACAGGATTGTGACTGGGGATTTCAGGAGACATTACTGGGGCCTAAGGACCCAGGGAAAGGTCGTGTGGGGGTGGCAGTGCTGGGGCCAGGACCAGGAGTGTGACACTCTTTGTGTGGATGTTTAGGGGGAGGGGCTGAGTTTCTTGGGACTTCGGATTTTAAGACCCCACAGTTCTGATCTGTTCAGGCCTCTAAAGAGAAAGCTGAATGCATCAAACTGCCCGAACTCTGAAACACGTGGATGCAATCAGAAGACGGTTTTAAGTTTCAGGAGAGCGCCGTGCTACCACAAAGAAGATCCCGTGACTCTCTCTGTAATAACACCGGCTTAAGACAGCAGGAACGGGGTGTGGCTGCGGCCCCCGAACCAGACAGGGCTCTGGGCAGGCTGCGGAAGGGCCTGGTCTGGGATGTGCAACTGCTGTCCCTTCCGCTCTGCAGAGTGGCTGTGGGATGTGGCGCACACCTCAGTAGGAACCATGGCCAACCGCATCGGGGCCGCCCACCTCCCAAGGACACAAGCCAAGGAGTCCCAGGCAGCAGGCTCAAGTTCAGACACAAGCCCCAGGCGGCTCCGTCCCAGGGGTCTTCAAAAAGTTCATGGAAAAATGCATACGACAAAAACGCAGGGCGTGGGTTTCCAATATTTTTGCACCATTAGCCTTTTAATTCCATTTCCCTGCAGACTTCTGTAAACACCCTCAAATGCTGGCTAGTGTAGCCTTGACTTTGTCAAGGGAATCATGGTGGTATAAAGACAGCCACCTGCCCATCTGTCCAAGACAAATGAAGTTCATCACTCATCCAAGGGCTGAAGAGACCAGGGCACACGTTCTGGGAGTAACTCATTACGTTCCTCCCAGGGAAAACTCTGGAGCGATGCCTGTCCCCAGGGAATTCCACCAGCAGGTGCACTCTTTTTACTGCAGCCCAGATGGAAACTCACTAAAGAAAAGAAACCCAAATGACCAGCAGACTCCATCTGAGCTCTCACACGGGCACAGGAAATGGAGTGTAACAGGGTCCACAAGGCCCAGCCCTGTTTGGTTTTCCGTTACACAGGCACACTGGGGTGGAAAGGTAAGATGCCCCCCTCCTACACTGGAGTACTTTGGGTTCGATTCCTGGCTCCGGCTCCTGACTGTGGCTTCCTGCAAACGCAGAAGCCGGAAGGCAGCAGTGATAGCTCCAGTCATCGGGTTCCTGCCACCCACGTGGGAGACCCGGATAGAGCGCCTCGGACCTGACTCTGGTGCAGCCCCAGGCCATCACAGGTAACTGGGGAGTGAACCAGCGGATGGACACTTTCTGTCTGTCTCTCCATCTGTCTGTCTTCCTTTCTGTCTCTCAAACAAGCCCACGTAAGAGTTCTGCCTTTCCAGGCTGTGCACTGCAGGGCCAAACATTCTGGTACATTCCAGTTATTTCCTGAGTAACGCACCTGCCCCAGGTGTCAGAAGGTGTTTTGTAGGTGGACACAAGAAGAGACCTGGGGTGGGAGTGTGGGTGGGTCTGCATGAAGCTTGTATTCCCTAAATAAAAGGTTACTTTGAGGAAAAAAAAAAACAGCAGCAACAGTCTGTACTACCAGAGTAAGTTAAAAGCAAACCACCCAGATCTTAACCACACTGGGTTTCTAACAATGAACAGGTACTATGAAAACAAAAGCCAGGACTTCATCCATTTCACAGATATAACAGCAGGTTATTTCCCCAGTAATGGACATATTTTGGACCAAATATGTAAAAACATCCTCTTAGACTCAAAGAAACAGCTTTTTTTTTTAAAAAAAGGAATTTATTCTGTTTAATGGCATTTTTTTCTTGCCATTCACTCATCTTGGTGAAGTATAACTATGGAAGGTCCTTTTTATTTCTTTGTGTTTTTCTGACTTTTCCAAATAGTCTGCAATGAACATGGATGCCTTTTGCAATTGGAAAAAAAGTCAATGCATTATTTTAAATAATAAATTTAAGCTGCAAAGCAAAAAATGTAAAAAAAAAATAAACTTAAACATTAGGACCAGCTCTGTGGTGTAGTGGGTGAAGCCATTGCTGGTATCCCATATGGGCACCAGTTTGAATCCCGGCTGCTCCAGTTCCAATCCAGCTGTCTGCTATGGCCTGGGAAAGCAATAGAAGATGGCCCAGGTCCTTGGGTCCCTGCTCCCACATGGGAGACCCGGAAGAAGCTCCTGGCTCCTGGCTTCAGATTGGCCCAGCTCCGGCCATTTCAGCCATCTGGAGAGTGAACTAGTGGATGGAAAATCTCTCTCTCTCTGTTTCTCTCTCCCTCTCTCTCCCTCCCTCCCTCCCTCCCTCCTTCTCTCTGCCTTTCAAAAAATAAATCTTCAAAAAAAAAAAAACTCTAAAACTAGATGTCAAAAAGGTGTTCATTGCTTAATGGGTGCAGGATTTTATTTTGGGATTAGGAAGATGTTTTGGAGGAAGAAAGATGGGGTACAAATGTCTGTCCCACATACCGCTGATTTTTTTTCCAAAGGGCTCATTTTATGTGACGTGCATTGCATTTCAACTCAAAGGGAAGAGCGCTGAGCCCCGACCTCCCCAGAGCACGGTACCTTCTCCATGCAACAGCGAGGGGTCCAGCAGCTCCATCATGTACTCGATCTCAGTGTCCAGCTCCAGCATGTCACACTGAGCGATGACGTAGGTCAGGACCGGCAAGAAGTCATCGGCGCCGTACATCCTCCCTGGGGTGAGGACGGAAGCAGGACATGGGGAATATTTTTTTTACCAAGTCTTCTTTCTTTCATCTCCTACGTGTTGCTTTTATTAGACAGCAAGGAGCCATTTGGAGGAAATACGCTATTTATAACACAGAGGTGGGTGTTTCTGGAATCCTGTGCAGCCCATCACCCTCCCAGCTGTTCCGTGAGTACCCGGCCCACACTCATAACTTGATCGGCGAGAGCCAATCAACACTGCAGAACTCGCATGGCAGGTTATGCTTTTATACTCTGTGTACAAGTATGCAGTAGAAGAGTGTCTCTGGAATATTTTAAATTCCAGTAAGTAACAGTATGAGAGGACACTTAGAAAATATTTACTTGTGCTCACTTTTGTGTCTTGTTTCCCATTGCTTTCTATGCACATGAATCATATACCTAATGCCAAGACCAGATTCAAACCAGGAATAAAATGTGCTCTGATTGTAAGGTGATCACAGAGAACACTTATTTAACTGCTCCAATTCGGTATATGTTAAATACACACATTGATTAAAAGCAGTGCACATGTATGGCCAAACATCTGAGCCCTTACTTCTAGTTTTCTTTACAATGGTGGTTCTGGACCAGGGGTGATTTTACCACATCCCCTTCGCTCAGGGGACATTTGGCAATGTCCCTGATGGTTCTGCTGTCACAACAGGAATAAGGTACACAAATGGTCTCCGGGCTGCTGATGGACTTCCTACAGGAAGCAGGCCAGCCCCCACAACCAGCGCTCTCCTGGCTAACATGTCATGAGCCCGTGGGTTCAGAAACCATGATTCAGAGGCGCATAATCCTGTGAAGATACCAGGTTAGGAATTTCTATAAATGATTCCGTGACTACGGAACAAATATTTCCTGTATGCAGAACACACTTGCAAGTTTCAGGGGTGACATAGCCCAAGAACCCAGACTTTAATGTCTGCGTCCAACAATCTGCAACACACACCCACATTCCTGTCTACCTGGGCAGTGGTTAACCCAGCCCGCGCTTTCTCTCTGGGGCTTCCCCCATGGAGCCGCTGCACTTGCAGGAGGAGCTGGCCAGCATCCCCAGGCCGACAACCAGCTCCCTGCAGACTGAGAACAATGCAGGCTCGGTGAATCACTTACTCTCCTATCTACAGGAAGCAGCACGGGGAAATCCGAGGTGAATTCCAACCACGCTGCTCCAGCTTGTAGCGAAAAAGTAGAAATGGGTCGGATAAAGCCTCATGATGACAGAATGCTCAGGGTGTCTGACACCTGCTTGTCCATCACTGACCTAAACCCTCACTGCCCACATGAAATTTCCATAGTGCGTGGGCTAGGCATGAGCTTTGCAGCCAATCCCCACCCAAGGAAGGAGAGGCTCATACCCACTACAGACGCAGTGACTGTGGCATGGAAGCTCAAAGCCCCTCCGTGAATCAGCTCATTCGCAGACCAAGGATTTGTTTTTTATTTATTCCAGAGGTGGAGACACAGAAAGAGAGAGTTCCCACATCTTCATTGATTCACTCCTCAAATGCCCACAGTGGTAGGCTGGGGCCAAAGCCGGGTGCCAACAACTCCCACATGTGGCAGGAACCTGACTACCTGAGCCATCACCACTGCCTCCCAGGGTGCACACTTGCTGGAATTGGGGGCTAGGGCTGGCACCCAAACCAAGGCACTCCCAATGTGGAGCAGACATGTCTTAAACCAGTGTCAACCTCTGTACCAGAAGCCTATGCAATCGATGGAGGAGCTGAACTCAGACTGCACAGCCTGAATTTGCAACCTGGAACTAAATCTTTAACTAGGGGCTACTGTTGTGGCACACAGGGGTTAAGCCTCCACCCGTGATGCTGGCATCCCATATGGGAACCCTGGTTTGAGAGCCAGCTGCTCCACTTCTGATCCAGCTCCCTGTTCATATACCTGGGGAAAGAGTGGAAGATGGGCCCCTGCCACCCATGTGGGAGAACAGGTGGGAGTTCCTGGCTCCTGACTTCAGCCTGGCCCAGGAAGATTGAACCAGCAATGGAAGATTTTTTTTCTTCTTCTCTCTCTGTCCCTCTGCCTTTGAAATATACAAAAAACCTTCAATGTCTACTTAAATCAGCACAGTGCAAACACTGTGTTGATTTCATTTGTTTGATGTATTGATCTATTGCTGCATGTGACTCATCTGGCAGACATAGGAGGAGCGCTGGTATTTTGGTACCATGGAGAGAATGAGGGACGGACCACCTGGGGATGAGGAGGTGAGAGGTGGGAGCCCGGAGCTCCCGGCCTCACCTGAGTTGTTCTCCATGACAGTGTAAATGAGCTTGCACACCCGCAGCAGGAGCATGACCTTCTTCTCCGGGGAGTACATCTTCTGCATGGTCATGAACTTGACCTTGATTTTTTCCACATCCACAAAGTCGGGGGTCGGAGCAAAGACACCCAGCTCCTGCGGATTCCTCTGCCGCACGAGCTGTAGGTTCTCCTTGAGCTGTTTCCAGGAGCCGTCGGCCGTGTGGAAGTCCTTGAGCATGGCTTCCACGTGTCCCTTCAGGGGCTTCAAGATGCACTTGTGCATGGCCTTCTCCAACACCACATCTGCCAAAGAAAGTGCAGTTACTGCTACCACCGTCCCTGGGGAGAAGCAACGCCCGCCTTCTCTCTCACGCGTCACAGGACAGCCGAGTCCTAGCTTAACCTCCAGCCACCAACCCATAGCAGGATGAGGACACACACCCCAGCACTTTGGTGAAAAGCCAAGAAGGGCGAATCTTCCCTACAAACGCCTCACTTGTATACAATCGAGGCGTTCCCACATGAGGGCCTTTCAAACAGTTCCTGGAAAACGGAGTTGAAAAGTAAGTTTTTGCTGCAAAAATTAAAAAAAAATCCATGCAGATTATTTCATAAAATGCAATTTCCACGAACTTTCTGAAAACCGCTTCCTTATTTTGTTTGCATTTTGCTGTGTGTATGTGTCCCCCTACCTACAAGTGCAATTAAACCTTTCAGAAGACCTTCTTTGGACCTCATTTTCCCCATGTTACTTTCCTGCAGTAAGGTGGGCACATATGTGACCTTAACCCAAAGATTTCCTACTACAGACAATTCAAGAACCCTTAAAATATTTTCTGAGGAAACAAAATTCAACCCAATATCAAGCGTGATCTTGGCCTGGAGTCTAGCCCCAAACATCATCTCATTGGCTGTGAAGGACACCAGTGGGGCATTAGGCGAGATACAAATAAAGCCTGCAGATTAGGTTAAGGTGGCATCGGTGTTAGTCTTCCGGGTTTGATCACTGCATTCTGGTTGTATGGCAGGATGGCTTTGCCTTTACGAAATACACACGGAGATACTTAGAGATAAACGCAGGTAATGTCTGAACTGACTCACAGGTCACTCAGAAGAAAGCGGCGTGTATCTGAGTGTGCACGCATGTGCCTGCATGTACCCCGTGCATGCATGTACGTGTCTGGGTGCGTATGGACAGAGACAGACAGAGGAGGGGGAAGCAAATGTCGCAACGTGCAGACATTCAAGGAATCTGGGCGCAGGGCAGACATTTCTTTGTATTCTTTCTGCAACTTTCCTGTTAAGTCTGAAGCAATTTCAAAATTAAAAGCAAAAAAATTTGAAGTGTTTTTCTGCTGAGAGTTAAGAAACACCTCTAGGTGTGGGAGGCACTGTTTTTTCCTCCTTCTCACGGCTGAGTGGCAGAAGGGCTCTTCTGGCTGATACTGAAATGGCCGATACCATAAATCCAGAGGTCCAGGCTTAAAATGCTTTATACAGTAACAAGCTCTCTGCTTTTCCAATGCCAGCTTTTAAAAGATTATTTATTTTTATTTTTACTTGAAAAGCAGAGAGGCAGAAAGAGACACGGAGAGGGGCTTCCATCTATCTGCTGCTTCATTCCCCAAATGCTTGTAACAGCTGGCGCTGAGCTAGGCCAAAGTCAAGAGCCCTGAGCACCATGTGAGCCTCCTACATGGGAGGCAGGGACTCAAGCACTTGAGCCAATCTATGCTGCCTTCCGAGGGTGCACATTTCCAGGAAGCTGGATCGGAAGTGGAGGAGCCGGGATTTGAACCAGGCACTGTGGTATGGGATGCAGGCATCCCAAGAGGCAGCTTAGCTGCTATGCCACATGCCCTCTCCCAACACCAGCCCACACGCCTCACACGCCTGCACACTCATGCTGCCGCTTCTGAAGTTCCACCGCAGCAGCTGCACCTAACAGATGACACTTCGGTCTGATTCTGTTTTGGAAGCCCAGGGGTCCGCTTACTTACAAGCTTGGGAGTAGCTGGATTACCTCTCTGCCCGGCTTTTGGAATTTCTGACACTGGATCAGATCATGTTGAACCCAAATTATGACTTTTTTTTTTTTTTTTTGACAGGCAGAGTTAGACAGTGAAAGTCAGAGAGAGAGAGACAGAGAGAAAGGTCTTCCTTTTTCCATTGGTTCACCCCCCAAGTGGCCATTACGGCTGGTGCACTGTAGCCGGCCCACTGCGCTGATCCGAAGCCAGGAGCCAAGTGCTTCCTCCTGGTCTCCCATGTGGGGTGCAGGGCCCAAGGACTTGGGCCATCCTCCACTGCACTCCCGGGCCACAGCAGAGAGCTGGACTGGAAGAGGAGCAACCAGGACAGAATCCGGTGCCCCCAACCAGGACTAGAACCCAGTGTGCTGGCACCGCAGGTGGAGCATTAGCCTAGTGAGCCATGGTGCCAGCCAACCAAATTATTACTTTTTTTTTAGGACAAAGAGAAATCTAAGCCATATGTACAAACTCTAAAAACAATTTTCCTATCCCCCAAAGATGAATGCCGATGCCATCACGGTCAGCTGACTCAGCACAAGTTCTTTGTACCTCACCTTCATCTACTATCCAAGAGATCTCTTAGTTTAAATATAGAACTTTATACAACTACAGAAATCAAAGTTGAAGCCAAAGAGTAAGTAAGAAAACCAGAGTCACATATTCACTCTACAACTGGCATTAAAAAAGATGACTTGGTTTGCCTCGGTTGTCTCGGGTTTATAAACTTGGGCAACCTCAGCCATCTTTGACTTCATACCATCATTACACTGAGCAGTCAATACCGGCAATTGATTGTGAACACTCCAGTGGGCTGGGATCTAAATGCTTTGCTTCATTCTCATCTCATCCTTGCTGCAACTCCACTATTCCTGCAAGCTACTAAGTGATGCTTATTTGACAGAGGAGTAAACTAGAGGCTCAGAAACACCCAACAGCTTGCTTGAGACCACACAACAGCTTTCAATGACCATTTCTACTGCTTTTCAAGGGGAATGGCCTTTTAACTCCAAAGTTCAAGGCACCTGATAAACCAGTTTATTTCTCTCATCCAAAGATTCCAAAAGCTACGTTCCTGGTTCTAAGCGTTAGCTGCTTTGTTAGATGGAGGTTGTCTAGGTGGGGACGGCCATGCCAACCATCAACTAGACTAGGAGTGTACACAGATGTTCAGGGCAGTGGTGTTCAGTACAGCCCCACGCTGCAAACGGCCCAGAGATCAATGCCAATGGAACAGCTACGTGGATCAATTCATATAATGGATACAACATGGAATTCAGACAGTGGAATCAACAGTACATTCCTGCTCCCGAAGCACACAATGGATGGACCTCAGAGTGACCAGCCCAGACTCATACAAGGGTGCCTCCTGGAACATTTCGTTTGCAAGATGTTCAAAAGCAGGCAAAAAGAATGGAAGTCAGGAAGGCAGGTACTCGGGGGAGGACCCTGACCGCGGCAGGACACAGAGGACAATTCCAAGGGCAGTGCTGACGTCCCAGATCTGGGTCTGGTAGGGGCTGCACGGTGTGTGCATATGTAGACATTTGACAGGCTGAGCTCTGAAGACTTATGCACTTTAGGACATAATTTAAACCTCAGTGAACACATAAACATCAGGGGCACAGAAACAAGCTGAAGACCAAGCCTAGGGTTATTTATCTTGAACCCAGAGCAACCTTCTTTTTCTTTTTTTAAAAGATTTATTTATTTATTTGAAAGTCAGGGTTACAAAGAGAGAGGGAGAGACAGATTCTCCATCCACTGATTCACTCCCTAGGCCAAAGCCAGGGACCAGCAGCTTCCTCCAGGTCTCCCACACATGTGCAGGGGCCCAAGCACGTGGGCCATCTGCTGATGCTTTTCACAGGCCCTTAGCAGGGCGCTGGATCAGAAATGCAGCAGACGGGACATAAAACAGCTCCCAGGTGGGATGCAGGTGTCACAGGCCATGGCTTTGGGCAACAAGCCACAAAAGCTGCCCTCTCCCCACTCAGGGCAACTTTTAACTCCAGAATGAGCCAGGAAGGAAGGAAGGAAAGGGAAGGGAAGAGGAAGAGGAAGGAAGTATAATTATGTTCTTAGAATTGTATCTACGAACTACATTGGATCTCTTCTTTTTAACAACGTAGTAACATACAGTTTAAAAAAAGGAAAAAAGGAATGCATCTGGTCACTTCTAAAGGTGCTGCACTGGTCCTGTGAGATGATGCCAACAGCACGCTCACTCCTGGCCAGCTGGGCCTGCTCCCAGCTTGCCAGGGAAGCAAGCTGGCCTTGACACCGGGACCCCTCTCCTGGACATAAACAGGGCTGCGGAAGTCTGTCGGGAGGGTTGAATCCTAGGACCAACTGCCTAAACTGGAAAAAAATATTGCTAGGGCTAGATTTTTTTTTAGTATATATTTTTTTAAAAAGACTATTTATTAGGGTGGACGTCATGGTTCAGCAAGATTAAGCCGCAGCTTGGGGACACCCGCATCTCACATCAGAGTGTCCGGTTCCAGGCCTAGATACTCTCTGTTTCTGCTCCAGCTGTACGTGCCTGGGAGGCAGCAGAAGATGGCCCAAGCACTTGGGTTCCTGCCACGCACATGGGAGACATGAATGGAGTTCCTGGCTCCTGGCTTTGACCTGGCCCAGCCCCAGCTGCTGTGGGAATTAAGGGAGCGCAACAGTGATGGGAAGAGCGCTCTCTCTCTTGCGTTCTTTCAAAAACAAACAAACAAACAAATTTAAAGAAGACCACTAATTTAAAAATAAGAAAAGTTGGTCTCTTGCAGGGTTTTATTTCTCCCCACTCCTATCAAAAGAATCTTTAATAAACATAAGGAATGGGGCAGAAAAATCGAAAGGAAAAGAGACACCTGCCAGCCGGCTGGTTCTCTCTAGCAGGAGAGAGTAAGAGGGAAAGCCGATTGGAAGCCCACGAGGAATAGAGTTAACTCTCAGAGTGCGGACGAGATCAGACAAAGGAGAAACGGATGGGTCGCATCTCGGCTAAATGACTGCCTTCTGTTGTTTTCTCTCTGGTTGCATTACTTCTAATGAACCAAAACCAAATCGCTCAAGTTCATGGACAATGACATTATTGGAGGCATTTTATACACACTGCCTCTTTCAGCTCCTCGGACAAACTGCAGGCAGGGAAGCCCATCATTGCTGCACTGGATGGAAGAGGCCCAAAGAGATTACTCTCATGCTGCTAGCATGGTGGGGAGTTGGACTTGAACCCTAGCAATCTGTTTCCGAAGTCCCAGGAGTTACGTTAGCTGCATTCACCCCCAAGCAAGCACACAAAACAGAAACGTGGAAACATCTGAGACAGTTCAAGGAAAATGAAGATGGTGGATTGTATGTTTTTCTGAACATTCACTAATACCTTCTCTATATTTCTTTTAAAAATATTTTTAAAAGGTTTTATTTATTTATTTGAGAGAAACAGAGAGGTCTTCCATTCACTGGTTCCCGCCTCATTTGGCTGCAATGGTTGGAGCTGCATGGATCTGAAGCCAGAAGCTTTTTTCCGGGTCTCCCATGCAGGTGCAGGGGTCCAAGGACTTGGGCCATCTTCTGCTGCTTTCCTAGACCATGGTGAAGAGTGGGATTGGAAGTGGAGCAACTGGGACATGAACCTGAACCCATATGGGATGCCGGCACTGCTTAGCCTGGTACACAACACAGCACCAGCCCCTCTATATTTCTATTAACAAGGAGATACTAGACAATTGCTTGGACTACAGCATTTTCAATTTTAGGAACCAAACATGAGCTGTGCTCTCTGAATGACCCCAACTGGAGACAATTTTTTTTAAAAAAACATTTATATGGAGCACATCAACTGGACTCAGAAACAGATCATGACAACTGCCCGGGCTCACCTAATGCAGGAACTCATAGAAGGTGTCCCACGGGTGGGCCTCTGGACAAGACGCGATTCCCTCCTGTCACTTGTGCAAGAATTAAGAACGGAAGGCAGACACCTTCTCCCGCATCCTGCACTCTGACCTGGAGCGGAGAGGCCATTGGTCGGCGAGCGGAGGTGGAAGCATCGCAAGACCTGAGAATGCACGGGCTCTTCTTGGTTCATGTTCTGCTTTACCCGCCGCTGGCCAGGGGAAGTGAGAGTCTGAGAGGCAGAGGCGAAGTTCGGGGTAGAAGGCGCTCCTCTTAGAAAGAGCTCTGGAGGTCGAGAGACCCAGCAGCCAGCCTGGCGTCATCTTTCCAGGTAGCTCTGGTTAAGTCCTTTCCCCTCTCCTTGTCCATTGTGTGGGCTGCCAATGGAGAATCACTGTCCATGGGCTCTGCCCCACACAGAACTGTCAGCCTGAACCCAACTAGGATGGTGGTTATTAAGACAATATGAATTAATAATCAACATTCTGGGGCTGGTGCTGTGGCATAGTGGGTAAGCTGCTACCTGCAGTGCCAGCATCCCATATGGGTGCCAGTTCAAGTCCTGGCTGCTCCACTTCTGATCCAGCTCTCTGCTATAGCCTAGGAAAGCAGAAGATGGCCCAAGTCCGTGGGCCCCTGCACCAGTGTGGGAGACCCGGAAGAAGCTCCTGGTCCTGGATTCAGGTGGGTCCAGCTCCGGCCGTTGCGGCCACTTGGGGAGTGAACCAGCAGATGGAATCTTTCCATCTGTCTGTCTATAATTGCCTCTCAAGCAAATAAATAAATCCTAAATGACAACAACAAAACAAAGATACAGGGGCTCATGTTTGATGACATCTGGAAACATGCAACCTCACACCCCATGAACACTGGCTGTGCACCTGACACCTGGGCACATGTAATGTCATCAGTTGCCTCTGTTCCCTTTGAACAAAGTGGGGTGGGGTGGGGAGGGGGTACCTTTGAAAGGAGGCCCAGGTGTAATGACTCAGGCCACTCTCTCCTCTCAGTATGAACTGTGGTATGATTAGGTTTGACATGAGAATGGAATGAGGTTTGATAAATGAACGAAGAACCCTCTGGCTTCCTGCTCATCCATACCCCCACTCCCACCCCAGACACTCATACTCCCCTCTCTTCAGCTCCCCCATTCATAGGGACAAAGACAGAGGGTCTGAGCCTGGTCCCTGGGTTTCTCCTGCCTGGAAACTCTTAGTGCTTTGTCACGACCTCATTCAGTTCCCACCTAACAGCCTGGAAACCTCAGATGAGCTGACCGACTTGGGTGGTCACGTAGCCTTCCAAGCCATGGGAACTGAGAGGGAGCCCTCGTCCTGTTTCAGAACACCCCACGCACAGTGGGCGTTGTAGTGCAGCAGCTGGAATGCCCAATGCCCACATCCCATATCAGAGCTTCTGGTTTGAGCCCTGGTTACTCTGATCCACTTCCCCGCAAAGGCATTCTGGGAGGCAGCAGATGACAGCCCGAGAGCTTGGGTCCCTGCCACCCATGTGGGAGACTTGGATGGAGTTCTGAGCTCCTGGCTTCAGCAGGGCCCAACCCTGGATGCTGCGGGCATTTGGGGAGTAAACTAGCATATGGAAAGTCTGTCTTTGTCTTTGTCTCTGTCACTCTGCTTGTACATAAATTATTTTTTTAAAGATAATACAGGGGGTGGCATTGTGGCTAATGGGTTAAGATGCTATCTGCAATGCCAGCATCCAATATGGGCGCCTGTTCGAGTCCTGGCTATTGCACTGATCAAGCTCCCTGCAAATGGCCTGGAAAGACAGTGGAAGACGGCCTAAGTAGTTGGGTCCCTGCCACCCATGTGAGAGACCCAGAGGAAGAAGCTTCTGGCTCTGTCCTGGTCCAGCCTGGGCCATTAAGGCCATTGGGAAGTGAACCAATGGATGGAAGATCTCTCTATCTCTCCTTCTCTCTCTGTAACTGTGCTTTTCAAATAAATAAAATCAATCTTAAAAAACACAGCACACAGTAGGGGCCAAGAGAACACCCAAGCCCTTTGGTGCTTGGGATACAAAGGGTGGACTTGGTCCATCACTGAGGGAGTTTCTGGACTGCTGTCTGGGAAAGACCCAGGTCCCACTGCTGTGCCTGCTCTGTCCTCTCCACTCCAGGTTGCCCACAGTAATCCACACATGGGCAGCATCTGCTTTGGTTGGTGGCATGGGGGCTGGAGCTGTTTTTAAAAAGTTCGACTCTTGCCCTCTCTCGGGTCATCTTTCTAGAATGTTCTCCTGAGGAAGGACTTTGTGGCTGATTCAGTCAAGGGCTCCCGTGCCTGCCTGGTGAACTGGTAAACCTATTTGGGGTGGACAGAACGCAACCAATGCAATTCTGTTGCCCATGAGGGCTTCTTGTGGTCTTCTGTACATTTAAACCAAGTTTTGAAAAATCACATAGGTATTCTTTGGACATGGCCACTTTTTCTCCTTTTTCTCTACCCCCATGCAGTGTCCAGGGCCATTTCTGCCTGTCAGGTGACGGTGTTACCTGGTCCAGGTCAGAAGCTGGGGCCAAGATTGGCACCAACGTGTGTCTCCAGCCACAGCTCTCGCGATGGCTTTTTATATAAAGGAAGGCAGTTGACTCAGGCCTTGAGCCAAACAGAGAATTTAAAAGTTAAAAATGAACCACCCCAGATATTGAAACTTGAGTCAGACTTCAAACACTCGTTCAAAAGAACGGATTTGAACCAAAGTAGCTGTGATTATTTAACCCCTAGGAAATTACTTCAATTCTACCCCTTCCTTTTTCAAATTTTTAATTTTTTTAAAATTTGTTTTGGAAGGCAGAGAGCCAGAGACAGTCAGAGACCTTTCGTTTCCTGGTTCACTCCCCAAATGCCTGCAAAAGCTGGGATTGGGCCGGGTTTGAAGCAGGTGCCTGGGACTTAATCCAGGTCTCCCACGTGAGTGGGAGGGACTCAAGTCATCATCTGTTGCCTCACAGGGTGCACAGTAGCAGGAAGCTGGAATCGAAGCCAAGCTTGAACTCAAACCCATGCTCTCCAAGATGGGCTGCAGGCATCCCAAGTAGAATCTTAACCACTTCATCAAACACCTGCCATTTATGCTTGCCTACAAAGTGCTAGAACGAACAGTGACACCTGTACACAGGCAAAATGAGAGTGGTGAGAACTATTTGTTTCTTTCTCCTCCTTGGTTTTTCTCTGTGCAGCTGAAGAAACACTCTCTGAAGAGGACAGACTAGCACCATCTCCATAAACTAGAGAGATCCATATTCATCCAGATGGCCATTTTCACCTAAGAATGCTCTAATTCTACGTGAGTTACACCAGGAAATATCTCCTCCTGCTTCCTTGATGGGTGCTCTCTAAATCTAGGCTTTCAGTGCGAATTCCTCTCTCCTTAGGAAGTTGTAGGAAAAGAGGACAGGACTAGATTAAAAAACAGAGAAACCCAACTGGCATTCCTGAAAAGCCCTACTGGCCTTGGATGATATCAGATCAGAAAAAAAAAATCGATGCTTGTGATTCTGGGAAGGGCGTTCAAAGTGATTCCCTTGTATTCCTTCTAGGCAGTGAGCTCCAGTGGGAATGGGCGCACAGCTGAGACGGAGGATCCAGGCTGAATGCAAACTCCCCTAGGCACTAGCCCATCACCCCTTTGTACTGAACTCTAGGCATCTTGGCCTGGGTTCCTGGATTTGCAAAGCACCAACACTATTCTAACAGACCAACGCATGAGTTAGTTCTGCGTCTCAAAGTTGTCGCCCTATTAACAGGTCTGTCCTACAAACGATGAGCCTTTCACTTAGGAAGATGTAAAACATTAGGCGAGGGGGCTAAGTCCTAACCTATTGAGCTGCATATCTTAGGGGACTGGCTTTCCGATAATCAGGGTCACCCCTCTCCTTCCCCTAGGGTCTGAGACAAGTTTCTCAGGCTGACCTCTCTCCGCTCATCTTCCCTGGAATTTCCAAAGTCCAGCAGTCTCGCTGGACTTTCAATACGGAACGATGTTTTCACCGCTGAAGCAACAGGAGGAACTGCCTGCTGTAACACAGAAGCTAAAAAAGCTCAAAACCAAACAACAAAAAAGTGGCAACGCTCTGCAGGGCCCGCTCACACCTGGGAGAGAGAGCTTTTGAAGCCCAGCAGAGCTGCCTCAACACAAGGATCCCTTAACTGCTGATGAGATGCCACACATGCAGGCACTGCCAGCCGAGAGGTTAGGATGCCCCAGAAGTTCAAGTGCTGAACCTGCTGGTGTGGCCTTGGGACAAGCTGGCTCTGTCTGGCATGGCCATGCCTTCCTCCCTTCCCCCAGGGATGCGGATGCTTCTTTTGCAGGGCTGACACCAGGAACCACTGACAGAGCTCGGGTGGGCTGCCTGGGTCACACTGGGGCTCCACAGACATCAGCTTCCCTTCTCATCATGACCTGAGATTTTAAATTAAAAGCTGTATCCTTCTAGGCTATGGAATGTATCATTTTCAGCGTTTTTTTTTTTTTTTTGGGGGGTGGGGGGATTGAAAATAAACCCTTAAGCTCTAAGTACCATATCCAAACTTCACTAACCACAGGAGGAACTTGGGCCGGCACTGACGGCATCCACAGGGAAGTGAGCGCCAAAGCCCTCGCTCCAGCTGGAGGCTGTTCCCTGTGGGCTGCCTTGGTGCTGCCCGCCACATAGTTCAGGCCTGACATCAGCGCCAGCCTGGCTCCCCACCACCAGCCCCTGAAGCAGGCTTCCAGTGCAGGTTGAGAGCCACTCTCCCCGGGGCAGAGGCCGTGGGGGAGTGTGTGGGGGTGCAGGTGCAGGGGTAGGGGTGCGGCGGGAGGAAGGGCAGCTAGCGAGGATATCCTGCCTCCTCCCGATTTCCCAGGCCCAGCACAAGAGTGCATTCCTTTTAGCCACAGCCTCCAGCAACACCCCAGCTCTGACCACGCCCTGATCCACCAGGAAAACAAACAGGCCTTTGAGCCCTTTGTGAGAAAAGTCAAGAGGAAGAGAGAGAGTTCACAAAGCCCACTCTGCCACACACATGGGTTACCGCTTATAACACACGGCCCCCTCCTCCGCCCGTCAGAAAGGGGACATTCGCAATTACTTTCTGAACTCCCTGGAAATGTCTGGCTGCTCTTTCAGCTGCTGCTGCCTAGTGAAATGAACTCACTGAAATTAACCTTTTAAAGTCAACCTTTGGTAACACACACACACACACACACACACACACACACACACACGTCAATGCGCTCACCTTAGGGGGAAAAAAAAGACTGCCAAATTCCAATGTGCCTTGGCAAGCTACTTGTCAAAATAGCGATGAACAATTGAGCCCTTAAATGAGATTAGAAAGTATTTCCCCTTGACTTTGGAGAACAAAACGCCTTCCATGTGACCTCCAGCCTGAGTGGCTTATCTTGAAGGTGCACAGAGCAAACGTGTGTCTTCTGTGTTTTGGTTCCAGAACTCTGTGGGACACAGACCAGCAGGGGGGGGCCAAGCCCCCTCCCCCGGACCCCTGCCTGTGAGGGACAAGGTGAGGGTGGGGGGTGTCCTGGGGGTCTCTGGCTGCCAGTGCTGTTCCCTAAGCTGGAGCTTGCAGGCAGGTGTGTCCAGGGTAGAGATCTATCACTCGGTGGTGTATCTCAATAAAGAGCTCCCGTCCCAAGGAAAGCTGGGCAAAGCACTCACTGCCTCTCACAAGGCTGCAAAGATGCTTTTGTCGAACGCTCTCAGAAAAGCCTCTGCAGACGGAGAGCACACACACACGCAGCGACTCAGACGCTCCAGTGGCTGGGCAGCACAAACTCTGCCCCGGAGGGAATCGCTCTGCATTGCCTAACAAAATCAATCAACCCACCCCGCAAGCTTCTTCAAGCCAGGGGTATGCGGCAGCCACCTTAAGGAGCTCCTGTTTCCCTCCGAACTGGGCCAGGGGGTGGAGTTTGCTGTTGTTTTGAACTTCACAATAAACTTCATCCAAAATAACCAGCATAGGGTGCACTGTCTGGCAAGGTCATGGTAAAAAAAAAAAAATAAAAAATCCAGGGCACTTACCTATTTGGTCTTCGGGGATGAGGGACTCGATGGGGGGATCCAGCTCGGAGCTCTGGGACAGATAGTTCTTGACCTGTGTCATGAACTGCCGGATGGTCTGCAGCAGGTCCGTGCTGGACACGTGGCACTCCTTGTTTTCCTGCAGGAAGCTCACATAGTCCTGTACCAGGCACCCGAAGTAGGTGCACTTGTCCCGGGACAGCTCGGCGATCCGGCGCACCATCCGCTTCTCCGGGGTCAGGAAGGAGCTGAAGACCCCACTCATCTTCCGCAGCTGGGACTTGACAAGCTTGGGCAGCACGAAGGAGCTGTTCCTCTTCTTTTTGGACTTGATCGGGGGCGCCATGGTCTCCTGGTCACTCTCCCCTTCATAGTCCTCCAGGCTGCTGTTGGTGTCCGCCTCGTAGCCGAACAGCGGCATGCTCCGGTCGAAGTCCAGCGAGTCGGAGGAGGAAGTGGAAATGCTCATGTCGCTCAGCCTCTGCCTGCCTCCATGGCACGGGGGCCGTGATTCAGAGCTGGGAGGCTGGGCGCTTGTGCAATCCCCGGGGGCGTCTTCAGGCGGGGCGCCACCTGGGCTGCCAGCTGTGTGCAGCAGCTCCGGGCTGGGGCTGCCGCCGGGGCCGGGCCGCCCGCCGCTCCTCGGGCTCTTTGCACTACCCTCTGCTTCCAAAAAAGAAGCCTGCTTCTTTAGCCGGGGTGGAGGGATGGGAGTTGGTTTCGTTCCAGGCGGAGCTACGTTCCCATGTTTGTTATGGTTGACTGTTTCTGGCATGCTCGGCTGGGTTGCAGTCCTGGACAGGCGAGGGCTTGTGTGGACACTATTAATAGTGGGTGGCGGGGGCCTGGGCGGGGGGGACCGAGACCGCTCCGTGCCATTGGCGTTGGGAGTCCTTGTGCTCGGCCGTTTCAGGCCTCCGCTGAGGTCCTGGCTGTGCACTTTCAAGAACAGGGGATTAATAAAACACAAGGCTCCGTTGGTCTGGCTGCACTCCAGCTCCGAAGGCGTCCTGGTTTTTATAGAATGTACTCCATTTATAAGGCAGAGCTGACGCGGGCAGCCACCGTCGGAAGAGGCAGGCCTATGGGGAGGTGGAGGGTTTGGGGGTTTGTTGTCAGCTGGAGAGCTCCAGAAATCTGAAAGTCATTATCAGTGAACACAGAATGTAAATACAGTACACTCGAGCCGTTCCTTCGCAAATTACAAAGAGCACAGCACACACACACAGAGGGGAGGCACAGGCGCGTGGGGCGGGCTGCTTTTTTTTTTTTTTTCCTTTTTTTCCCCTCCTCCTCCTTTTTGCTTTGACTGCCTCCCCTTCCTGGAAAGGGCAGTGAGGCTGCCAGGCCCAGCTGTGGGCTCACCAGCAGGCTCCAGGCGTCCTTCACCTTCAGAGCCCTTGAGAAGTGGTTTGGCCCCCAGGGGACAGCCGGCTCCTCCCAGCCCGGCCTTGGTGCAGGTATGTGGGAAGGAAAAGTGGAACTGGAACCGTTCAGAGGATGAGCTGGGCGGCTGGGGCCACGGGGTGGAGAGGTGGGGTGGGAGGATGGGGGGGGGGGCTCCTCCGGCCTGGCCTTGCTTTACAGCGAGTCAGCTCTCTGCACAATGGGACAGCACCCTTTCCACACCCGCCTCTCCCGGGGTGGCAGCTGCCAGCCAAGGATTCCAGCCTCTGCAAGTTCCCCTTTAATGGGCAGGGCCAGCAGCTGGGCCTGGGGTGAGGGGTGGTGTTACACAATGTGCCTGGGGTTCTACACATTCAGCATTAAAACTCCAAAAGGCGGGAAACTCTACGTAGGGGTCCCATCAGCAAATTAAAAAAAAAAAAAAAAAAGATGGAAAATGGCAATGTCAAGGGCAGGTTCAGCCCTTCATCTTCGAGGTTTGCTGCTCCATCCCCCCCCAAGTCCTCCAGCCTCGCTGTGTAGTGGGCTAAGTCTCCTCCTGCGATGCTGGCATTCCATATGGACACCGGTTCTAGTCCCGGCTGCTCCTCTTCCGATCCAGCTCTCTGCTATGGCCTGGGAAAGCAGCACTTGGGCCCCTGCACCCACGTGGGAGACCCAGAAGAAGCTCCTGGCTCCTGGCTTTGGATGGGCCCAGCTCTGGCCATTATGGCCACAGTGGAATGAACCAGCAGACGGAAGGCCTTTCTCTCTGTTTCTCCCTTTCTGTAACTCTACCTCTCAAATAAATAAAATCTTTAAAAAAGAAAGATTAAACACAATCCTGCAGCCTCCTTTCTAGGTTCTTTGGAGCGCTGTGGACTGGCTTATCACAGTCACACTGCCTGTGTGTCTCCCCTTACAGGGGGGTTTTGGTCTTCCACGTAAATTAAGGTAGTAAGGTGGCAAGTGTGTGTGCTATTTCCATTTGGAATGCATAATATTGTCTCTCTGTCACTCTGCCTTTCAAGTAAATAAAGGAATCTTTCAAAGAAAAAAATCGCAAACTTTGGGTACAGTGAGCTGTTGTGAATCCATCTGAAGACCGAAGCCCTCAAATCTGAAGGGAATTTTCCCTTCCACCTGGGAAGAAAAGGTTTTGTGAACGTGAAACCCCCATGGATATCCCCGGTCCACTGGGATGGAGAGGTTCAGCTGAGGGGGTTCAACATCCGGGTGCATTGTTAACCGCTGTCCAGCGGAACCCAGGGGGTTCAAGGATCGGCAGCCGAGGGGGCAGGAAGGCAGCGGGGGCAACCAGCTGCCAGGCAAGGATCCACAAGGGATGTGGTCAGAACGGTGGGGCGGGGATTGGACAATGAGGGAGGAAGTGAGGCAGAGGTCACTCCAGCTACCCGTGTGCCTCTCAACAGTAAGAGTCGTGCCCGGGAGATGGCCTTGAGTCTCCAGTTCTTGTCCCAGATGCTTCTGTGATGGTAGGACTCTGGCACTTCTGGTAACCCAAGCTCATGGACGAGAGCAACCAGAGGGGTGTGGGGGCCACCCAGGCACCCAGCCCAGCCTCTTGCAGACTCGGAAGACATGAGCTTGGAAAAGAAGACCCCCAGGAAGTGTGGTTCAAGGATCTCCTGGACCTGAACACTGGTTCTTGCCATGGAGATGGTGGGAGTGGGGCGGGGGCAGTATTTTTGACCTCAGGAGTGTTTGACATAGCAATGTAGCCTCAGCTAACCCAGGGTGACTCTGCTCCATCAAGTCACTTGCATACAGACCCAGGGCACCCACTTACTCAGTCCCAGCTGGGCCAGCTCTTCAAGTTGAGCCTCAGTCTTGGCCGTGGCAATGGCATAAGGCAACTTCAAGGTGAACGGCAGGACGTCCCTGATGTTCCAGAAAAGGAGAGAATGTTGTCACGGACATGGTCTGGTTTCCATCTCTGGCATTCACCCTAGGGACGTCTTAGCTAGCACCGCTTCCAACGTCCTGAATAAATGCCACATCGTACCTAGCCGTAACTTCTCTGTTGATGGGACGCCACACTTCCTGTTCCCGTCTGTATCGTCATGGTGTCAGTGTCTCCAGCGAGAAGCAAAGCTGTGTACTGAGCAGCAGAGCTGCTGACTACGGTGGAAGACCGATCATGCACATAAAAAAAATAAAAATAAAAACCACTGCGTACGACTCTGTGAGATGCCCATCTCAGAGTCCGGGCCTCAGCGCTCTGGGCAGCAATGCGTAACCCTAACTGGAGCTCTGTAAACTCTCAGGACGGCTTGCCAAGCAGCACCTGCTGCTTTCACTGGCGACATCTTCCAGTTAGAGCCCCTATTGTCCTTTGTGTGCTGGAGAGAAAACCTGCCCCTGTGTTTTACAAAGGTGGAGCTGCTCCCGTGAAGCACCCCCCTCGCACAGGGTAGGGGGTGGTCTTGTTATATGGCATTTCTGCTCCAGGAGGTCTCCGGGGGTCTGGATGCTGCATTTCTGCCAGCTGATGACCCCCAGGGCCACACTTTGAATTGCAAAGCCAGACTAAGGCACCACCTGTCAACAACCCTACCATGCAAACAATATGGCGCCCTGCACAGCCCCAGGCACTGTAGGGACAACAGGCCTAACCAGGAGTTGGGCTGACTCCAGGATCCTGCCAATAGGCTACAGAGTCATCCTTTGTTTTCTCTGAAAGGACAAAAGCAGGTGTAATCAACATTTGCTCATTTTCTTAAACATGGGTTAGTACCAAGCCACATGCCTGGGTGAATTTCTCAACAGGCTAAGCACAACACCTTGCCTGATACAGACAGGGAGAAAGAGGTTTTTGAATACATCAATGAGCGAATAGTCCTTAACCTTGGAGACTCACCCAAATGAGAGTTAATTTTTCCCCCATGGAGGTATTGGTCTTACAAAGACCAAATGATTGTTTTTATTCATTCATTCAACAAATATTTATGATTATTTATAGTGTGCCAGATCTTGTTCTAAAGGCTGGCAAAAGGGGCCAATGCTGTGGCATAGTGGGTAAAGACTCCACCTGCAACACAGGCATCCCATATGAGCATAGGTTCGAGTCCCAGCTGCTCCACTTCTGGTCCAGCTCCTTGTTAATGCACCTGGGGAAGCAGCGGACGATGGCCCAAGTGCTTGGGCCCCTGTTACCCACATGGGAGACCCAGAAGAAGCTCCTAGCTCCTGGCTTTGGATGGGCCCAGCTCTGGCCATTGTGGCCATTTGGGGGGAGTGACCCAGTGGATGGAAGAATTCTTTCTCCCTCCCTCCCTCTCTCTCTGTAACTCTGACTTTCAAATAAATAAATATATTTTTTAAAGGCTGGCAACAGACAAAAGTTTCCACCTGCACAGTCAGACAACAGGCAAACACACAACTTATAAGGAAGGGGGCGCATGCTATGGATAAAAATAAAGTACAAAGGGAAAATAAAGAGGATTCAAGTGTGAGAGCTGCCTGGACAAGGTTTTGTGAGCAGGTAGCATTTAATTGAAAACCTAAAAGTGAGCAAAGGGAATCAGAATAAGTATCTTCCAGGCAGTGGGAGCAGCAGGTGCAAAGGCCCTGAGGTGACAGAGGGTCTAACACACCTGCAAGACAGTGAGAAGGCTGCTGTGGCTGGGGTTAGTGAGAGAAAACACTTGGAGCTCCTGCCTGGATTTTGTCATCCTAAGATGTCCCGAGAATTCCCACAGAAGAGGATAACTACACCAAATGACTGCTATTTACAGTAAGAGGAGGTGACATCTCTGAATGACCAGATTACATCTGGATGACTGGGGAATTCTGGAACCCTGGGAGCTGCTGACAATGAATAACAAAGCAGTAAAGTCAAGGAAAAGAACAAACAGGATGACGTGGTACCGGATAGTGCAAAGCCAGTTCCACCGAGCTGCTCATGTGGTGTAGTCAGGAGACTGTTGTTTTCAAGGGGCAAGCCCACATCACCACCTCCTGTGTCCATGAGACCCTTCGTTCCTACATGTTAGCAGCACCTGCCTCTGCCTGTCCACCTGTATCGCCTTGAGAGGAAGCAGGTGGAGCTACAGGGGAGGTCAGTGTGTCTAACATCCTGGCAGGTGCAGGGGCCCTGATAATAATCAAAAATGAAGACTAACGGGAACCCAAAC
Organism: Sylvilagus floridanus; assembly: GCA_949820135.1. Taxonomy (NCBI): domain Eukaryota; kingdom Metazoa; phylum Chordata; class Mammalia; order Lagomorpha; family Leporidae; genus Sylvilagus; species Sylvilagus floridanus. The sequence continues at coordinate 86,680,234 of OX463231.1, forward strand.
TTTTGTAACACCTAAGTATTCTGCAAGTATATGTTTGTATGGTTGGCTCAACTTAGTTGAAATCTACATTCTTCAGGCAATTGGCTGGGGCGGGGGGGAGGCACATAAACAAAACCAGCCTCTGTTGAAGTTTCAGCCTTGCTCAATGCTGTACCTGCAGCTTCAACATCACCTGACCAGTGTGTTTTTCTTAATGACGTAGGACAGGAAGCTACACCTGTCATTTGTTAATGGATGGTTCAAGGCTTTCATTTACCAGAAAATTAAGTGTTGTGTGTGAGTGTTATCTTCCTGTGCCAGCCAGGGTGCATTGCAACATTTACACACACACACACACACACATACACACACACACACACACACACACACAGGGACAGTTCTTTTTTATGCCCTGCTAAAGCACAGGGCTCCAGTCCCAAAGATTTCCACCCCCTTGCGGAGAGAAATGTTTCACCCGACAGTTTCAATGCACATACAGCCCGGATTTACTTTTCAAAATCATATCCCATACGTTGCATTTCTGGAAGGGAGGAGACTAGCACTGAATAATTATTACTGCACTGCCCCACGTACACAACCCCAGGGGTTGGGGGAGCTGTGGTGTTCCCTGCTGTGTGGGTCAGGCACAGATGGCCACACAGATAGACAGGTCCCCGGCACAGCCTCTCGGAGCTCGGGGAGGTGAAGTGGGGGTTGGGACCCAGGTGTGTGGGAGCTCAGGGTCTGTACAGCTGTATTGTACAGTGGGAAACCCACGCACAGGCTCTGGTATCACGGCCGGCCTGGGGCCAAATCTCGTATCTGCTACTGATGGATTGAGTGCATGTGGGCCAGTGCCTTCCTGGTCCTGGTTTACAGGGTTGCCATGACGACTGGCAACCACTGTGTGCACCACTGTCTTCCTCTGCCCTCCGCACTCACGGTGTGGTCCGAGGACGGGCAGTCTCAGCCTGCCTACTGGGAGCTTGCTGCAAACGCGGCATCTCGGGGTGCTAGGTCCCCAGAATAGAATTCTGCATTTAAACAAGATCCCAAGGGGTCCTGGCAGTCCCCCCCGCCCCTCCTACACTGATGACCCCAAGCCGACACACAACTGCCAGGTTCACAACTGGTCAAGGTTCACAGTTGAGACTGTACTTTTCAACTAGCCTTCTTACTGCGACAAATTCTGTGCTTGCTGAACCAGGAATCCCCCAGTTCAGTGCACCCCGGACACTTGCCATGTGATCACCCAGTCCCTTCCTTGGTTTCCATAGGCTGAGGTACTGAAAGATTTCACAGATATCGGGGTGCGACTGCGTCAACTACAGAGCCCCAAGAACACAGGTGAGCAGCATTCATTGAGAACCATCAGGTGCCTTCACTTGCTGAAGAAAAGCAAAGTGGGCAAAGCCATCTCTGGCCTCCCTCGCTGCAAAACGGCAATGCGGGGATTTCTAAGGGCTTTGACATTGGCATCGTGCTTCGCCTTACCCTCTGACAGCCCTGGGTGGCTTTTATCAACACAGAGATGGCTAGCTGTCTTATGCTGCGTCCAAATATTGTTCAGTGGGGGTGCTGGATCTGACCCAACCACAGCACAACGACCAATGAGCAAACATCAACCGACCTCACCTCCGGCTGACATGTCAGCATGGAACATACCCCCGTGACCCGGTTAGCTGCACACAAGATCAGGTGTGGCTCCTTTGAGCATAGGGGCCAGAGGGCGCCGGCGGCTGGAGGCTGTAGTCTGGACCACTCAGGTCTCTTGGGGCACCTGGAAGGACCCTGCCCAAGCCACACATGCAGGTGGCACCCCCTTGGGAAGTGCTCCCCAGTGCACAGGCCCCATTCCAGCTGAGCTAAAGCTCTCCTTTGCTTCCTGCTGGTGGGCAGTGCTGGAGTTCCCTCTCCACAGTGCCTGCAGGCTGTTTGCTGCACAGCCTGAGGGCAGCCTGAAGCCCTCCCAAAGGCCAGGTGATCTATGCCCGCCCTGGGGCCCTGACCTACAGTTGTGGTAAACATCCAACCAAGCCTTGGAGAAGTAAGCTAATCCTAATTAGCATACAATTTGGCAAGTCTGAGTTACAAGCATCAGCCCAAGCGTGAGCCAGGCTGTGAGAAGCAATCCCTGTGGTCTCACATTTTCCTGTGTCAGCAGCCACAATGGGTGACCAGATTTTTAAAAAGGAGGCCCGATTGAGCTTTGTCTGCCCCAAACAGCTGCAGAGAATGCCCCTCATTTCTTAATCCCGCAGAGCACACTGGGAAAACGGCTACGGCCAGGAGGAAAAGAAAAACAACAGCAAAGGAGAGAAGCCTTCTACATCTCCCTCCCTCCTTCCCTCCCTCCCTCCCGACACTGGCTAACACCCTGACCTGGGGCTTGGCTAGGAAAGGGACAGGAGTAACCCAGCCTGCTGGTCCTGTTCGTCTTCAGTGCCGGATTTCTGCCTTCCACGTTTGAAGAATGAGTTCCATTTGGTGGAGAGTTTTCAGAAACACTGTTAGGGACTTTTCAATGTTTGTGGCTTGTATCGTCCATCCTGGGGGGGGAGTGTGTGAGTGTGAGTGTGTGTGCGTGTGTGTGTGTGTGTGCGTGTGTGTGTGTGTGCGTGTGTGTGTGTGTGTGTGTGTATGTGTTTCCTAGCTCAGAGTACTCTTGCTCTCATCCTGGTCATGAGAATTTACATCTGGAGGAGTCACGGGGAACCTGCGATTTAAATGGCTGCCCCTTTCACTGACATCCCAGGGGTGGGCAGCCGCCCAGATCCCTCCTCCCCGCTTTCAGGAAGCAACCTCAGGCTGATGACCTTGCACCCCGCCATCCCGGAGACCAAGAGGCCTTACCTGCTGATGCAGTAGAAGGCAATGAGCCGGAATAAATCTGCAAAACTGATTCCTGAGCCTTCCAGGGAAAAGGCTGGAAAAGAGAGATTTTGGAAACCACCTGAGTGCCCGGAGTGCGTCCTGGGAAAGGAAGTGTCCTCTGCCGCTTATCAGAACCAGCTGTGAGGAGGAGGAGGAGGAGGAGGAGGAGAAAGAGGAGAAAGAGGAGGGGGAGGGGGAGGGGATGCATGACAGCCAGGAGCCATCGGTAAACAGTCCCAGGGCCCAGGAGCTCACCCCTGACTCACACACGGCACATGCTCCGGCATTTGGTAAACACACCAGCACGGACTCCTCTTGCACAACTATTTTTTTTTTTTACTATGCATTTATTTATTTATTTTAAGTTCAGAGCCCAAAGTTGGGGCAGGGGCAATAGGCCAGTCTGGCTGGAGTGATGAGCACATGACAGGGCCTGGGCAAGAACTGTGGCCGGCCACTAGCCTTGACCCTGACCCCAGACCCTCTTAGGACATGGGCCTCCTGGGTTACACACTCAAAAAAAAATTATGAGCCCCTTCCCCATGCCCCACTCTGGTAAAGGCACAGAAAGCCCCCATAAACCAGCTTCTGGTTCAGTTCCCATCAGAAAGACTCTAAACCCATTCACATGGGGTATCCCTTCCTCCCTCCTGAGGCTGACCCCGTGCACAAGTTTCCTAACAGAGCAGGTGCACCTGGCAAGATGGCCTCCATTCTGTGTGCCTTCCAAACGGGGAAGCAGTCAGGGCTGACTTCAAATAGTCACCTGTTTGCCACCACCCCTGTGTCACCTTGGCCAAAATGCTACTCAGGCATTCCTCCAAAACCAATGCACTTTCTTCCCTTTTCAAATAATCCATACCCTCGTTTATTTTACTTGTTCTGTATTATTTTGCTATTTAGTATTTCCATAGTACCCCAAAACACATCCTTGTCTCTATACATATTCTCTCTCTCTCTCTCATACACACACACACACACACACACACACACACACACACAAGGCAAACTTCAAAAGGTTCATGGGAAACGGAATGAAAAGCATGAGTTGGGGTGGTTGCTGCGGTGCACTGGGTTAAGCCACTGCTTGCCCAGCATCCTGTATTAAGAGCCCCCAGTTCTAGTCCCCACTGCGCTGCTTCTGATCCAGCTTCCTGCTGACATGCCTGGGAAAGCAGTGGATGATGGCTCAAGCACTTGGGCCTTTGACATACCCATGGGAAACCTGGATGGAGTTCCAGGCTCCCGGCTTCAGTCTCATCCTGCCCCACTGTCACAGCCATTTGGGAAGTGAACCAGAAGAGGGAAGACCCCCCCCCCCCCCCTCTCTCTGTTACTCTGCCTTTCAAATAAATAAAATATTTGAAAAATTGCATGTTCGAGGTGGGTATTTGGCACAGCAGCTAAGTCACTGCTTAGGGTGTCCACACCCCATATCTGAGAGTCTTGTCCAGTTCTGTCTGCTCTGCTTCTGATCCAGCTTCCTGCTCACAAGCCTCCTAGGAGGCAGCAGCTGACGGCTCCGGTACCTGGGCTCCTGACACCCACGAGGAGACCTGGATGGTGTTCAGGCCCCCTGGCTTCAGCCTGGCCCAGCCCTGGGTGTTGCAGGCCTTTGGGGAGTGAACCAGTGGAGGAAAGATCTCTCTCTATTGATTTCTCTGTCTCTCTACCTTTCAAATAAAGTGAAAATAAGTCAATAATTTTTTTTTTAAATGTGAGCTTATTCTTGTGCCAATAATGTTTTGGAGCAAAAGTTTTTTTTTTAATCATAGTACATGGAAAATGCACACTATGAAAAAAGTGTACATGAATTTCAAAAATACCTTGATACCAAAATAAACTCATGACTTTCATTCCATTTTCTCAGGAACTTTTCTTTTTAAAAGATTTATTTATTTATTTGAAAGGCAGAGGCAGAGGCAGAAGCAGAGAGGTCTTCCATCCACTTCCAGCCACTGGTTCACTCTCCAAATGGCCACAACGGCCACAGCTGAGCCAATTTGGAGCCAGGAGCCAGGAGCATCTTCCGGGTCTCCCACATGGGTGCAGGGGCCCAAGGATTTGGGCCATCTTCTACTGCTTTCCCAGGCACATTAGCAGGAGCTAGATTGGAAGTGGAGCAGCTGGGACTCGAGCCAGCATCCATATGAGATTCCAGCATTGCAGGCAGAGGCTTTACCTACTACACCACAGCGCCGGCCCCTTCCCAGGAACTTTTAAAGTACCCCCATGCTTGTGCAAATACACAGAAATGATACCCATTCACGTGCACTACAACTTACTGTGTTAGATGGGAGGGAGCTGACTTGGGGTAAGCTAACTTCTCTAAGCCTCAGTTTTCTCATCTGTAAATTGGACAATAGTCCTTTCTCTGTCTTCCACAAGGGTGGCAGTGGGATTTGAAATTTTTAAAAATGAAATCATTTGGGGCCTGCGCTGTGACATAGTGGGTTAAAGGCCTGGCCTGGGACATCAGCATTCCATATGGGCACTGGTTCAAGTCCTGGCTGCTCCACTTCTGACCCAGCTCCCTGCTCATGCACCTAAGAAAACAGCAGAAGATGGTGCAAGTGCTTGGGCCTCTGCACCCTTGTGGGAGGCCTGGAAGAAGTTCCTGAGTCCTGGTTTTGAACTGGCTCAGCTGTGGCCATTGAGGCCATTTGTGGAGTGAACCAGAGGATGGAAGACCTCTCTCTCTGTCTCTACCTCTCTCTGTAACTCTTTCAAATAAATTTTTATTTTTTTATTTTTATTTATTTTTTTTTTATTTTTGACAGGCAGAGTGGACAGTGAGAGAGAGAGACAGAGAGAAAGGTCTTCCTTTGCCGTTGGTTCACCCTCCAATGGCCGCCGCGGCCGGCGCGCTGCAGCCGGCACACCACGCTGATCCGATGGCAGGAGCCAGGTGCTAGGTGCTTCTCCTGGTCTCCCATGGGGTGCAGGGCCCAAGCACTTGGGCCATCCTCCACTGCACTCCCGGGCCACAGCAGAGAGTTGGCCTGGAAGAGGGGCAACCGGGACAGAATCCGGTGCCCCAACCGGGACTAGAACCTGGTGTGCTGGCGCCGCAAGGCGGAGGATTAGCCTGTTGAGCCACGGCGCCGGCTTCAAATAAATTTTAAAAAAATTTTTTAAAAAATGAAATCATTTACAGGAAAATACTATACACAAACAGGAGGTAGTATTTATTATCAAACCACACTGTTCAGAAGTTATGAAAAAACACCTGCTTTTATAGCAAACCCTCTTCCACCCTAATGGGTGGGTGGGAAGGGGCCCTCACAGTGGGATGCAGGCCTGAGGTGACTTGGTAAGAACTTTGCTGCAATCAGCTTGTCCTATCATGCAAAGCCACTTGGAGGGGCTTAGGGACGTGACGGAGGTCTTGACATCGTAGGGTCCCTCCCACCACAGGGACCTCAATGAACAAACAACCAGGAAGCTTTCACAAACACTGGCTGTGAAAAGGGAGGTGGCTTCCAGGCCAACTCATGGCGGTCAACTAGGGTCTTAGACGGGATTTAAAAGCCAGTTAAGGCCGGTGCCGTTGCTCAATAGGCTAATCCTCCGCCTTGTGGCGCTGGCACACTGGGTTCTAGTCCCGGTCGGGGCACCGGATTCTGTCCCGGTTGCCCCTCTTCCAGGCCGGCTCTCTGCTGTGGCCCGGGAAGGCAGTGGAGGATGGCCCAAGTGCTTGGGTCCTGCACCCCATGGGAGACCAGGATAAGCACCTGGCTCCTGGCTTCAGATCAGCGCGGTGCGCCAGCTGCAGCACGCCAGCCGCGGCGGCCATTGGAGGGTGAACCAAAGGTAATGGAAGACCTTTCTCTCTGTCTCTCTCTCTCTCACTGTCCACTCTGCCTGTCAAAAAAAAAAAAAAAAAAAAAGCCAGTTAAGCAAGGGGTGGGAATGCATAGCCTGCAGGCCACAGAAGGCCTGCAAGAATCCTCTGGTCTGCTCCTGCCAAGGCCACGCAGGTGGGACTTGAAATTCAGCAAATCTCGAGCAGGCTGATGTGTAAGTGGATCATTTTGATGGCCCACGAATGATTTCTTGAATGATGTCTTAAATATCCCAGGGGCCTCCGACAGGTGTGGGTATTGTGATTCGCTGGGTTCAGCTGTCGCTTGGGGCGCACACATCCTGCATCAGAGTGCTGGTGCAAGCCCCGGCTCTTCTGCTTCTGGTCCAGCTTCCTGCTAGTGCACCCAGGCAGGCAGCAGGTTGGTGGCTCACAAGCTTGGGCCCCTGCCACCCACAGGGGAGACCCAGATGGAGTTCCAGGCTCCTGACTAGGGCCTGGCCCAACCCTGGCTGGTGTGGTCATTTGGGGAGTGAATCAATGGGTGGAGGATCTCTCTTTCTCTCTGTCACTCTGCCTTTCAAGTCAGAAAATAAACATATATACATACATATATATATATATTTTAAAAAGTTACCTGTCTCTTCCTATTAGACTTTCAAAGGACAACTGAGAATCACTTCATTAACTCATTTAATTTAAATTCCTTTTCATTAGAACGGTGGGTCTGAAACGCAGAGCTAGTTACCTCCACATGTATTTGTTTTTTTTTTTAATTAAAGATTTATTTATTTATTTGAATGTCAGAATTACACAGAAAGAGGAGAAGCAGAGAGAGAAAGGTCTTCATCCACTGGTTCACTCCCTAATTGGCTGCAACAGCTGGAGCTGCGCTGATTCGAAGCCAGGAGCCAGGAGCTTCTGCATCTCCCATGTTGGTGCAGGGGCCCAAGGACTTGGGCCACCTGCCACTGCTTTCCCAGGCCACAGCAGAGAGCTGGATTGGAAGTGGAGTAGCCGTGACTCGAACCTGCACCCACATGGGATGCCGACACTGCAGGCAGCGGCTCTACCCACTACGCCACGGCACGGATCCCTGTGCGTGTATTTCTGTGACCTCCCAGTTTCCTATTTCTTGGGGCCCTTCCAGTAGGGAAATATCTTCCCAGCATCTGTGACCCTGCGGATTTGCACTTGAACCTGAGGCCAATCACACAGAGGCCGGCAGGCTTGACTTCTGCCAGGAATGTGTCCCACACCCTCAGCTAAAGGTCATGTGGCTCACGGCCGAGGATAATCTCACCTCTGCCCATCCACTGACCTTTAGTGCCCTTCAAACACCTGTGGTTTTTTTTTTTTTTCACCTTGCAGGATCTGCAGTGTGGGGCGGTGGGAATCCTGCTTCAGCTCTGCTTTGTAACCCTCCTTCTCGGCCTTAGCCTCTGGGACCTGAATGGACGCCTCCTGGGCAGGCAGAGCCATCACCCGCCCTGTTCTCAGGGGCTGGCAGCACATCAGAACTGGCTGTCCCCTTTCCCATTGAAAATGGGGCTGGCTGGAGCTGTGGCATACTGAGCTAAGCCTCCACTGCAGCGCTCGCATCCTATACGGGTGCTGGTCTGAGTCTCGGCTGCCCCTCTTCCAGTTCAGCTCCCTGCTAATGGCCTGGGAAAGCAGCAGAAGATGGCCTAAGTCCTTGGGCCCCTGCACCTGCATGGGAAGCTCCTGGCTTCAGCCTGACACAGCTCTGGCCATTGCAGCCATTTGGGGAGTGAACCATTGATGGGAAGATCTCTCTCTTTCTCTTCCCTCCCTCTCTCTTTTTAATTGTGCCTTTCAAACAAATCAATCCATCTTGAATAAAAGCAAATGGGACCTCCTGACACTCACATCTCCAATGAGCAACGAGCCCACAGCAGCAGGCAAGGGACAGCAAGAAGAAAATTCACACCCAGCTCTCCCTTCAAGCTTCAGCAGTTATTTTTCCAAAGGGCCACGCCCGGCCTCTGATGAGCTGTGTTTCACGGCAGACAGCACGGTGACCGCCTGGCAGGAGCACGCCCGCTCAGGGTGATTCACGCCCGATGATGTGCAGGCACACGCTTCAGCATTCGATCCTCGACACGGTTCTGTGGCTGCCGCCTTCCCTGAAACCCAGGACCCAGATCCACACCCCACTGCGCCCTGCAGGGGACAAGCAAGCAGGCTCCACCAGGGCCCTGCCATCTGCCACGCAGCAAGCTACACGTTTTATACACAGGCTGTTTGATGGACCTGTACCAACTCAGAGGTTACCACCACCCCATCATACAGATGAGAAAACTGAGGCTGCTTGGGTAGCAGCCCATGCCATGGCTCAGACATCTACCTGTCAATCTCAAAGCCCGGGTTCCTTTCACTTCCGCTCAGGAGACCTGAGCCCCTCCCATCCATCAGCCTGGGCCTAACCAGGCAATGCCCACTTACTGTACGTGCTTTCCTTTATGGCGAACTCCTTGAAGGGAGCTCCAAACTCGCAGGGCAGGCGGAGGGAAAGGACTTTCTTCTGCATCTTGGTGGATTTGCGGACCAGGAAGATCTAGTGGAGGGAAGAGAACGTCAAGCTTAGGAAACATCTGGAAGGCTGGAATCTGATATGCCGTTTCCCTCCCCCCTGGTGCCCAAGAATAAAACTCGTGTTGCACGGCTCAATCCAGGACTCCACTGCCAGAGAAAGGAGATGCTAGGCAAGCGTCCCCGGCACCTTTGTCAGCTGGCTTCAGAAGCATGCTACTTCCCCTTTGCTAGAAGCTTCTCTGGGGGCTGAGAACCGCCCCTGGCCTGCATGGGCATGGTCAGCCTGCTGACTGTCTCACTGCTGGAATTCCACGCAATTCTCACTGTGTGGAATTCTCACACGGGCATCCTGGCTGGTGAGAACTGAATTCTAAACACAGGTGCCACAGCATGACCCATAAGCAGGGAAGGCAGAGGTCACTGATGGGTCTCTTAGGTTTATTTAAAACAGGAATTTGAATTTGCCGCCAATAGTACACAGGCAGAAGTGGTTTCGATTTTTTTTAGTGTCATGGTAAGACATGAATTTCTTTCTATCATTTGTATCAACATGGTTCCCTCTGGAGGACATCATGCTGAGTGAAGTAAGCTGGACATGGAAACAGCAGTCCTGCAAGTTCTCTCTCAGATGTGGGAGCTAAAACTAAAAAAGAAAAACAATTGGCCAGCGCCACGGCTCACTAGGCTAATCCTCTGCCTGCGGTGCCGGCACACCGGGTTCTAGTCCGGTTGGGGCACCGGATTCTGTCCCAGTTGCTCCTCTTCCAGTCCAGCTCTCTGCTGTGGCCCGGGAGTGCAGTGGAGGATGGCCCAAGTGCTTGGGTCCTGCACCCCATGGGAGACCAGGATAAGTACCTGGCTCCTGGTTTCGGATCAGCACGGTGTGGGGGCCACAGCGCGCTGGCTGCAGCGGCCAATGGGGGATAAACCAATAGAAAAGGAAGACCTTTCTCTCTGTCTCTCTCTCTCTCACTGTCCACTCTGCCAGTCAAAAAAAAAAAAAAAACTAAAAAAGAAAAAACAATTTAAAAAAAAGAAATGACTTCATATATTAATTTTGCTGCAAATACAGTGTTTTGTCAAATTTTGCTTAAAATCTTTGTCAAGCAAATTGTGAAGAATGATAAATTGGGGGCAGGTGAGGGGGACGGTGCTGTGGCACAGGTTAGGCATCTGTCTGCACTGCTGGCATCCCATATGGGCGCTGGTTCCAGTCCCCGCTGCTCCACTTCCGATCCAGCTCTCTGCCACAGCCTGGGAAAGCAGTAGAAGATGGCCCAAGTCCTTGGGCCCCTGCACCTGTGTGGGAGACCTGGAAGAAGCTCCTGGTTTCAGAACAGCCCAGCTCCAGCCATTATGGCCATTTGGGGAGTGAACCAATGGATGGAAGACCTCTCTCTCTGTCCCTCTCTGTAACTCTACTTCTCAAATAAAGAAAAATGAATCTTAAAAAAAAAATTTTAAGGGGCTCAAAGACTTGGGCCATTTTTTACTGCTTTCCCAGGCTATGGCAGAGCACTGGATGTGAAGTGGAGCAGCCGGGACTTGAACTAGTGCCCATATGAGATGCCGGCACTGCAGGTGGCAGCTTTTACCTGTTACGCCATGGCACAGGCCCTTATAAAGCAAATTAAAAATGTTATCTTGGGGCCAGCATTGTGGCATAGCAGGTAAAGCTGCTGCCGGTGACACCGTCATCTCATGTGGGTGCTGGTTTGAGTCCTGACTTCACCGCTTCCAACCAGCTCCCTTGCTAATGCGCTTGGGAAAGCAGTGGAAGATGACCCAAGGCCTTGGGCCCTGCACCTATGTGGGAGACTGGGAAGAAGCTTCTGGCTCTTGGCTTTGGTCTGGCCCAACTCCAGCCCAGCCAGCCACTGGGATGTGAACCAGCTGATGGAGGACCTCTCTCTCTGTATCTCTTTGTAACTCTGCCTCTCAAATAAATAACAATAAATCTTAAAAAAATTTTTTCTTAAAAAACATAAACATTCAATGGAAACAAAAACTCCATGGATTTCCAGGTTCTCTGGGGGAGATGAAATGATACGGCAACAGCAGACACCATGGCAACCATCCCCTGGAGCTCACAAATGGCTGTTCCACTTGGCAGGTGCATAGGTGTCCTCCAAGGCATACCTCCGTCGGCCCCAAGGCTGTCTGTGCACTCCCGATCTGCTTTCTGTCCAACAGTCCCCTCCAGATCCTGATCTTGTCTTCAGGCAGGTGCCTCAAACCAGCCCCCTGCCAGTGCCAGTGCTGCTTGCAGGACTCTGCTCTGTCTCCATCACAGCAGATGTGAGTCTGCCAGCCATGCACAACTGTGCAGGCTGTGCACCGCCCAACGGCAGGAGGCAGCGCCGATCTGGTCGACAGAGTGAGCGGCACTCCCAGATGTCTCCAGTGTGGAGGGAACAGACTGAGTCCGGGCTCTCTTCTGTGGCATATGTTCCTTCTCCAAGGTTCCTAGCCTGTCCTGTTGCTTTATCGACTTCTCTTTCCTCTACATTTGTAAGCCTTTCTTTCCCCTCCCCTGCCTTTCTAGAGCCTTCCATTTTTCTACCCAGTCTTTGCTTCTTCCCTCATGTCTAGTGAGCAGCTCCTAAAATAGGAAGTGGGGGGCTGGTATAGGAATTGTGTGTCTGGTGAAGAATGAGATAGGTGGACCTTTGAGCTCTCTCTTCTCCCAGAACCCAGGGACTTGAGTCAATAGCAACTTTTTCTGGGGGTGGGGGTGGGGCTGGGGGGTCGATGTCTCTGGGACACCCTAAAACTGCACCAGATGTTTCTTACATAAGATCCCCATGAGCAGGAGGCCACAGCACTGCTGAGAGGCAGCCTGTGGTCAGAGCAGGGGCAGAACGGTTCCCTTGTGCAGTGGGGATCTCCCTGCACCTTGGAGGACGCAGCTCTAGGCCTCACTTCCTCAGGGACCGTAGCCTTACACCAGGGGTTGGCCAAGTCTGGCCTGCACACCAAATCCACTCTGCTCCCTGGCTTTGTAAGTCCAGTCCCATGGAAACACAGCCACGTTCATGTACCTGTACATACTCCATGGCTGAGTGGGTGTGACAGACCATATGACCTGCAGAGCCTAAAACACTGACACACAGGCTCTGTTCAGAAACACGTGTGGCCCCCTGTCCTAGGCTGTCCAGAGGCCCTCTTCACTCACGCCAAAGGGCGAGTCTTCCCAATCCTCTTTCTTCACCCCTCTCACCGCTTTTCCTTCTGGTCATCATCGCGCTTCTCCCGGTCCATGGCCCTCCCTGTCCTTGCCCTGTGCCTCAGCCTGGCTGACCTCGCCAGGTGAACTGTGTCCAAGCATCAGGTAGGCTGATGGAGTGAACGCAAGGTAGGTTTCAGTAGGAAGGCACATGGTCCTAGCCCAGGACAGGGAGCCACGCAGGGAGGGGAACTGTTGCCTAGCAACATGGCAACTTTCTTCTGCAGAATTTCTGGCAGAAATGCAAGAGCAAACAACTCCACTGGCACAAATAGGGCCACGCAGAAGGGGGCTCCTGATCCTACAGACCGGCAACTCTAGCAACGATCCTGGGTGCTGGCCGAGAAATTCTCTGCAGTGATGATCCAACACGGTGCCCATCATCCTGACCACTGAACAACAGAGTTCTTTCTTAGTCCCGCCTGTCTCTGGTTTTGAGAGACTAAGAAATAAAGAAAGATTCACTTGTAAGTAAAAAAGTGAAAACAGCCAGGCTGTGGCTGAGAGGAAACTCAAAAATTTAGTTTTGCTTCCAACTGTTATGGCACTACTCAACTAGCTACTGATAGAGTTTCCTCTTTGTCTTCCTGTTTATTTTTCAGTTTCTATATCTGTTGTTTTAACTCTTACTTTATCTAGGGTTTGTTGTATTTTTCATTTGTTTGGAAGCAGACATTGCATGTTCTATAACAACGGAAACATACCACGTTCTGAGTGATTCAAAATGAAAAATGAGAGTTGTGCAATTGAGGAACTGATTGTCTCATTAACTTCAATGGACACAAATTTAAATAGCCACATGTGGCAAGAGGCTACCGTATTGGACATACCTACAATAGCACCATATAGGCTATGCCAATCACTGAATGATTTCAGGAGCCTCTGTAAGAAGCCTTGATGTGACATTGGTCTTGGATAGACATAGGTGAAGAGAACCAACTCAGACTCTTAACGTGTGGAAAGCCACTGAGGAAGGTCAAGCAAAAAAGATGACAATAGCAGCCAAGATACATCACGGGCACAGAACTTTTGAAGGTTGGGTCTCGTATTGGATGAGTAGGTTCTGGAACATTCCAGGCCCAGAATGAAAAGAGAGCAACGAGGCAATCGAGGACCCCCAAATCAGGCCAGGCCCAGGGCTCCCAGCCAGGGGTACTCTATACCACCCAGATGACCCTGGCTCCATGCTGAGTGGTGTGCCTCCCTCAGTAAGAGAGTAGATGAAGACACAAAGTTTCTGGGAGCCGCCTCTGTATGTTTCCTGCATTGCAATCTAGATCCACACGAGGAGCCATGCTCCCTACAAGCTAGGAAAAAACTGTCTGGAACTAACACCAAGTGTTTCTCTTGCAGGCAGCAGCAGTAACTCTGCTTGCCTCACCCCGTCTCCCGAGGTTCTGAGTCTTACCCCCGGAGGCTGGGACTGCAGGACGCCTGCTGCCTCCTCCTCACTCAGACTCAGCTGCAACCAGATGGGGTGGGTGTGGAGAAGCCGGTCGAGGATGCTGAGCCTGTTGGAGAGGCTGTCATAGCCAGAGTCCCGGGGACAGGTCTTCATGGCCTTTTCCTCGGGGTAGCCATCATCCTTGTGTCTTACCATGCTAGGAGAAAGAATGACAGGGGTCAAATGCGGTCCTTTCCTAAACAGGACAGCGCCCCTAACAAGCTCATGGGCTACCAGGGGTGGGGAACGTCTGGCCTGCACAAAAATCACTTGACCTTGGCCTGCCGAGGCAACCTCTGCAGGGACTAGAAATTTAGTAAATCAGTGGCCAGCGTTGTGGTGCAGTGGGTTAAGCAGCTGCCTGTGACACCATCTGCCCATGTGACTGCCTGTTCAAGTCCCACCTGCTCCACTTCTGATCCAGCTTCCTGCTAATGTGCCTGGAAAGGCAGCGGAAGATAACCTGAGAGCTGGGGCTCCTGTCATCCATGTGGGAGACCCGGCTGGAGTTCCAGGCTCCTGGCTTTGGCTGGGCTCAGCACCAGCTGCTGCAGACATTTGGGGAATGAACCAGTAGCTGGAAGATCTCTCTCTCTGTCTCTGTTTCTGCCTCTCCCTTTCTCTAAGTTAACTCTGTCTTTCAAATAATCAAATAAACTTTTAGAAAAACAAAGCAAAAAAAAAAAAAAACCCTCAGAAATGCAATCCATGTACATACAGCAGGCTAATTTTCAAGTTGATAATTTTGCATGACCCATGAAAAATACAAATATCCTAACGGCCCTTGGTAGACAAAAGGTTCCCCACCCCTGGGAGGCCTACACAGATGGGCGCCCTCTAGTGATCACTGCCTGAGCTGTTTTCCCCTCTGGACTGCAGACACGTTGGAGGCAGACATGTTGATTTCGTTCTGTATCCCAAATATTAAAGAGAGTAATTTACATCCCACAGACTAGACCTCCTATTTCTTTATTCTTATTCTTCTTATTTTTTTTTGACAGGCAGAGTGGACAGTGAGAGAGAGTGAGAGTGAGAGAGAGAGAGAGAGAGAGAGAGAGAGAGGTGTCTTCCTTTTGCCGTTGGTTCACCCTCCAATGGCTGCTGATCCGAAGCCAGGAGCCAGGTGCTCATCCTGAAGACCTCCTATTTCTAACACTATTTTCAAAAGAGCCTAAGCATCCTAAATTCAGTTTGTCTTCTGGCATAAAGAGTTTGATTTTTTTTTTTTTTTTGACAGGCAGAGTGGACAGTGAGAGAGAGACAGAGAGAAAGGTCTTCCTTTTTGCCGTTGGTTCACCCTCCAATGGCCGCCGCGGTCGGCGCGCTGCGGCCGGCGCACCGTGCTCGTCCGATGGCAGGAGCCAGGAGCCAGGTGCTTTTCCTGGTCTCCCCATGGGGTGCAGGGCCCAAGCACTTGGGCCATCCTCCACTGCACTCCTGGGCCACAGCAGAGGGCTGGCCTGGAAGAGGGGCAACCGGGACAGAATCTGGTGCCCCGACCGGGACTAGAACCCGGTGTGCTGGCGCCGCAAGGCGGAGAATTAGCCTGTTGAGCCACGGCGCCGGCCAACTAATAGTATTTATAATATAACCTTACAGTGGAATGGGACTGCACTACTCATAATTTCATATCAACATAAGAGCCGGGGCTGGTGCTATGGTATACTGGGTAATGCCGCTGACTGCAGTGCCAGCATCCCATATGGGCACCAGTTCAAGACCCGTCTGCTCCACTTCCGATCCAGCTCTCTGCTATGGCCTGGGAAGGCAGTAGAAGATGGACCAAGTGCTTGGGCCCCTGCACCTATGTGGGAGACCTGGAAGAAGCTCCTGGCTCCTGGCTTCAGATGGACACAGCTCTGGCCATTGTGGCCAATTAGGGAGTGAACCAACAGATAGAAGACCTCTCTCTCTCTCTGCCTCTCCTTCTCTCTATGTGTAACTCTGACTTTAAGATAAATAAATAAATCTTTAAAACAACAACAACAAAACAAAGAAGAGTCAACAAGTATAAATCACCCAAAACCTCTATCAAGCAACAAGTGGATAAACAAAATGTGGTGCATGTACACAGTGGACTACTATGCAGCCGTCAAAGGGATGAAGGGCTGATCCATGCCACAACCCGATCTACCTTGAACACATTATGCTGAGTGAGAGAAGGTAGACAGACACAAAGGCCACCTATGAGGTCCATGGAAAATGGAATTAAAAGATCATTTTGGTGCAAAAAAATTTCAAAATCTAGGCATAATTTTATGTAAACGGTATGTTCCATGAACTTTTTGAAAATCTCTTATATTGTACAATTATTCATACATGAAATGCGCAGCAGGGCTGAATGCCTAGAGACAGAAGGCTAAGAGAATGGGGTGTCCGGTATTAGACAACAGTGATCACTGGACAATTCTGTGAATAACTAAAAACACCTGGACGGACCATACACTTCCAAGGGGACAAATTTTAAGGGATGTGAATTATATCTTAACAAATCATAATGATCGCTTTGGTGCCCAGGAGAGATCAATTAGCATGTGATGTGTTTAATCCCCATCATAGAAGTGAGAAGACAAAGGCCCAAGAAATTATCCAACTATCTAAAGTTACAAATAGCTGTGAGATGGCCGAGCTAGAAGTTGAAAAGAAGTCTGGTGTTCATCCCCGTTTGTGGGCAGCAGAACTCAGGACCCCATCCAAGTGGTGTCTACTATGCCCCAGATCCTTTACAACATCCTCTCACTTACCCCTCACAGTAGCCTGAACTGTGGGGACCCACATAGGTACGATGGTCCCTGTTTTATTATTATTATTTTAAAGGACTTGGATTTTCAGAATAGTTGAGTGTCTTGCTCCAGGCCATGGCCAACTCCAATCCATGAATGCTTGGCTCTGGGGTCCCTCTCCCTGTCCCATGCTCAGAACTGACACTGTCCCTGGCTCATCTGCATGGCCCTGGAGCAGCCATCAGGAACACTAGAGTTCACCTTCATGTCCCAGGGGTGAATTCAGTGTGGGATCCACACAACTGTCAAACATCAAAGCCCAAAGAGACCCAAGCACGTGGCCCAGCTAAAGCCTTCCATGCTGAGCAGGATGGATGATGAAACTGAAAATCCGGTGAGAACAGTTAAACTACAGCAAGATAAGGCTGGCGCCACGACTCAATAGGCTAATCCTCCGCCTTGCGGCGCCGGCACACCAGGTTCTAGTCCCGGTCGGGGCACCGGATTCTGTCCCGGTTGCCCCTCTTCCAGGCCAGCTCTCTGCTGTGGCCCGGGAAGGCAGTGGAGGATGGCCCAAGTGCTTGGGCCCTGCACCCACATGGGAGACCAGGAGAAGCACCTGGCTCCTGGCTTCAGATCAGCGTGGTGCGCCAGCCATAGCGCGCCAGCCGTGGCGGCCATTGGAGGGTAAACCAACGGCAAAAAGGAAGACTTTTTTCTCTGTCTCTCTCTCACTGTCCACTCTGCCTGTCAAAAAAAACAAAAACAAAAAACAAAAAACAAAAAAAAAACTAAAACAAGACGCAATACTTCTATGTGGACAGATGAGACCGCCGACAGAAGCCATCACGCATCTGTCATTTTGGGGGTCTTACTGCGCAGACCCATCCACAACACCCACAATGACAGCACAGGCGCTGGCCAAGAGGCCCCATGCTAACCAACCCCACACCCATGCTTCCGATCCACAGAATCTCATGCTTCCATTTATTTTTCAAGACTTATTTTTTATTTCCTGTCAAACATGTGCAAGTTTCCCTTTACTTCTGTTACATATTTCCAGGTAGGAGAATAATTTGTACCCCCAAGGGGTAGTCTCTCCTGTAAATGGCATTTCTGGTATCTTTGTATTCCCCAGTAGAGAATATTTGTGGCTAAAAGAACAAACTCTTCAAAAGAAACCTGCTGTTAACCTTCCTTTTCCATAAGGTCGAACAGCCAACCATGACAGGTGACTCTCAACCCTGGCTGCCCTTAAGAAACCACCCAGCGAACTTGAAAACCTTTCGATGGCTGGAGTGTACTCCAGGTCAAATAAATGAGACACTTTGGGTGGGACAGAGGCGTCAGAATTTTTTGAGTCCTCCATTGACAACCAGTGCTTCGGATCATCACGTGCCAAAGTAGAGAGCCTGAGTGAGAGTCCCCTGGAGCTCTGAAGCCATGGATTCCTGGTTTCAGCGCATTCTGCAGGTGCGGGGTGGGCCACAATCTCTGGGTGACACAGACGCTGCCTGTCCAGGGCCACAGGTGGAGGAGCACCTGCTGAAAACCTAAACACAAGACACACACACTAACTCTCAGCCAATTCTGCACCTTGTCTTGTTTCTATAGAAAGCTAGGGAGCGTGGTAGGCAACATGCCAGGGAAAGAAACCTTGGAGCTGCCTCAGGTTAGCCGTAGTTCACCAAGATCAAGTTCATCAGTCTCCAACACAACCTTCACAATGCTCACGTGTGCACAGAGAATAAATAAATGGATGCTTCCTTCTTCCTTAGAAGGGCACACCCGGCGACTCAGCTGTTTCTAGAAGCGAAAAACCCTTTGTTGTGACAAGTGACCTCACCCTAAAAAGCGAGGGACCAGGCAGGACAGGTAGGATTCACGGAGCCTTGTAAAGGTGCAAGTCTAGATGAGACCTTGTCTTGGCAAATGACTAAGCCAGAGAACGCCTTGATTCAGCCACCAGTGTGAGGTTTACAGTGTGTTATTACAGGGGCTTTCGTCAGGGACAGCCGCAGGGGAGGACCAAAGACACTGACTGTGCAGGGCACGCTTTGGGTGTCCCACCCAGAGCCTCTTTATCAGCCCAGGCACCCAGGCCCTGGGCTACCATGAGTGGCAGCCACCCATGTTCCCCTAGACCCGCCAGGGGATGCTATGCCCACCGCCTGGAACAGACTCTTACGTAATGACACACTGACGTGACAGCTCTGGGGGACGTCCAGGCTCCTGAACTCAGGCAGAGGCACCACTCGGCTTTGCCTCCTCTCTGTCCCCTGTTCACAGGCTGACCCTCAGAGCCTCCTTCTAGAAACCCCCGGCCCCCGAGTCCCTGTGTCAGGCTCTACCTTGCAGGCAACTCTACCAAAGACAGGACCTGATGAGACGGGAGAGCAGTGATTTCTAACATAGATGTCTGCATGCAAATAAGAGGTGGCAAAGAATGAGTAGCAGTAGTTGTAAAAGGGGCCAAGTGCCCTGAAATAATCTGGGAGATGTGGATAATGGCTTGGTGACGGGGAGATGGCCCAGAGCCAGTCTCGGGGCTGAAGCCTGGGTTCCTTCTCCTAGCTTCTCGAGCCTTGTCTTTCTGATCTGAAAATGGTAAATAATAATACCATCCCCCACTCCCCCTCCCCTCCACACCCCCGCACCCCTCACCCCCTACCCTGCCAACCCAGGCAGTCATTAATAAAAGCAGGAAACTCAAGAGCGGATGCTAAAACCAGAAAGTGAAAGACTATCAGGAAACAGGATATTCCGTCTTAAAATACGACTCCATAGATCACTTAGTGACTTGTAAAAACAAAAAAGGGGCCTTTCAAATAAACAAATAAATGAATAAAAAAAAAGGAACCTCGACAATGGAGAAACTCATCAGATACCTTTGTAGCCGAGTGATCTACGTTAGCCGCTGATGAGACACCCTGATATCATGTGTCTCCACTAGGAAGCTCTGGGAGGGGTGCGTTGTCACCCAGGGAATCTCTCCTGCCCCCAAATGTTTATTTAATCTGAATCCACCCAGTAGGAAGCAATCAGACAAATCCAAACTCAGACCCTGGCTTGAACTCTTCAAAAATGCCAATGTCATGAAAATGTGAAAAAAAATCAATACCTGGAGGAGAATTCCAAAGAAAAATAAAGCGAATGATAACTGCATTGAGTTCATAGTCTTCATCTCATATGGCGTCAGAATAAAAAAAAAGGGACAAAGGATACTTGAAAAAAGGTGTATATTAGATAATGTTGAATTAATGTTGAATTTCCGAAAGTGATCATGCTTATTATGTTTACATAAGAAAATGTTCTTATTCCTAGGCGATCTATACTGAAAATTTTAGAGGGGCAGGTGGTCGGCCAGCTCCGGGCTCGGACTCCAGCTTCCTGCTAACGCAGACCCTGGGAGGCAGCAGTGACGGCTCAAGTCACTGAGTTCCTGCCACGCACGTGCGAGGCTTGAACTGGGTTCCCGGTTCCCAGCTTCAGCCCTCAGCAAATGGAAGACTGTTCCATGTGTATGTGTATGTGTATGTGTATGTGTATGTGTGTGTGTGTGTGTGTGTCTGCCTTTCAAATAAATAAAATAAATCTTAAAAAAAAAGCTCCCTCACACTCCCCAATCCATCACTCCCTCTCCCAAGGTCTGTCTCAGGAACACATCAGAAGTGTACACTTTGACTTCTCCAAGGAAGTCAGAGACAACCAGTTGAGTACACACACACACAGACACACATACACACACATACTTGGCATGAGGCTGTTTCTGTGGGAGAGAAAAATACAAGTTGAGTGTCAATGATCTGAAATGTTTTGGATCTGAAGTGTTTCAGATTTGTCTCAATTTTTTTTTGGTATTGTTTGTACATACACAATGAGATGTCACTGGGATAGGACCCAAGCCTCACAGACACTACATACACATATTTTTCAGTACACCTGCAGCATGTTGGCACTCTAGAAGTTTAAGATTTTGGATTTGGGAGTTTTGGGTTGGGTATGAGCACCTGTACTGGCACATTATAGTTAGCTGCTTCCTAAAGATAAGAATCCTAGTTTGGTGGCAGGTGCTAGGCTACAGCAGGTTACGCTGCTACTTGGGATTCCTGCATCCCACATTGGAGTGCTGGCTGCAGTCTTAGCTGCTTTGCTTCACCATCCAGCTCCCTGCTAATGTAACTGGGAAGCAGTGGGTGATAGGCAAGCACTTGAACTCCCAACAGCGTTTGGATAGAGTTCCTGACTCCGGGCTCCTGGCTTCAGCCTATCCAAGCCCAACCCTGCTGTCACAGCTATTTGGGGAGTGAACCAGGGGACGGAAGATTTCTTCCTCTCTCTCTCTGCCACTCTGCCTTTCAAATAAATAAATCAATCTTTTAAAAGAATCCTAGTTTGGCTGGTGAGTAGCAAAAATAAAGTTCAATGGGCCTAGATACAAGGCAAAATGCCAAACTCTTGCTGTCAACCAAGGATGGTGTGTGCCGCATTGACTAATGAGACTCAGCAGGTGTGTGTGGTGCTGTGGATGGCTCTGCCCTCAGAGGTAAGACATGAGAACAGAGCAAGCACAAACAAGTACAATCCTGAGCTACAGAATAGCGTTTGGGGCAGCAAGAGACTGCACTGCCTAGTGCTGTAGTAGTCTGAGTCTGTGATGTTCGCCCAACCATGAAATCAACCAGAGCATATGCCTGTCATTCAGTGATGCATGACTACGTACACACAGGCAGACTGACAAGTCAGATGCAAAGCCCTCCAAATCTTTCTGTGCGTAAAAACCACAAGTTCATCAAGATAAGCAATTACGTTGTTGTTTTTTTCCCCCAATGGGCAGTTTATACCGTGTATGATAACGGGCCTATGTTTGAAGAGCAAAAGTTGTTTTGATTAAATATTTAAGACGTACTACATTTCTCCTTTCCACAACAGACTGTTGGGTCATAGTTCAGCTGAAAAGCAGATGGACTGAGTTAACTGACAACTTCTGGAACCTTCTCATAGAGTGAGTGGCATGCCCTCTGCGGAGACAGAGAGGGTGGCTGGTAACTCAAAGTCAAGTGATGCGTTCCTAATTCCAGCTCCACGGGTCTCTGACTCCTTTCTATGGGTTTTTACGCTTGAATGCGCGTGCCTCCGTGCAAGCACCCTCACACCTGCCTGGGTATTGGGCACATCTGACAGGTACCTCTACAGACCAAGTCGCCCTTATGTTTTCTCAAGGGCTTCTGTTTACACAATGGAGCCGTCCGGAGATACTGGGAGGACTGAGTCAGCAGGGTAAGCCAGGGGAAGGACAATCACAACCCCAGGCACCATGCTATCCGGCAACACCTGCTTGCCCTGCCTGCTCTTCCCAGGCCCATCCAGGGGAAGGTGTCGGGTGGAGGAATCCGTACAGGCAGCCTCAGACCTGGGACTGGAAGGAACGGGAAGAGGGCTTGAGCACCTTCTCACCTTTGGGAATCGCCAGGATTCCCAACAAGGCCCTCTGTGAAAACTCAGCCCTATTAAAGACTGTTTGGCTTTTTCTGAAGCCCAAAGGCCAGTTCCTGGGAGGTTTCTAGTAGACCCCACGGGCTTTAAGAAGACAAAGTCTCTCCTCGGGCACGTGGGGAGTTCCTTGTAAGCAGTGGTAGATGGGGCTGACTGTTGTCGACAGGATGCCGACCTTGTCAGTACGACAACCAAAGCAGAGCCAAGGTCTCACTCTGCCTTTGCCTGTGACTCAGGCATGAGGCTTGTTTTCCCGATCAGCTGCACCTGCCCTTCTGCTACTAAGTAGTGAATACAAAACTAAACTCTACTGGTGGGACGGGGTAGATTCATTTTGGTGTTTCACAACATCCCAATGGTTTGTTACAATAGTCAATATTGGGGCTGGCATTGTGGTGCTGGCAGGTTAAACCACTGCTGGTGATGCCAGCATCCCATATTGAGTGCAGGTTCAAGTCCTGGCCTCTCCACTTCCGATCCAGCTCCCTGCTAATGCACCTGGGAAAGCAGTAGAAGATGGCCCAACTGCTTGCACCCCTGAACCCACATGGGAGACTGAGATGAAGCTCCTGGCTCCTGCTTTTGGCCTGGCCCAGCCCCAGCCATTGTGGCCATTTGAAGAATGAACCAGGGGATGAGATCTCTGTTTCTCCTACTCTCTCTGGAATTCGGCCTTTCAAATAAATAAATAAATAAATCTTAAAAAAAAAAAGAGACAATATTCTGCAAATTGTGTGTATGTGTGTGTATTAAGGTGATATACACAGGCAGTTCTTTTAATAGCCAATAATTATTTCCATAGTGTTAATAAGTAAAAACTACAGCCGGGCACTGTCTTGGACTAAGCTCCTGCACTAGGCCTTAACGGACCAGGCTAAAAGTCAAAGTTCCAGGTCCCCAGGCTGAAACGAAGTTGTTTATTTGACCTCCCAGTTGCAGCCAAATCTGCCAAGCGGGCTGGTTTCACTTGGCAACATAACGCAGGGCTCTGAACCTTACACAAAGGAGGCAACCTGGTGTTAGGCAGTCACTTCTCTATTGTTCTGTCTCCCTGCCTCAGGCTTACAAGGAAGGCAACTTTGAAATGACCTAACTGCCTCCCCGCCACACCCCTGCCTCCCCCCCCACCCCCTTTGTTCAGTCCTCCTCTGTCTGCAAAGCCAACCTCCTCCGCTCAGCTCACCGGCACACCCATTCTGTGTTATGGAATGAAGGGCTGCCCGATTCTAGAACCATAAACAAAGCCAAGTAAGATCTTGACACCCTTGACACCAACTTTGTTGCAACTTTGCTCTCTGATTATCATCACATGCATTTGGTGCATTTCCCACTTAGGGTGAACACAGTCCATTTGCTTGTAAATAAATGTCAGAATGTGTCAATCCAAAGAATGCTATTTGGTAAACAAATCATAAAGATGGCACATGAATGAGAGAAAAATTTTGGCACAATAGACTCCTCAAATTTGGGCTAAAATAATTTGGATTGGAGAGATTTTTTCTTCTGAGTTAACGTTCACAAATGTTTCTTGAATCCAAGGGGAAAGAACGTCTGGCAAAAGCATCTCTCTGGCACGGCTCAGCCCCATCCTTGCCGTGTTCAGGCGTCTCTTAAGTGATCATTGTCACACCTGGCTCCTACTTATCAGAACTGAACCCAAATCCTAGTCACCTCCCTTCTCTCCTATAGCAGCCCGCAACTGTGCCCAGTGAATTCCCTTACCTACTATCTATACACCTCTGAAGCACTTACCCCATTTGGCTCTCTCTGTCTCATATTTATTTCTCCTTAGTCTGACCTCATGCCTGGGCCAGAGTCAGGCCTAGCCCAGGCCAGGCACTACAAAATAACTGCTTTAGTGGATCAGCAGGTAAGACGCTACTTGGGATGCCCACATCCTGTATCAGAGTGTCTGGGTTTGAGTTCTGTCTCTCTGGCTGCTTGCTAATGTGAACCATGGGAGGCAGCCAGTACTGGGTCCCTGACACCCCTGTAAGAGACCTGGTTGGAGTTCCAGGCTTCAGGCTTTGGCTTGGCCCTGACCTGGCTGTTGCAGGCATTTGGCGAGTAAACCAGCATACAAAAAAGAAAAAAAATCAATGTCTGTCTAGGTGTTTCTGTCACTCTTTTTTTTTTTTTTTTTAAAGATTTATTTATTTGAAAGTGAGAGTTACCACACAGAGGAGGAGACGCAGAGAAAGAGAGGTGTTCCATCTGCTGGTTCACTCCCTAGCTGGCTGCAATGGCTGGAGCTGAGCTGATCCAAAGCCAGGAGCCAGGAGCTTCTTCCAGGTCTCCCACGTGGGTGCAGGGGCCCAAGGACTTAGGCTATCTTCCACTGCTTTCCAAGGTCATAGCAGAGAGTTGAATTGGAAGTGGAGCAGCCAGGACTCGAACCAGCACCCATATGGGATGTGGGCACTGCAGGTGGCAGCTTTACCTGCTATGCCACAGCGCCGGCCCCTACTCTGTCTTTCAAATGAAAAATAAAGTACCTGCTTCAGGCATGACCAAGGGGGCTGAGCAGGAGGGTCTGCAGACAGTAAGGTGGGCTCCTCGGGGGTGAAAGGAGAAGTCCCAAGGGCAGAGGCAGGTCATCATGGGTGGGTGGGGGGTTCTCCCTTAGCTTTGTTCTGTGGCCCCATGGACAGTCTCTGATCCAGCCTTCACTCAGCCAGATCCTAACAAACACACTCAGGCTCCTCAGAGTTCCAGTCTCAAGGGACAAAGAGTTCTTGTCTGTGTGTTTATCAGGAAATGGGTGGCAAAAACCACCACAGCTACCCAGGGCCCCTGGCTGTGGGCCATCTCAGGGCCCGGGGCAAAAATAGGAAGCGGCTCTAACTTTTTGAAATAACACATCCAGTGTTTAAGCTGCTCTCTTCTCATCGCTCATAAGTTTCGCTCGAAGATATCCTCTCTCTGGCCTCAGGTCAACCAGCAAGGGGCGGGCTTTCGGTAGCTGGGGTGTAAAAGCCAATGATGAGTGCTAGTCTAGCAATGTAACCCTAGGCCTATAAGGCAGCACACTGGTGATCAAGTATAGAATGCCTACCTCCAGGGGCCAGCGCTGTGGCATAGTAGGTTAAGCCTCAGCCTGTGGTGCTGGCAATCCCATACTGGCACCAGTTTGAGTCCCAACTGCTCCACTTCTGATCCAGATCCCTGCTAATGCACCTGGGAAAGCAGCGGGGGATGGCCCAACTGCTTGGGCCCCTGTACTCACGTGGGAGACTCAGAAGAAGTTCCTGGCTCCTGGCTTTGGATCGGCCCAGCTCTGGCCGTTGCAGCCATTTGGGGAGCAAACTGGTGAATGGAGGACTTACCTAACCCCACCTTCTCTGTAACTCTGCCTCTCAAATAATCAAATCTTTTTTTTTTTTTTTTAAAAAAAAAGAACACCTTTCTCCAACACTGGGAATCAGATTTAGGATTCCAACAAGAGCAGCCTGCTGAGCACAAGAGAGAGAGAGCAGATGATCTTAAGGGGAAAGTCAGGTGCACCGGCGAGGTCTGGGGAGAGTCTCCCTGGCAACCCCAGACACAGAGCGGCAGGGTTTTAGCATCCACTTATCAATGAGTTCTCATGTACCTGAAATCAAGGCCGAGTATCTCTTGCATACATCTCCTGTGCACACATCCATATGAGGATGATTTTTTTGTAATGAACATCAGAGTTTCAACAGAATCAGCCCTGATTCTGCCTTGTCTCAGCCTCACAACCCGCAGGGATCTGGTGGAAGGAGGGTTTGCAGGGACTCGAATCACAGCCCCAGTGCGGCCTCTTCAGAGCTGTGAGGCTTTGGCTGTTGCCAAATGTCCTTTAGATTCAGTTTCCCTGTGTCTGAAAACATCCTTTTTTAAAAGATTTATTTATTTGAAAGGCAGAGAGAGAAAGAGATCTTCCATCTGCTGGTTCACTCTCCAAATGGCCACAATGGCCAGGGCTGGGCCAGACCAAAGCCAGGAGCCAGGAGCTTCTTCCAGGTCTCCCACGTGGCTGTAGGGGCCCAAGGACTTGGGTGATCTTCCACTGCTTTCCTAGGTGCATTAGCAGGGAGTTGGACTAGAAGAAGAACAGCCAGGGACTCGAACCGGTGCTCATATGGGATGCTGGCACTGCAGGCGGAGGCTTAACCTAGCCCCTAAAAACAGATTCTTGTTTAAAAAAAAAGCCATCTGTTACCAAAACAAACACAACCACAACGTGTGACTCAAAGAGCCTGGAATGTGTCTGGCATTGTGAGCAGGGATTCCATTGAGCACATTTCCAGGATCCTCTTCCATTGTCCCTGATTTCTGGAGAGTCACAGAGCAGAAAACAAGGCACCATGTTTCCCTTTGCGAGCTGACAGACGATTCTGTAAACAACATTCTTAAGCTCACTCTGGGGAAGGAAATTCCAGAAACTTCTCCAGGGATGGCTCCCAGCACGTCCTTGGAGCTCACACATTCTCCGTTTACCATTAGGGCCTGGTCCCAACCTCACACCAGTGCAAGCCAGCTCGGCCGTCATAGAGAAACAAAAGGAGAAAAGGAGCCACTTCTGTTGATATTTTTGTGTTGAAATTTCTATGTGTCTCTTGCCTCTCCTGGGGCCTGTCTCCCCCATTCTGCACATGTCCAGCCTTCAGCTGCACCCCAGACTTGTGCAGCCTTTTCTCATGAGCTTCTCTCAAGTGACCTGCAGGCCAGAAGAGCGCAGCTGGGGATGAGGCACTGCCACAGGACCCAGGCTGCTCAGTGCAGGGGTCATCTTAAGGGAGTGGGCCTGGCAGTAAGACACTGAGGGCCCACGTCAGAGTACCTGGGTTCAATTCTGAGTCCCAACTTCCTTCAGATCTTGGGGAGCAGCAGGTGATGGTTCAAATATTTGGGTTCCTCCCACCCAGGTGGGAAGACCTGGATTCCCACCTCCTGGCTCCACTGTGGGCATTTGGGAGAGAACCACAGGATGGAATCAATCTCTCTCTCTCTCTGTCTCTCTCTCTCTGTCTCCAATAAATAAATAAATAATTAAAAGTGCGAAGAATTAAGTACCAAGAGGTGGTTGGAGTCGTGTGTCTACTATCGTTTTGCTCCTGGGGCAGTAGATCTTGATCAAGAATCAAATGGCGGGGCTGGCACTGTGCTACAGCAGGTTAAAGCCACCTCCTGTAGTGCCAGCACCTCGTATGAACACCAGTTCGAGTCCCGGCTGCTCTACTTTCAATCCAGCTCTCTGCTAATGAGCCCAGGAAAGCAGCAGAGGATGGCCCAAGTCCTTGGGCCCCTGTACCCACGTGGGTGGGAGACCCAGAAGAAGTTCTTGGCTCCTGGCTTTGGATCAGCTCAGCTCCAGCCATTGTGGCCATTTGGGGAGTGAATCAGCAGATGGAAGACACCTTTCTCTCTCTCTCTCTCTCTCTCTCTCGCTCGCTCGCTCTCTCTCTCCCTCCCTCCCTCCCTCCCCCTCTCCCTCTCTCCCTCTCTCTGTAACTTTGTTTTTAAATAAATAAGATAAATATTTTTTAAACAATCAAATGGAAAGCAAATACATCTCAAAGCCCACACTATGGCCAAGAGGCAGTGGTAGACAGTAAGTCAAGGGCTTGATAGGGCTAGGGAGAGAGGTGGTAGGTGTGACATCGCTGGTTTCCAGGAAGATGGGAGTAGAAAAGGCACAACACAGCCTGGACTCTGGACATCTATCTGATGAAAATCTCTAGTACACAAAGACCAATTCCAATTTGTGTGAGGCATATCCACACACAAGAGAAAATTCAAAGGAAACATTTACTTTCAAAAACGCTAAATCATCGAAATCCACTGATTTCTTAACACCTGCAGACGGAAGGTATTTCTCTGGGATTCTGAAGGTGAATGACACCCCTCCTCAGTTAGTAATAACGTCTGCAGTAGAAGGGAGGCCCAGTTCCTTCTGGATACCGCAGCACCCTGGCTAATGCTCTCAGTTTATGTAGAGACAGCGCCAGCAGAGCTGAGCAAACTTTTTATCCATGACCCAAAAGGGGAAAGAGACGGACAGAGGCTTGGGGAAAGGGATATCCTTATAAGAATCACCACGTGTTTAGCCAGCTTGCAAGGGATAGCTGAGGCCATCCATTTTAACTCATTATTTGAAGTTAAAATGCTAGAAATTGAGGGCCAGGACTGTAGCGCAGTGAGTTAAGCCACTGCTTGCATGATGGTGATGTCCCATATAGGCGTTCTTAGCGGGACCGGGCTGATTTGCTTCTGATCCAGAAGTCCTGCTCATATGCCTGGGAAAAGGCAGAAGTTGGCCCACGTGCTGGGGCCCCTGCCATCCATTTTGGAGATCCGGATGGAGTTCCTGGCTCCTGGCTTCAGTCTGGTCCATCCCAGGACATTGCAGACATTTGGGGAGTAAATCAATGCATGGAAGATATTTTTCTCTTTTCTCTCTTTCTCTCTCTCACTCTGTCTTTCAAATAAATAAAATAGATCTTAAAAAAAAATGCTAGAGGGGCCGGTGCTGTGGCACAGCAGGTTAAGCCTCTGCCTGTGTCGCTAGCATCCCATTTGGGTGCTGGTTCGAGTCCCGGCTGCTCCTCTTCTCATCCAGCTCCCTGCTATGGCCTGGGAAAGCAGTAGAAGATGGCCCAAGTCCTTGAGCCCCTGCACCCATGTGGGAGATCCAGAAGAAGCTCCTGGCTCAGCCTGGCCCAGCCCGGGCCAGTGCAGCCATTTGGAAAGTGAACCAGCAGAGGGAAGACCTCTCTCGCTATCTCTCCCTACTCTGCCTGTAACTCTGCCTCTCAAATAAATAAATAAATCTTTAAAGAAATGGAAAAACATGCTAGAAACTGGTAGAACTGGGTCTCAATCCAGGTAGGGCTTAGGCAGTTTCCCTGCAGCCTACAAGGAGGTATTTTAATTCCTTGAAGTCTTTCTTTTCTGTCCTCTTCAACCCTAAAAGGATAAAGAATCGCTAATATTACAGTTTATTCCTGCGTGGCTGGTAAGAGCTGTGACTTTTGAAGGGAGGCGACCTTACGTGCCTCAAAAAGGTTTCTGAAAGCCACTGCAGGAGGATTTTTGAGAGCAACTTTTAGGGCCTGAGGGATTTTTGAGTTCCATGTCCTGGGAACCAGCGGGAGGGGACACAGAATGAGAAACACACGCTCCCCCCATGGGGAGGCACTGCCATTCTCGCACGAGAGGGAAGACTGGCGGGTTTTGCTGGAGCTTCCTCTCCTCTTGCTGCTCTCCTGCTAGTGATGAGAAGGCCAGATACGGAGTCCATGCTGGCCGAGGCATTCATTTGTTCCTGAACAAATAAGAAGCAGAAACAAAGAACCTGTTGTCCCGGTTGCCCTTGGAGCCGAAAACAGGCAGAAGAAGGAGTCAGGCGGGCTCCAGTCCGGGTCTCGCTGTCTCAAGCCTGGACAAGAGGCACGCACGCTGCTTCCCGGAAAGGAAAGCGAGCAGTCCATGGAGCTCCAGTTTTTTCTAACTACTTAAATGCTTCTGGCTATTCTGGGGCTATTTCCTAGCTTGACAAATGCACACCTGAATTCTAACTAAGCAGTTATCTTGTAGCAGAACCAATGCCCAGAACAGCGCGAGGGAAGACCTGCCTGCCAAGGGAGGTCTTATGCCACTGTTAAAATTATGTGGCCAGTGTTTCCCGTGGACACTAAGTGAGAAGGTGTGACTCCTCAACAAAAATGGAACCATTTCCAGGGCACTGTGCCTTTTCTGGATGACCAGTCCATGGTTAATCATGAATCATCTATGATTGAAAGGGGCAAGGGGCCGGCGCTGTGGTGCAGCAGGTTAACGCCCTAGCCTGAAGCACCGGCATCCCATATGGGCACTGGTTCGAGACCTGGCTGTTCCACTTCTGATCCAGCTCTCTGCTATGGCCTGGGAAAGCAGTAGAAGATGGCTCAAGTCCTTGGGCCCCTGCACCCATGTGGGAGATCCAGAAGAAGCTCCTGGCTCCTGGCTTCAGATCGGCACAGCTCCAGCCATTGTGGCCATCTGAGGAGTGAACTAGTGGATGAAATACTCTCTCTCTCTCTCCCTTTCCCTCTCCCTCTCCCTCTCTCCGTCTGCCTCTATGTAACTCTGCCTTTTAAATAAATAAATAAATAAAATAAAAACAACTGCCCAATCTCAAAGTGTCCATTTTAATCCTATGCATCACATTTGGGCATTCTATTAGTTACCCCAGATCAGGGAAAACACATAGTATTTAATCTTTTTTTTTAAAAGGTATATTTATTTGAAAGTCAGAGTTACACAGAGAGAGAGGAGAGGCAGAGAGAGAGAGAGAGAGAGAGAGAGGGGACTTCCATCCAGTGGTTCACTCCCCAATTGGCCGCAACAGCCAGAGCTGTGCTGATCCGAATCCAGGAGCCAGGAGCTTCTTCCGGGTCTCCAACATGGGTGCAGGGGCTCAAGGACTTGGGCCATCTTCCACTGCTTTCCCAGGCCATAGCAGAGAGCTGGATCGGAAGTGGAGCAGCTGGGTCTCGAACCAGCACCCATATGGGATGCCTGAACTGCAGACCAGGGCGTTAACCCACTGCGCCGTAGCGCCGGCCCCTGGTATTTAACCTTATGAGTATAAAGCCAACTGACAGCAGATCACTGTAAAAATTAAGAGAGGGAATAATAAGAGAGGAAAGAGGAGGAAGTGTAGGAAGTGGGTGGGAGGGAGGGTAGGGTGGGGTGGGAAGCAGCACTACATTCTTAAATCTGTATATATGAACTATATGAAGATTGTTTACCTTAAATTAAAAAAAGCACAAGGAAACATATCAAAACATAAAAAAAAATGGGCAGTAATGTTAAGTAACACACAAACACCACCAGGATAGATGTACACCAAAGCAAAGAAGTATAATCCCCAGTCCAGCCAAAAAACAAACAAACAAACAAACAAAAAAACCCAAAAAACAGTAAGATACTGTTCTACCTCAAGCAGTGCATGGTGATTTTACTTTTATTTTCTACATGATACCTTTTCCACAGTGTATATCTTTGACTCGTGGTAATCCAATAAAAGAGAAATCTTAAACATTCTTTTTAAAAAATTTCAAGTAGAGGCCGGCGCCGTGGCTCAACAGGCTAATCCTCCGCCTTGCGGTGCCGGCACACCGGGTTCTAGTCCTGGTTGGGGCGCCGGATTCTGTCCCGGTTGCCCCTCTTCCAGGCCAGCCCTCTGCTGTGGCCCGGGAGTGCAGTGGAGGATGGCCCAAGTGCTTGGGCCCTGCATCCCATGGGAGACCAGGAAAAAGTACCTAGCACCTGGCTCCTGCCATCGGATGAGCGCGGTGCGCCGGCCGCAGCGCGCTGTCAGCGGCAGCCATTGGAGGGTGAACCAATGGCAAAGGAAGACCTTTCTCTCTGTCTCTCTCTCACTGTCCACTCTGCCTGTCCAAAAAAAAAAAAAAAAAAAAAAAAGACAGACAAAACCATTCTTTTGTGTATTTTCTTTTTTACCCAGAAGTCATTCTTACACCTGCTTAGCCCATTCCTTATTAAGACTGATGTTGAGCCTCACCTTTTCTGAAACCTCCTCTGACCTGGAGTCACCTACACGTCGCCGCTCCGGAGTTCCCAGGACATCTGGTACCCTCCTCTGTTTCTCGGGCATTCTCTCATTCCATGCCATGCTATTCACTTATTTATAGAGTTCTTTCCTTTCTTAGGTTGTGGGTGTTTTCAGACTCCACTGTCTAGGCATTTTCACACATATCCCTCCTCCTTACGTTGAACGTGATGGATTGTTGCCATATTCATAGCACTAAGAACAGAGTTGATGGGGCTGGCACCATGGCGTAGCAGGTAAAACCGCCTGTGGCACCGACATTCCACATGGGCACCAGTGCGATTCCCAGCTACTCCACTTCTGATCCAGCTCCCTGTTAATGACCTGGGAAATCAGTGGAAAATGGCCCAAGTCTTTGGGCCCCTGCACCCACATGGGAGACCTTGAAGAAGCTCTTGGCTCCTGGTTTCCAATCGGTCCAGCTCAAGTCGTTGTGGCCATTTGGGCAGTGAAATGGGGAGATCTCTCTCTCTCTCTCTCTCTCTCTCTCTCTCTATCTCTGTAACTCTGCCTTTCAAATAAGTAAAGAAAAAGAACAGAGTTGGTCAATCCTCACAGAATTCCTTGAAACCATATTCCCGGCACTGCTGGTGAAATAAAGACACACCTTGGAAGCTGAGGGTGGAATTTGACCAAACTAATCCTAGCAGGGTATCCTAAATGGGCATGTCGGGAAAATCTACCATAAGGCTGCTACAGCTATGCAACCTGCTCTGTGAGGGTGCTTGAAAAAGTTTGTGGAAAAATAGAATTAAAAGGTTGGTTTATTTCAGGGTAGAAAGAAGTCTGAAATCCATATGCAGATGTGTCATCACATGCATCTATTATGAACGTTGTGAAGTGTCCTCACATTTATGAATGAAGCTACGCCTCCCAGAGTACCCCATTCACCCAACCTCCACCAACGGAAACAGGGGCTGTGGGCTTTCAACACTTCCAGAAGCCAATCTCAACCCAAGCCCAGGAGCTTCTCTAGGCAGCATTCCCATCAGATCTTTGGGGAAGATTGTGAACACGCAGGCAACGCCCACCATCCAAGAACTGATGGAAATGTGCGTCGACAACTGTTAGAAACAGTGGGGAAAGGGAAGCACGCATTTTATAAACACAAAATGCTTGTTTCAAGGAGCCTAAAATATTGCAAGCATGCCCAATATTCTAGAAGCTGGTGTTGTGGTGCAGGAGGTTAAGCCTCCGCTTGTGGCACCGGCATCCCATGTGGGTGTTGGTTTGAGTCCCGGCTGCTCCACTTGTAATCCAGCTCTCTGCTAACACACTTGGGAAAACAGCAGAAGATGGCCCAAGTGCTTGGGCCCTTGCACCCGCATGGGAGACCTGGAGGAAGCTCCTGGCTCCTGGCTTTGGATCAGTCCAGCTCTGGCCATTGGAGCCAATTGGGAAGTGAACCAAAGGATGGAAGAGATCTCTCTGTCTCTCCCTCTCTCTTCTCCTAACTGTGACTCTCAACTAAATAAATAAATTGCTACAAAAAAAAAAAAAAAAGGCATATCCAGGATGCTGTATCAAAGGGTCATGGAAGTCTCCCATGTTCTGTGGAACCAGACTGGAACTCATAGTAAAAGGGGAACTCTAACCTTCCTTACAGGTATAACTGGTTCAAGAAAAGGTATGCTCACAGGTGCCAGGAGACCTTAGCATGGACCCCAAGCCTAGTGTAAATGGACTGGTTTCAGATATGGAGAGGGGGAAACTTTTTGTTGGCTAACACTGCACCAATACAGATATCGTACAAGAAGTCAAATGCACAGTCATTTTTCATCCAGTGCCTTGACTCCGCTTCCAAATGACCTCATGAATATACCCTCCCAAATCTTCCGACAAGCAAGAGGGGCTACAGATCTATGAAGTACTGTCATGTTACACCCACCACTTGAAGACGACAGGACAGAAAAGGGTAAATGAAGTGACATGAAATTCCGCGTTTGGAGTCACTGAAGTTGAAACATGAAGGAAGGTAAAAGACTCTTAAGAAGTGGGCAGGAGGGCCGCGGCTCACTAGGCTAATCCTCTGCCTGAGGCGCTGGCACCCTGGGTTCTAGTCCCAGTTGGGGTGCCAGATTCTGTCCTGGTTGCCCCTCTTCCAGGCCAGCTCTCTGCTGTGGCCTGGGAGTGCAGTGGAGGATGGCCCAAGTACCTGGGCCCTGCACCCCATGGGAGACCAGAATAAGCACCTGGCTCCTGGCTTCAGATCGGCACAACGCGCTGGCCTAGTGGCCACTTGGGGTATAAACCAACAGAAAAAGGAAGACCTTTCTCTCTGTCTCTCTGTATCTCACTGTTTAACTCTGCTTGTCAAAAAAAAAAAAAAAAAGAGGAGCTGGTGTTGTGGCCCAGTGGGCTAAGCCGCCACCTGTGACACCAGCATCCTATACTAGAGTGCTGGTTGGAGTCCCAGCTACTCCGCTTCTGATCCAGCTTCTTGCTCATGTGCCTGGGAAGGTAGCAGAAGATGGTTTAACTACTTGGGCCCTTGCCACCCACATGGGAGACCAGGATGGAGTTCCTGCCTCCTGGTTTCAGCCTGGGCCAGCCCTGGCTTTTGTGGCTATTTGGGAAATGAACTAGGAGATGGAGGATCTCTTTCTCTCTGTTACTCTGCCTCTCAAATAAATGAATCTTGAGGCTGGTGCTGTGGCATAGAGGGTAAAGCCACTGCCTGCCATGCTGGCATCCCATATGGGTGATGGTTCGGATCCCGGTTGCTCCACTTCCAATCCAGCTCTCTGCTATGGCCTGGGAAAGCAGCAGAAGGTGGCCCAATTCCTTGGACCCCTGCACCCCTGTGGAAGACCTGGAGGAAGCTCCTGGATCCTGGCTCTGGATAGGCCCAGCCTCAGCTGTTGCAGACATTTGGGGAGTGAACCAGTGGATGGAAGACCTCTTTCTGCCTCTCCTTCTTTCTCTGTGTAACTCTTTCAAATAAATAATCTTTTTTTAAAAAAAAAAATCAAGGAAAATTCTTTTGCCAGTTTTTTTCCTTACTGTATGTTTATGAGAGTTAAAATTCTGAAATAGAGGCCGGCGCCGTGGCTCAACAGGCTAATCCTCCGCCTTGCGGCGCCGGCACACTGGGTTCTAGTCCCGGTTGGGGCGCCGGATTCTGTCCCGGTTGCCCCTCTTCCAGGCCAGCCCTCTGCTGTGGCCCGGGAGTGCAGTGGAGGATGGCCCAAGTGCTTGGGCCCTGCACCCCATGGGAGACCAGGAAAAAGCACCTAGCGCCTGGCTCCTGCCATCGGATGAGCGTGGTGTGCCGGCCGCAGCACGCCATCCGCGGCAGCCATTGGAGGGTGAACCAATGGCAAAGGAAGACCTTTCTCTCTGTCTCTCTCTCTCACTGTCCACTCTGCCTGTCAAAAAAAAAATTCTGAAGTAGAAATAAGATAAATCTGTATTTATATTTTTCTCATAATTTCTGGGTTTTTTTTCCATTCCCTCTTCGTAAATGACTTCATAGTTTCTATAAATATCATTCAATGCAAACTGATGTCATCACTTTGGAACACTGTTGCTATTAACCTACAAAAGTTAAGAATGGATAAGCAGGGGCTGGTGCTGTGGCGTAGCAGGTAAAACCTTTAGTGCCGGCATCCCACATGGGTGCTGGTTTGAGTCCCGGCTGCTCCACTTCAGATCCAGCTCTCTGCTATGGCCTGGACAAGCAGTGGAAGATGGCCCAAGTCCTGCATAGGAGACCCAGAAGAAGCTCCTGGCTCCTGGCTTCAGACTGGCCCAGCTCCAGCCATTGTGGTCATCTGGAGAGTGAACCAGCACATGGAAGACTTCTCTCGCTCTCCTTTTCTGCCTCTGCCTCTCTGTACCTCTGCCTTTCAAATAAATAAACAAATCTTTAAAAAAAAAAACAAAGAATGGATAACCACCCCACAAACTCAACAATTCCTCCTGATGAAGTATCACATGTGTTCACCAAAAGACCTGAACAAAAACATTCATAGTGGCTGGATCCAAAATAGCACCCACTGGAACCAACTCAATTATCCATCGATGGCAGAACGCATCAAGTTGTGGTGTACTTACACGATGGCATACAATGCAAAACATAGAGAGAGATGAAAATGCACACACAGTAAGATTCCAGTGATACAAACCTCACAAAGCACAAGTAAGCCAGGGCAGCCAATGTCAGGATGGTGAAGGGCACCCTGGGGATGTCAGGATCACTATTTCTCCATCTGGGGCTGAGGGTGCAGTCTGTTTACTTTGTGAACATCCATCTAGCTGCACACTAATGTGTGCACTTTTGCTCCGTTACATTTGCATTAGTGGAAAGCTTTTCAAAAACCAGTGCTAGGACTGATGCTATAGCATAGAGGGCTAAGCCTCTGCCTCTGGCTCCAGCACCCCATATGGGCACCGGTTCGAGTCTGGGCTGCTCCACATCTGATTCAGTTCCCTGCTAATGCAACTG
The DNA here is from genome assembly GCA_949820135.1 of Sylvilagus floridanus. Lineage (NCBI taxonomy): Eukaryota > Metazoa > Chordata > Mammalia > Lagomorpha > Leporidae > Sylvilagus > Sylvilagus floridanus. Next base: position 86,716,367 of record OX463231.1, read on the forward strand.
GGAAAGCAGTTGCAAGATGCCCCAAGTGCTTGGGCCCCTGCACGCAGGTGGGAGACCCAGATGAGATTACTGACTCCTAGCTTTAGCCTGGCCCAGCGCCAGCCATGAGGACATTTGGGGAGTGAAGCAGCAGATGGACAATCTCTTCTCTTCTCTCTTTCTCTGTCTCTGTCACTCTCCCCCCTTCTATTTCTGTCTTAAAAAGAAAAATAGCAGTGCTAAATGAGGGTGGGTTTAGTTCAGAGGCCACGAAGCGGCTGACCTGGCCACAACTGTCCCCCTAGCACCTTACCCAACTGGAACTGGGCACATTTCCCCCAGGCTGTAGCCACTGTTCTTCTCTTCTAATCTTGAGGTCAAATCTCCAGTCGAGGGACGGCATGAAGGATACACAAGGAAGCAGCAGTCTGGCTTCCCGCAGCTTTGATGTCAGTGCTGTTGGGAAGCTGAGCGCTGCCCAGAAGAGGCCGGTGGTGGCAGCCAACCGCTACACTCTCACAGGACTGGCCAAGGGACGTCTGCATTCCAGGTGTGTGACTCTGGGGCGAGGGCAGGGGAGTGGAGTCGTTCAGAGCACCTGGGCTGGAAGCCACATGAGTGGCGGCGGCACCAGACAGTCGGAGGAGTAGACAGAGGCAGCAATGGCCTTCAATGACCTGGCCCTGCCAGCAGCCTCAGAGGTTGCACACCCTAGCCTGAGCCAGGTGAGGGTGAGGATGAGGAGGATGATAAAGCAGCAGCAGCAGCAGCACTGGCCCACCTCAGACCCAAACAGAGACCCCCTACCTCCGAATGAACATGGGGGTGGGAGCTGAAAGGCCCCTGAGCTCCCGCTCTCTCCACACTTTGGAGGGAGAGAACGGGAAGAGAGAGGGATCAGGAAACGCGACTCAGAGCCTGCAGATCATCAGAAACGAGGAACCTTGCAGCCCGTCCCTGGTTTACGAGCTTCTTTTTGGCAAAACTCTAGGAGAAGGCATGGAAGTAGACTCAGTCTGCTGTTGGTCTATTTGTAGAGAATCAATCCAGTCCATAACTCTTAGTGATGGGGAAAGCAAAGCTGGAGGCTGCAGGGAAGGGATCCTGGCTGCCTCGCTTTGCTGGGGAGGAAGGCAAAGTCTACCGCACGCTTTCAACTCGTTACTCGTGCGCTGGGCTGACCACCGCACCCCGGTGACTGCTTGTTTTGGCAGGAGGCAGCTGACACGCCGCAGGAAGCACTGATGGAGGGTATGCTCCAAGCCCACGCTCCCCTGGGCACTGGAGTCACAGCAGAGAAGGACAGACCAAACCCTGTTGGTGAAGGGGACCCCAAAGGTCCTCGCCCCTTTAACCTTGATCTTTATAAATATGGGAGGTCTAAGGTCAGGCTGCATGGGCAGCTGGGTACAAATTTCTGGACTTGAAAAGAGAGCATCAACCAAGGCATATGAGTCAGGAATTTTCAACACAGAGCAGAAATCCAAGTCACAGACTGACGGAGCTACCTGGGAAATTACTCTGGAGACCTCCACAGCGCATGCTGCATTTGCCACGTGTCAGGTGCCATGCTAATCCACACCTTCCTTATATAGCTACTAATGTCCTATACATCCTATACAGCTATACAGCCCACATGTCCTATACAGCTATTAACATCATAAACGTCCTATACAGCTACTAACATCCTGTTTCCTATACAGCTACTAGCTCACCCATCCTTCTTGACAACCCCTTGAGGTAGCTCTGTTATTATCCTGCATGTTATTGCTTTGGGCACTGAGGCACAGAGGTTTTTAGGCATCTTGGACCAGGTTAGCAGGAGGGAAAAGAGCACCAATGTGACAAGAAGAGGCTCAAGGCTGGAGCTCGGGTCCTTCAGGCTGAGGAGGCCAGGGACAGGAGGAGGAACGAGCCAGGAGAGAAGCAGCAGCAGCAGGTGACAGGGACCTGGGCAGATTGGGGGGTGGGGGTAGGGGGTGGGCTCAGAAGGCAGGCCAAGGGGCCAGCGTTGTGGCACTGTAGGTTATGCTACCATCTGAGGTGCCAGCATCCCATATGACAGCACCGCCTTGCGCCTTGCATGTTCTACTTCTCATCCAGCTCCCTGCTAATGTGCCTGGGAATGTGGTGGAGGATGGCCCAACGGTTTGGACCCCTGTCACCCAGGTGCAAGACCAGGATGGAGCTCCTGGCTCCAGCCTGGCCCAGACCTGGCTATTGCAGCCATTTGGGGAATGAACCAGAGGATGGAAGATCCATCAATTGATCTCTCTCTGCCTTTCAAATGAACGTTTGAGAGAAAGAGAGCGAGCGAGAGAGAAGGCAAGCCAAGCAGGTATTCCAAGAAAGGAGGGTGGTGGGCCCACATCTGATAGTGGCCTCGGGGGAGAGAACTGACCACTGGCTGAAACAAAGTGCCATCTGTAGTGGCACTACTCTCATTTGAAATGAACTTCCTTCCGCGTGGAAGACAGTCATCTCAGTACCCGTGGATCTGTCACCCACAGAAAGGAGAGTTTCACTGTGGTCGCATCACAGAGCTCATTGCACAGGCCCTTCTCTGCCTCCAGTGACAGCAGCACCTCCAGACCCTGTGCCACACCTCGCCACGTGTCAGGAAGCGGCACCCTGCCCCGAAACCACCTTGACACCTTTCTGACCACGGTATTGCCATATCCTTGCTTCCCTAGACCATCCTCCGTATTTTACTTTATGCACTTAAGACGTGATTCTGAGCAGCACTCTCTGGAACAAGGAAAAGCTGAAGACCACCAGCTCCACAAACGAGCCATTCATTACACGCCCGCCCAGGTAGGAAGCTAGCGTTTCCGAACCTGCGGGGACCGACACGGCACTTGACCGCGTGTTCAACCAACGAGGTGGCCACAGACGTGTCACGGCGGCTCTGGCTGGGGGAGGTGGGGCCCTGGCTCGCTCACTCTCGTGGAGGAAGGGAGCAGACCGTGATGCATTGCTGCCGCTGTCAGTCATGCTGTGGGGAAGCTATTAGCTTCTTCTTTTCTACAGGAGTCTTGTGACGGCAGCTCTGCCACGCACAGGCTCTGCTTCTCTTTCCCGTCCGCTCCTCTCTGCTGGGCGGACTCGCCACTTGTCCTGCAGCCACAGCTACGCTTTGCTTTGGTTTCTGGAAGCAGCACGAAGCCCCCTCTACCCTACCCATCTGCTGGCTGGTCCTCTTGACTTCTCCATTGGGCAAAACAGAGAAACCAAGAGCAAAGGGACTGCTTCCAAAGCAGGAAGCCACTGGCAATTCATAACTGTTAACTAACAAAGCATTCAAGAACAAGTAAATGTTAATATCCAAAAAAGTTACTGCAGGGGCCTGCGCTGTGGCACAGCAGGTAAAGCCAGCGTCTGCAGCACTGTCATCCCATGTCGGCGCTGGTTCGAGTGCCAGCTACTCCACTTCCAATGCAGCCCCCTGCTAATGCACCTCAGAAGCACGAGAGAATGGTCCAAGGGCTTGGGCCCCTGCACCCACATGGGAGACCAGGAGGAAACTCCTGGCTACGACGTGGCCCAGCCCTGGCTGCTGTGGTCTCTTGGGGGAAAGGAGTGAACCAGTGGATGGAAGATCTCTCTCTCTCTTTCAATCTGTCTTTCAAATAAATAAAATAAATCATTTATTTAAAAAAGAAAATAAAAAAGCTACTGTGGCATGCTTATATTCATATTTCAACTTTTTCAGAAAAAGATGAAAAGGGACATTAAGGATGCGATGATCACCCAGCTCCCCCACCTGGAAGACCTGCTGAGGCCAGAGAATGATTGCACCTCACTGGTTCTTGCACTCCTGAGGCTACCGGGGTGGGGGTGAAGGCGTCCTTTCCCCTCTGAGCCTAGGGTCTTCCTCCAGCGTGGTGTTTCCTGGAGCTGGGAGAAACCAGCGCTCCTAAAGCTCTCTTCTTCACACCACTGTCATCAGCCTGAACTCTGTTTAATTTTAGCTCCACCCTGTAAAGGGTACAGAGAAATCCCCCGACTGACGTTCCAAAAGCAAGGCAGCAACTCTTAAGGAAAACCAGGGTGCATTTGAGCATTGTGCTAAGAGAAAGCCTTCCCATGGATACCAAGAGACAATCACAAAATGCTTGGGCCCTTCAAGGAATGGGGAGCCATCTGGTCTACCATTCACCAGCCTGCAGAGAAGGAAACAGACGGCACACAGAGTTTCCACGGCTAAAGGTAGATGTAGCTATTCCAGAAACACAGATGTCAAAGCACCACCTCTCGGCTGGGCAAGTGCTTCCCTGTCACCCTGCTCAGTGCAAGGCGGCAGGGAACAGGTTGTCGGGCTGGTTTGAAACATGCCCGGGCAGACATAGCCATCTGGCTCGCCTGCCAGGTCAGCGACTTGCAAGCAAGACCCACTCCATGAATCTCAGCCTCACACCTCCTCCAGGCAGCCTCAGTCTCACTGGGGAAACCACAGACGCTGATACCAAATCTGCCTCCAAGTCAGCAAGGCTCCCCGATCCCGCCATCTGTTGTCAGCAAGGGATCACAGCACTGAAGAGCTGAGCGAGGTCTCCGCTTCACAGCCCCACCCTGACCCCCACATCCTCCTGGCGCAGTCAAAACCAGCAGCCCCCTGCTACCCAGTCAGCGAGCACGCAGCCCTGCCCATGGGGATCACGCACAGCCCGCACGGCTCACGCCTCCTCTTTCTTAATCATCTGCAGCCACAACCAGTTTCCAGCAGGCTGGCTGGCTGGCTCCCGTGGTTGCCCGGGTTATTTTCTGACCTGAGAATGCAAAAGGAATCCATCCTGTCTGGTTGTCTCCTCCTTTTGGAGGCTGGCCGGCTACACGGAGAATCCTGCTGCACCCTTGTTTCCGTCATGGTGAGGAGGTGGATATGGCACAGGCAATTTTAGATTTCCGGGTGCTGGTGCCAGGAGGAACTGAGAGGGGGTAAAGTTCAAGTGCCTTCAAAGAGATTAAAATAAACAAGCAGACCAGAGGCTCCTAGGCCACACCCACCGCCTATGGAGAATCTCATCTGGAGGGGCCAGCACACACTCACAGTTCCCGAACTCCCCCCCACCGGGGAAGGGACTGAGACCCAGGCCCTGGTCCCCAGTGGGCTCTTGCCAAGCCCCTGTCTCGCACCCGGCACCTCGGCGCGGCTTTGGTCACCTGTGGGCCTCCGCGGGTTCCAGGCCATCTCCCAGGCCGACATCGGTCTGCACCATCTCCTGTTTCAGTTCTCCGATCTCCGAGGCGATTGTGTCAATAAGCTATTCAAAGACAAAAATAGTATGACGTCAGGAAGTGGGAGGCGTGGTGTGATTTTTTTTTTTTTTGAATCTTGGCCCTGTGACTTTCCTCTACCATAGGAAAAACTTCAGGGGGAGGGGCCAGCGTCTCCTTAGAAAGAGGAAAGACATGGGTTTCGGTATTGCATTAAAGTGACGAATGTGACACCCAAGCGGGGTCTCCCCAGGATTGCAGAAAGGAATACATAACTTCCAGAAAAGCCAGGGCCCCACCCCCACCCCATTTTGCCAAAGGAAATATTCGGAGCGATTTCCCGGGATTGAAAGTCCTACAGTCATGGTGTTGGTTATGGAAATGAGCTAAGTGACCCATGCATCATGAACAACCAGAGAAAGGTGCTGGTGGGCTCCAGAGAGAAGTCGAGGAAATGACCAGAGGTGATCTGTTTACATGGCGTACGTGTGTTGAGATAGTGCACAACGATACCCCACAGAAATGCGTGAGGATTACATGTTAGCAAAAATATTTTAAGGGGCCAGAGTTGTGGTGCAGCAGGCTGAGCTGTGGCCTGTGATGCCAGCAACCCATATAATAAGTGCTGATTGGAGTCCCAGCTGTTCCACTTCCCATTCAGTTCCCTGCTAATGTGCCTGGGAAAGCAGTGGAGGATGACCCAAGTGGTTGGCCCCCTGCATCCATGCGGGAGACCCAGAAGAAGCTCCTGGTTCCTGGCTTCAGCCTGGCACAAGCCCTGGCTGTTGTGGCCATCTGGGCAGTGAACCAGATGGAAATGCAAGATCTCTCTCTCTCTCTCTTTTTTTTGACAGGCAGAGTGGACAGTGAGAGAGAGACAGAGAGAAAGGTCTTCCTTTGCCGTTGGTTCACCCTCCAATGGCCGCCATGACTGGTGCGCTGCGGCCGGCATACCGCGCTGATCTGAAGCCAGGAGCCAGGTGCTTCTCCTGGTCTCCCATGGGGTGCAGGGCCCAAGAACTTGAGCCATCCTCCACTGCACTCCCGGGCCACAGCAGAGGGCTGGCCTGGAAGAGGGGCAACCGGGACAGGATCTGGCGTCCTGACCGGGACTAGAACCCGGTGTGCCGGCGCCACAAGGTGGAGGATTAGCCTATTGAGCTGCAGTGCCGGCCTCTCTCTTTCTCTCTCTCACTGTGTCTCTTCCTCTAACTTTTTCAAATCAATCAAATCTTTTTTTGAAAATAAAATACATATTAAACATTTCTTCACTTTAATTTATCATATGGCCAGTACCTAAAGATCCAACCCACATGAACATCAGTTCTTCTGCATTCTCAGTCAGTTTTGAGAGAGAGTGCAAAGGTCCCGAGGTACTGAAGACAAGCTAGGCCTTGTGCCAGGTGGGATGCATCCCATCCAGATTCCGAGAGAGAAAATCAGATGGTGCTCATGGGTGCTGTACCGTGTCGACTACCTACTGCAGGCAACCACTTAAGAGCAGGCACTGCAAGTGGAGAGGAAGGCTGACCTAGGAGCTCATCTCCTGGGCAGGTGGACCACAGCGCTGAGCCCTTACAAAATCCAGAGTGAAAACAGATTCGGGGGGAGGGGTGGTAGGGCCACTCCAGCCAGGATGGGTTGGCCTAGACAGCTTTGGAGCGAGTGACATGGCCCCAGATGAGAAGGCAGTCACACAAAGATTAAAGAAAATCTTCCATACAAAGTCCCTGGAGTCTGGCAGGTGTATGGAGATAGAAGCAGGCTGGGACCAGACCTTGTCCACAAATCTGGAGACCACAGTCTTCATGAATTTGAGTTTTTTATAAGTAGAACTATTGCAGGGCTTTAAGTAGGAGATCGACACTTTATTTCTATTTTATGATCTAAAAAGCTCTCTGTGGCTTCAAGCAAATGACGCTTGTAAGGGGAGGGGAGAAAGAGGCCAGTACAGTGGTCCAGGCAGTAGGCGGCAGCGGGTTGGCCCACGTGGGGAAATGCAGGAGCACTTTGGCACAGAAATGGACATGACTTGCTGGGTTGAGTATGAGGGTGGAGGGTAGGGAAGAATCCAGCGGATCCCTGGGTTTTCAGCTGGAGCAGTGGATAAAAGGCAGCACCATGACTGAAGGCAGAGGGGTCAGGCTGCCTTTTAACTCAGTGGCTTACTGACCATCAGACAAAGCTGTGAAGTAGCTTCTGACCTGCGGGATGGAGACATTGTATATCTGGAAGGCACAGGTGCAGGGATTGGTAGTCCCAAGCTCCCCGACAGTGAGGCAGTACCAGGGAGGCAGTATGGATGGAGAGACTGCTATGCACTCCCGAAGCCTAGAGACCACGGGAGGAGAAGCCAGCCAGGCCCTCATGTGTGGTCACAGGTCCCCTCTGTGTGGGAGACTGGGGTGAGGGCTGTCGATGGAGCTTCCAGAAGCAGTAGGGCCTTGGAGAGAACACTCTCAGGAGAACACTGCTTGCACACATCCTGGAGGCAAACACAGATTTAGAAGTCTGATAATGCCAAATATTCCAGGAAGGAGGAAAACAGAATACCATACTCGTCTCCCATGCTGCTGGAGCCAGGCTGAAGACACAAACCTAGATATGCACTCAGGAGAAGCTCTTGCACACACATGCAAAAGATCTTTGCCAGAATGTTTCTGCACCGCTCTTTGGAAAAGCACCACATGGTAAGCACCTAAACGCCCATTAGCAGGACAAGGGGTCAATATAGTGAGGCACAGAATACTATACAGCAGTTACAATGAGTGAACCAGAGCTAACAGAGCTCAAAAGCATATTTTAAAAAGCAAGTAAAAGGGGCAGGCATTGTGACATAGCAGGTAAGGTCACGACCTGCTATGCCAGCATCCCACATGGGCACCAGTTCGAGTCCCAGATGCTCCACTTCCAATCCCTCTCTCTGTTAATGTACCTGGGAAAGCAGCAGAAGGTGTCCCAAGTCCCTGGGCCCCTGCACCCATCCAGGAGACCAGGATGAAGCTCCTAGCTCCTGGCTTTAGCCTGGCTCAGTCCTGGCCATTGCAATCTTCCAGGGAACGGGTAGAAGAGGAAAAAGAATAGACAGATGTGTATGAAAACAGAAGGCGGGAGCAAGGCAGGGGGGCTGGGCGTCTGTCTAAGCCCCTCACTCTGGGGCAGAAATCCCTTCTACTGTGGCCCATGACCATGACATTCACGCACCCACAGGAAGCAGCTAGCCCTGATAACAGAGGTCCAACCACCACAGCTCCAGACAGACCTCAGAGAGAGGACTCCCACCCCAGCAGGAAGACCGGCCACTGGGCACGTCCACCCCTCTCAGAGAGAGGACTCCCACCCCAGCAGGAAGACCGGCCACTGGGCACGTCCACCCCTCTGTCTGTCAGTTACCCTCCTGGCCACCATATTGGTGTGAACATTAACAGTCCCCAGTGAGTGTCCCCAGAAGGGGTCCCTGGCCCCTTCCAGCTGAGCTGCTCCACCCACACTTCTTCCTGCACCTCTGGATCTCCACCTCCCACTCTCGTGTCCTCGCCTGTACTTAGCCAAGCACGAGAACCCATGGTATGTGGCTGTCACTCAGTAGCTCTTATCTGGATTGCAGAAGGTAAGTATGGGGACTTCCAAGGCGTGGCGGTGGATACACGCAGAGCAGCATTGCAGGCCTGGATCGCCAGGGGGTCCCTCCCTGCTGCGTGAGGGTATTTTTCTCAGCCCCTTCCCTCCCCATCCATCCAGCCCCCACTGACCCATCTGACCACATGGAGCAATGTTCTGCACCAGGAAGCCGAGCACAGAGCTGCAGAACATGGTTTGCCTCCCAGAACCCCTTCACCATCACAAAACACCTCCTGCCCTGAGGTCAAGCTCAAGCCCCACTGATCAGATTCTAGGTATTTCCTACATTGTTCCAGATAAATCTACATTTGTTGATTTGTTGGCTTTTAATTCCTGTGGACTCTCGATCTCCTTCCTTATACTGTGTTCTTCCTTCTTTGAGCACCACCAGAGATAACTTTTTTTTTTATTAGATTCTTCTTAAAAAAATATTTATTTGAGGGGCTGGTGCTGTGGTGTAGTGGGTAAAGCTGCAGCCTGCTGTGAGCCTGCAGTGCCGGCATACCTATGGGTGCTGGTTCGAGTCCCAGCTGCTCCACTTCCAATCCAGCTCTCTGCTATGGCCTGGGAAAGCAGTAGAAGATGGCCCAAGTCCTTGGGCCCCTGCACACACGTAGGAGACCCGGAAGAAGCTCCCAGATCCTGGCTTCAGATTGGCACAGCTCCGGCCGTTGTGGCCAATTGGGGAGTGGATGGAAGACCTCTCTGCCTCTCTGCAACACTGCCTCTCAAATAAATAAATAAATCTTTTAAAAAATTATTTATTTGAGAGGCAGAGAGACCCAGAGAGACAGATGTAGTTCTCTCATCTTGTTCACTCCCCAAATGCCTGCCATAACTGGGGCTGGGCCAGGTCGAAGCCAGGAGCAGTGAACTTCATCTAAGACTCCCACGTGGGTGGCAGGAACCCAATCACTTGAACCATCTCCAACTGTCTCCCAGGATGTGCATTAGCAGGAAGCTGGAAATGGGAGCAGAGCCTGAACCTGACCCCAGGATGCAGACATCTTAACCTCGAGGCTAAACCCTAGGGAGCCCAGTTTTAGTATTAACTTCTGGGAAAGGAAATGATAGTTTCAGGGTAACTGCTTTATCAAAGTTGGTCCCACAAACAGATTTCTCCAAATCCACTTATATAGCTTAAGACCCCAACACATCCCTGTACTTGTCCAGATCCCTAAAAGGAGGGTCAGGGACTGCCAAAGCATGGGCAATGCTGACCTGTGCAGAGGAGGGGTCTTCATGTTCAAGGGACCTGGGATTAAGAGCTAAGTTCATCTTGGTGCAAAAGACGGTTTTGAAGCCCAGGCATGCGTTGCATCTTCATGAAATGCATTCTCTGTGTACTTCTTGGAAATCGTCCCTATGCTGAGAAGGCGTGTTCTAAACTCCTTCCCTGGGCAGTGCTGCTGTCCACAGCTCAGTGTGGGTGCCCCCCGGGGAAGGGTGCTGACACCTGGGCAGGTGGCAACAGAGCTGATCGTCTTGTCACTCGGTGCATGCCAGGGCGTGAAGTTGATGAGACAGAAGTCCTTGCACCAAAAGCCCAACAGGGCTGTGTCATTCCCAGAAGCAGCACACAGGGACATAGACACAAACCCAGAGCAGAGCAGAGCAGACTTCAGCTGCCAAGGCCAGGTCTTCCTTGGCTGTGACCCCACCCCCATGGGAATACACAGGAAGCCTCCTCTTATCTTTGAAGGTGGACAGCTGCTGGCACAGCTGGTGACTTTGGGGGAAGAAGGAGGGGTCCAGGAGTGCTCAGGAAGGGAGGAAGCTAGGCCAGGGGTGCGCCTCTGGGGTCTTTCCCTCATTCTACGCTGAATCCATGGCCCCTGGTCTCCTGCGCCCACCAAGCCTCCTGAAGTCCCCCACCCCCACCCCAGCTGTTGGCACCGGGTGTGTCTGCAGGCCAGTCAGCCCCCAAGGCCAGGTGGGAGTGTGATTCAGGAAGGCCCAGGTTCTTTGCTAATCCTCCAAGGTCACACCCAGGGTTGGGTCTGGGCAAGACCCAGCCTGCCCTGCTCCAGTCTGGCACAGGAATCCACACTCATTTGTACCATTTTGTAATCACTCTGGGAAATTTCTCTGGAGGCGGGGACCTCCACCAAGGGGCAGCAGTTCAAGCAGCACCGTTTCAAAGTAGCCTGTCTTGCAGCTCCTTAGTCGGCAGCAGGCAGGAGTGGGGTGCACACTGGCTGTGGGCACGGAGAGACCTGCCTTCAGGTCCCTCCCTGGCACCCCCTGTTGGCTGGGTCACCTTGAGCAGCCTGGGGGAACCCTTCCAGCTCTTCTCATCCTTAACCCCCACCAAGCCAAGGCTGATGGCAGGGTTGTTGGAGAATTAAAAGGATGATGTGATTGAAGCAACAGACAGACAGCTAAGTGCCTTCTGATTCTCTTCCTTCTTAAAGTATGTCTTTTTATAAATGGCAGTCAGTATTAATCAGAGGGCTAATGCTACAGGATGCTTGAAACAGCCTGGCAAGAGGCCACTTAATCACCATCAGCAGGGGACACCCGGGAATACAAAGGATCAGTCTCCCTCTCCTGTCTGCCCAGAGGGGTCTAACCTGGACAGCCCCCCCCCCCCACTAACCATCTATTTTTTTTTCCTCCTACTAAGCAGGAAAGCCACTGCCTGCCACCCCTCCACCCCTGCATGCACTGGAGGCTGGAAGAGGGGAGGACCCCAAATCTTGCTTTCTCTCTTTTTTTAGGGTTAGATAAAAGGAGAAGAATTCTCTCGAAGGTCAAGTAAAAATAAAACAAGAAAGAGCTTATGGAGCGAATCCTGATAGAGCGCTCTTCAGATTCCAAGTCTCACTCAGGAATGTTATCAGAGGTTTGCAAAGGGATGTGTTGCTGATAGAGGAAGACTTGAAACCCAGGGTGTGGGAAAGGTCGAGTGCTCGGCTCCCAGCGGCGGGATTCCTATTCCCCAAGTGCACTACCTTGACCTTGGGGGTGTGGTGGGCTTTTGCCAGCCCAGAATCAGCTCCCTGGGATCAGGTTTACCTCCAGGACCTATGAAGAAGGCAGCTCAAACAGTGCCCTCTGTGTCTGCTACGCTGGGGCCTGGGGCAGCCTTGTGGTCTGGCAGGTACTGCTCTTTCTCAAGTAGTCCTGAAAACATTGGGTTTCTCCCAGGAACAATTACCATGGGAACAAAAAAAGCCACGGAGGTTTCTCTCCTTGGTTCGCACACAGGGGGTGATGCTGGAGCTCACAGAAGAACCTTGCCTTAAAACACACAAACCACTTTATATGCCTCATTGCTCAGGGATGTTACAAGAGGGCAGCTGTTTAGTGCAGGGCTGAAGACTCGAGACACCTGCATCCCAAATCAGAGTGCCCGGGTCCGAATCCTGGCTCCATTCTCTATTCCAGTTTCCTGGTCATGCACACCCTAGGAGGCAACAGATGATGGCCCAAGGACTTGGGTGCCTGTTACTCATCATGAGACCTGGAGTGAGTTTCCTGCTTTGGCTTGGCCCAGCCCTGGCTGTGGCAGGCATGTAGGGTATGAACCAGTGGATGGAATATATCTATCTGTCTGTCTCTCTGCATTTCAAATAAATATACATAAATCAAGTTTTTAAAACTCATAGAAGATGTTTATTTTGGTGCAAACATTTTTGAAATCTTTTCGAGATCTTCATAAAGTTCATGAAACTATATATAATAAAAAAAGTATGCACGGAGTTTTGCACCAAAGTAAACTGATTTTTTTTTTTTCATTTTGAAAGCAGGTAGATAACCCAGACACAGAGAAAGAAAGCTTCCATCCTCTGGTTCATTCCCCACATGCTCACAATGGCTGAGACTGGGACAAAGCTGGGAACCAGTAATTCAATCCAGGTCTCCCACGTGGATGGCAGGAACCCAATCACTGGAGCCACCCCTGCTGCCTCCTAGCAGGTGTTTGAGCAGGAAGTTGGAGTGGAATCTGGAGCTGGCACTTGAACCCTGGGACTCTGAAACAGGATGTGGGCATCCCGAGCAGCATCTTAACTGTTGTACCCAGTGCCTGTCCCTGTACCACAGCAAAGTCTCTCTTCTATTTGCCGTGAACTTTCTGAAGCTCCCACCTTATGATTGCAAACATTATATATAAATACACTCCCATTGATATAAATAAACCATTGTAGTTAAAAGTAATCTCCCAGGGCTGGTGCTGCGGCACAGTGGGTTAAAGGCCTGGTGTGTGGCGCTGGCATCCCATGTGGGCGCCGGTTCAATTCCCAGCTGCTCCACTTCCAATCCAGCTCTCTGCTATGGCCTGAGAAAGCAGTAGAAGATGGCCCAAGTCCTTGGGCCCCTGCACCCACGTGGGAGACCTGGAGGAAGCTCCTGGCTCCTGGCTTTGGATTGGCACAGCTCCAGCCATTGCAGCCATCTGGGATGTGAACCAGCAGATGGAAGACCTTTCTCTCTCTCTCTTTCTGCCTCTGCCTCTCCATAACTCTGACTTTCAGATAAATAAAGAAATCTTAAAATAAAATAAAAGTAATCTCCCTTGATCATTACCCATGTCTCTATAACCTACTCAGAGGCAGCTACCATTGTCAGTTTTGTACCATTCGTCAGTGGTACCATTCTGATGTATCGCTCTAGAGCCTCCTAATTTCATTCAGCAAAATATTACGAGATTTATCCTCGCTAATACATGAAGTTCATTGAAGTGGGAATGGTTTTCCACTGTAGGGATCTATCACAATTCACATAGTCCCTTCACTGAAAAGTTCAGGAGACATGGCTGGGCCAGGCGGAAGCTAGGAGCTGAGAACTCAATATGGATGCTAAGGACACGAGTGCTTGGGCCATCAACTGCTGCCTGCCAGGCTGTGCATAACCAGGAAGCTGGAATCAGCAGCAAAGTGGGGACTTGAACCCAAGCTATGCTGATACGGGATGGGGGTCTTCCAAGTGGTGCCTTAACGGCTTATCCAAACACCAACTCCCACTCTATTTTGCTAGACACTTAGCAGTGGTGCAAGGAGCACCCTTGGGTGTTCATGGGGTGAAACCCCAGAGAAGATACCAGGGTCTCCACATCCAAGAGCTTAGGAAATTGTGCCTCTTTGTCTCCAGGCAGCCTTGCTTCTGCGGCCTTTGTCAACGTTATGCCATATGCAAGTATTGCACTGGCCAGCGGCGCTGTGGTGTAGCAGGTAAAACCGCCGCCTGCAGTGCCGGCATCCTATATGGGCACCAGTTGGGAGTCCCAGCTGTTCCACTTCCAATCCAGCTCTATGCAGGGGCCTGGGAAGACAGTAGAAGATGGCCCAATTCCTTGGGCTCCTGCACCCACATGGGAGACCCAGAGGAGGCTCCTGGTTCCTGGCTCCTGGCTTCGGATCAGTACAGCTCCAGCCATTGTGGCCAATTGGGGAGTGAACCATCAGATGGAAGACCTCTCTCTTCCTCTTCCCCCTCCCTGCCTCTGCCTCTCCTTCTCTCTGTGTGTAACTCTGACTTTCAAGTAAATAAATAAATCTTAAAAAAAAAAAAAAGAAATAGAGCATTTTATACAAACAAACAAACTTTGGCCAGTCCACTGAGTGTAAGTGATTTTTGTTTCTTTCATCTATTTGCATTTTTCCTTCCAGGGAATCAGTGGTGCATGTATCTGTTACACATTTTGGGGTTTCTCAAGTTATCTAAGTTGTGGATATGAGTCCATTGTCTCTCATACTGTTTTTCTGCCTTTTAACAATGGAATACGAGCCCTAGACTCTCATACTGTTTTTCTGACTTTAAACAATGTCCTTAAGCTTTAACAATGCTAGGATCAAGTGTATCAACAGGGTTCTCGCTTACTGTTCCTTATCTTGACTTCTAGAGTTCCCTCTGTCTTCTGCTAGGACGCATGCCTAGTTTTGTCTATTTGCTAGGATGAATTCACTTGTAGGCCCTTCACTCACCCGGAATTTAACTTTCTGTGTGGTGTGAGGTCAGGACTAGGAGGTGAGCAATAACTACCACACAGCCAGAGCTACGTTCTCCAAGCCCCTAAGTCCTGAACCCTACAACAGCTGCACCTGCCCTGAAGCATCTCCTGCCAGGACCATCTGCTTTGGACTTGCCCCAAGGCAAGTGCTACCTGCTGGGTGGCACTTTGCTCTTTATTCCCATTCCTGTAGAGAGCAAAGGAGCTCAACAGAATTTCTGCAATGGGGCCTCTTACCCTCTGACTCACAGCAGCGCCTTAAATACAACCGGAATCCTCCAAGTACCAAAAAAAAAAAAAAGCAAGATTCGTCTATCTTCTTATTCCTTTTTCTACTTCAGAGTTAACAGTGGGGCTCCAATAACAGAGGTAGGCAGGAAAAAAAGTCAGAAGCCACCCACCCCACCCCATCAGCTCAGACCAGCCACAGGCGCATCTTGGTGGTGAATGCGCTGAGGGCCCTTCCCGCTCCCAACGTCTTCCTCTCTTGCTGACTTCCCTGTTTATCGGCCTTCCAGATCAGGGTAAATGAGGACGCGTGGGAGGTGGAGCTCTGATCAACCCATTATAACCTCAGCTGCACGGGACCCGGAAGCAGCTGAAGCTGCAGCCGTCCACCAAAAAGACACTGTTCTAGGGTTTCCAGTTACTCACCCCAAAACACGGATGTGCTTGTGCTCCCAGGAAGCAGCGGCTCCCCGGTTCTGAGTGCTCACTGAGAATAAGCCCTTTGCTGCACAACACAGTCCTACCAATAACGGAAGCAGAGACTGTACATGCCCACCTGTTAAAGGGCTGGGACCACCCCCACGCTTGGGAAGGTGCCACGGTCACTCCCAGAGACCTAGCCCAGAGTCGATCTTTTTTCCTTTTCAAATTGCATTTGAGGGGGCTGGTGCTGTGGTGTGGTACCTTAGGCCTCTGTCTATAGCACAGGTATTTCATATGGGTGCCAGTTCGAGTCCCAACAGCTCCATTTCAGATCCAGCTCCCTGGTGATGTGGAGAATGGCCCAAGTGCTTGGGCCCCTGCTCCCGTGTAGGAGACCCGGAAAAAGCTCCTGGCTTCAGGTTGGTCCAGCCCTGGCCATTGCAGCCATCTGGGAAGTGAATTACCTAATGGAAGACCTTTCTCTCTGTCTCTCCCTCTCTCTGTAGCTCTGCCTCTCAAATAATTATTTTTAAAAATTGCATTTGAAATCATCCTTCTAGTAAGTAATCTGATATAACCTTCAATCCAGTACATGACTTGAAAAAATAAAAATTATTTTTAAAAAGAGATATATATATATATATATATGTATGTAGCATCTATGGTTCAAATAATAAAATGTGGAACAAAGAGCAGGAGTTGTGGCACTATGGGTTAAGCTGCCACCTCTGACACCTGCAACCCATGTTGGAATGCAGGTTCCAAGTCCTGGCTGCTCTGCTTCCAATCCAGCTTCCTGCTAATGCGTCAGGGAAGGCAGTGGATGATGGTCCAAGTGCTTGGGCCTTGCTACCCACACAGGAGACCTGGATGGAGTTCCAGGCTCCTGGCTTTGATCTGGATCAGCCCCAGTTTTTGTGATCAGCCTGGGAAGTGAAGCAGTGGATGGAAGATATCAATCTCTCTCTTTCTCTCTCTCTCTTTCTCTCTCTCCCTCTCTCCCTCTTTCTCTCCCTCCCTCCCTCCCTCCCTCTCTCCTTCCTTCCCTCTGTGTGTGTGCATGTATGTGTGTGTGTGTCTGTCTGTCTCTTGCTCTGCCTTTCAAATAAATAAGTGAATTTTAAAAAAAGAGGAAAAGATTGGGGCCAGCATTGTAATTTAGCAGGTAAAGCCACTGGCATCGCCATATGGGTGCCATTTCAAGTCCTGGCTGCTCCATTTCCAATCCAGCTCCCTGCTATTGTGCCTGAGAAAGCAGCAGAAGATGGCCCAAGTGCTTGGGCCCCTGCATCCACATGGGAGGCCCAGAAGAAGCTCCTGGCTCCTGGCTCCTGGCTCCAGATCAGCCCAGCTCTAGTCGTTGTAGTCATTTGAAGAGTGAACCAATGGATGAAAGACCTTTCTCTCTCTCTGTGCCTCTACCTCTCTTTGACTCGGATTTTCAAGTAAACAAATAAATCTTTAAAAAATAAATAACATTAACAACAACAAAATAATAAAATTATCCCTGAAGTTTGGGTCTGTTTATTCTAAGAGATTTGCCAACAACGAGACCTGGGCCAGGGATGGGCAGTTGCTTAGCCTGTTCAGACTTCAGTCTCCTCGAGCATTAAATACATCGGTGGGTTTCTCATGCCTCAGACTGGATGCCTCCCAGCTGTCCTGCACTGCCTTTCCGGAATGCAGAGGCGTGAATCTGTAGCTACAGTCACTTCCCTTTTGCCACTTTCCTATCACCCAGCTGTCTTCATTGTGCAGAATTCTGCAAGCACGGGAGGCAAGGGAATGACTCACCCTTTCTGGAAGGCAATCTAGAGGTATAGACAACATTTCAAGTACGAAACTATGAATAGCATGCAAACTACTGGAGTCAGCACTTCTCATTCTGGGAGTCGACTTGAAGGACTCATCCGATAGATGTAAAAGAATGTTCGTTTGTGGCAGCACAGATAAAAGCCAATACTGAAAAAAGGACCAAGTGGCTGGCAACTGTGTACTGGGCACACATAAAGTGTGGCAGGGCAATGCACTGGAGGACCACACACCACACAATTACTGAAAGGGTGACTGGTGTCTGTCTATTGAGATGCACACTATTTAGTGGAATACTGTATGTCAGTAGACTGATGATATGTTATTAAGTAGAAAAAAGACAACACTGTTCGGAGGTCTTCCTTGGTCCATGTTTGTACATGAGGCTACACTTACACGTTGATTTGTGTATTATAGTAGAATCACAGACAGAAACAGCAGTTGTGTGCCTGTATCTGCCTCAAAATACTCCCAGGGCTCTTTAGCAGGTAGAGCTATGAGAGGGGGACAGTTTCTTTCAATACGCTTTTTTATTTCACTGCAACAAGTGCACAGTTTTTTCTTCATAGAGAAATAGCTATTTTCATTGTGGGGAAAATACAGGGGGAAGAATAAATCAATGGGTGGAGTTAACACAAAGCCTGGGGTTAGCAGGGCTCAGAGCGTTAACAACCTTGACAACCGCGGTTTGATTTTTTTTTTTTTTTTGCTCTGGGAGGGCTAGCAATGGATTGTTCAGTCTTGATCACACAAGGCTGTAGGATGTTCTGTTAATCACCATGGCTGAGCTGGTGAATTCTGGCGCTCACTCGCTGGACCCAAACACCCCTGAAGCTAAGGACTTCTTACTCAGTATGCTCATCTGTCTACCCCACCCCCCCACCACCCAATTTTAGGCAAACCTGCTAGATTATACACAAGTTGACTTCAACATGGAATCAAAGTCACTCTCTTTCTCTTTTTTTTCTTAAGATTTCTTTATTTGAAAGGTAGAGCTACACACACACACACACACACACACACACACACACAGAGAGAGAGAGAGAGAGAGAGAGAGAAACAGAGACAGAGACAGAGAGGTCTTCCATCTGCTGCTTCACTCCCCAGATGGCCACAATGGCCAGAGCTATGCCAGGCCAAAACCAGGGGCCAGGAGCCTTTTGCAGGTCTCCCATGAGGGTGCAGCAGCACCAGGACTTGGGCCATCAAGCCAAGAGCTTGATTGGAAGTGGAGCAGCTGGGACTTGAACCAGCGCCCACATGGGATCATGGCACCATAAGCTGCAGCTTAACCTGCTGCACCACAGCGCTGGCTCCTTCAAAGTCACTCTGTTCCATAATATCAGTCATGTGTCAGGTAGTTTTCATTGTTTTATTTTTTGCTTTATTTGAGAAGCAGAGAAAGAGAGAAAGAGAGCGCGCGAGCGAGCAAGCTCCCATCTGTTGGTTCATGCTCCAGAAGCCTACAATAGCCGTGACTGGGCCAGGTCAAAACTGGGAGCTGGGAGCTCAATGCAGTCATCCCGATCTGGGGGGCCAGAACCCCATCACCTAAGCCACCGCCACTGCCTCCTAGGGTCTGCATTAGCATGAAGCAGGAGACAGAGCTAGGATTTGAACTCAGGCACTCCAAGGTGGGGTTAGGGGCATCTTAACCACTAAGCCAAATGCATGCTCCTTTACTATTTTTCTAATTTTTTAAAAAACTGCCCAAGCACTGAGCTGAAATTTCCCTTGTGCCGCACTGCTCCGATGCAATGCTGCAGACACCTGTGACTTTGAAAGGCACAGAGAGAGCCGAGGTCTGCGTGTGAGTTCAGCTACTCCCTAAATGTCTTCCAGTCAACACTAGTGTGCAGGGTTCGAACGGGCATGGTGTCCATTAAAAAGTTACTGCTCTCATAACAGCACAAACAGCCAGTGACTCCGGGTTAAGCATCTGATTAAGCAAGGTCACCTTGGACTCCTGGGACCCTGGTGGCTGCTGGTGAGCTGTAAGGGCCTCCAGGGAGGGACCTGAATGTGCAATGCAGGATTCCTAAGACCTAAGGGACCGTCTGTCAATTCCCATTTCTGGGGAGCAGTGTTCTGCAGGAATGCCTTAAGATATACTAATGGAAAGTGATGGCCCTGTTATTTAAAATTTCAATTTTCATTTAAAACACACACGTGCGCGCGCACGCGCGCACACACACACACACACACACACACACACAGATGAATGCAGGAAAAGCCCAGAGGGAAAGGGGAAGGAGAGAGCATGACTCTAACTTGCAACATAGAAAGGAAAATTCTGCAACAGAACCCTCTGAGATTTCTGCGTGAGTTCTGAGCACATGTGTTGGGTTTAAGGGAAGAAGGCAGAGGGGTTATGAAAAGGGAATCTGGGTTGTAAGCAAATGTGAGGCTTGGTCGCTTTCAGTCTCACTGAGTGCACGGGGCTCAATCACTGAGAGCTCAAAGCTCTGTTGTTCCCCATCTGGCACAGAAGCCTGCGGCCCCCACGGCTGGGCGCTGCAGCCACGCCACACACACAGCACCTGCTGTGAGCACCCTGCCACAACCCTCAGAAGGCCCTGTGCCTACGGGCTGGGGGCAGCTTTTCTACCACAGGCACCTGTAAGTCTCCGGCCCAGCACTGAGACTGGCTGGGAGACAGCACAGGACAGGCTGGGGAAATGGAGGCGAGTTCACTCCCCTGATCAGCCGGGCAGGGGTGGGATTTGGTGTGTACCTGCCCCAGCCTCCTTGCCCTTGGGTGGGGTTACTCGAAGGCTCCCACGTGGTCTCCAGTGGGCTTGAGCCTTGTATCAACCACCTTCCCTTGCGGTCTCACCTTCCTACTCCCCACCCACATACACTGTGGGCCCTTGTGTCCATGCATGTGGGTTCCAGGACCCTGTTCCCCCGTGGATACCCAAATCCTCAGGTGCTCAAGTTCCTGCCCTTATATAAAATGGGGTAGTGCTTGTGTATGCCACACACATCTTCCCACCTGCTCTAAGTCACGTCTACAGAACGCATCACACCTCATACAATGGAAACGCTATGGACAAACTCAGGGCTGGCACTGTCTTGTTAAGGGAGCAATGACAAGAAAAAAGTCTGGACGCGCTTGCTTGCGGTGCCATTCTTTTTCCCTGGATATTTTCAATCCATGGCAACTGGATGCATAGCTGTGGAATGTGTGGATAAGGAGAGATGAGTGTGGGCCACACTCATCGTGAGGTGGTTCCCTTTCTTGGCTATTGTGAGCGGTGATGCAATACACGTGAGACTACAAGTATCTCTTTGATGGATTTAATTTCTTCTGGATGTATGGGGTAGGGAAAGATCTTTACACAGAAAACTATAACATATTGGTGAGAGAACTGAAGATAACACAAATAAATAGAAATATCTTCCATGCTCATGGATTGGAAGAATACTCCTAAAATGTCCATATTATACAAAGTGATTTACAGAGTTAATGAAATCTTTATCAAAATATTAATGATATTTTGCATAGAAATAGAAAAATCCTAAAGTTCATATGGAACAAAATAATCCAAACAGCAAAGCAATCTTGAGCAGAAAGAACAAAGCTGGAGGTATCACACTACCTAACCTCAGTATATACTGCAAAGCTATAGTAACCAAAACATTCTGATACTGGCATAAAAACAGACACAAAGACCTACAGAGATCCTAGCAACAAATCCACACACTTACAGCCAACGATTTTCAGTCTCTTCAATGAATGATACTGGGAAAACTAGATATCCACAGCAGAAGTATAAGGCTAGAATCCCCAGTCTCCCTCTTTTTGCCATATTCAAAAATAAAGACTTAACTGTGGGGAACAGCGCTGTGGCACAGTGGGTAAAGCCACCACCTTTAGTGTTGGCATCCCATATGGGCACCAGTTCAAGTCCCAGTTGCTCCACTTCCAAGCCAGCTCTCTGCTGTGGCCTGGAAAGCAGTGGAAGATGGCCCAAGTTCTTGGGTCCCTGCACCCGAGTGGGAGACCTGGCAGAAGTTCCTGGCTCCTGGCTTCAGATCGTCTCAGCTCTGGCTATTGCAACCATTTGGGGAGTGAACCAGGGGATGGAAGACTCACTCTCACTCTCTCTCTCTCTGACTCTCTTTCTCTGTAACTCTTTCAAGTAAATAAATAAATCTAAATCTTTTTTTTTTTAAAAGACTTAACTGGAAAATCCCAAACTATGGAACTAATAGAAGAAACACTGGCCTGGGCAAATGTTTTTGGATAAGACCCCAACATCACAGACCACAAAAGCAAAAGTAGACCAATGGGCTATCAAACTAGGACGCTTCTGCACAGCACAGGGAACAGTCAATACAGTGAAGAGTGACCTATCCTTCAGGATGGGTGAAATATTTGCAAATCATTCATCTGGCAAGGGGCTAACAACCAGAATGCATGGTAAGGCAGACAACTCAACAGCAAGAAAACAAATGACCTAATTTTATAATTGACAGAATACTTTGGTAAATATTTCTCAAAGGAAGACACACAAATGGCTACCAAGTATATGACAAGATGCTCAACTAATCATTAAGGAAATCCAAATCCAAATCAGAATAAGATATCACCTTACCCCAGTTAGAATGGCTATTCTCAAAAAGATCGACAACTACAGCAAAAACAAACACTGATATGGATGTGGAGAAATGGAAACTTTAAAAAAATGTTTATTTTCCCAGGCCCATTTGCAGAGAGCTGGATCAGAAGTGGAGCAGCCAGGACTTGAACTGGTGCCCCTAAGGGATGCCGGTGCTGCAGGCCACCAGCCTGAGAAGGGGAAGCTCTTACATACTGATGATGTGAATGTAAACTAGTAAAGCAATTAAGGAATCAATATGGAAGGTACTCAAAAAAACAGCCCTTTGGATCCTTGGGTGCATGGTACTGTTCCAAAAGCTATTTGCCTCTCCCAGACGGGAAATAGTGGGGGCTGATTCTTAACACAAGAACTCAGATTGAACGTCAGTCCTATCAGGGACCCACCACGACACTCATGGACGTGACCTTGTGGGTGCATGGGCCTCCTTACTCAGAGAATGTAAACACTACTGTCCAGGACAAGATAACTAAGTAATGTTTTTGTTTTTGTTTTAAAGAGTTATTTATTTGAAAGTCCGAGTTACACAGAGAGAAGAGAGTCAGAGATAGAGAGAGGTCTTCCATCCACTGGTTCACTCCCCAAATGGCCGCAATGGGTGGAGTTGTGCCGATCTGAAGCCAGGAGCCAGGAGCTTCTTCTGGGTCTCCAAAGTGGGTGCAGGGGCCCAAGGACTTGGGCCATGTAATACTGCTTTCCCAGGCCACAGCAGAGAGCTGGATTGGAAGTGGAGCAGCTGGGTCTCGAACCAGCACCCATATAGAATGCGGGTGCTTCAAGCCAGGGCGTTAACCTGCTGCACCACAGCGCTGGCCCCCTAAATAATGTTCTTTACAAACAGAATATACTCTCCACCATAGGTGTACTGAATAGCAGCGTCATTCATAGAAGTTAAATGAAGGAAGCAACCCAAGTGTCCAATGATGTATGGGTGCACAAAGTGAGATACTTCCATACAATGAAACATTATTCAAGCCTTGGGGGCAGGCCTGTGGTTTAGTGGGTCAAGCCACGGCCTGGGATGCCAGCATCCCATACGGGCACAGGTCTGAGACCAGGCTGCTCCACTTCTGATCCCTGCTGATGTGCCTAGGAAAGGCAGAAGATGGCCCAACTGCTTGGGCCCTTGCACCTGTGTGGGAGATCCAGAAGAAGCTCCTGGCTCCTGGCTTTAGATCAGCACAGCTCCAGGCATTGAGGCCAATTTGGGGAGTGACCAGTGGATGGAAGAACCCCCCCCGCCTCTCCTTCTCTGTGTAACTCTTTCAAATAAGTAAATAATTCTTAAAAAGTATATATATATATATATAATTTAGCCTTGAAGTGGAAATCCTGATGCATGCTCCAACATAGATGAGAAATGAATTAGACACAAAACAACAAATAGTGTTTGAGTCCACTTTGGGAGACACGGAAAGAGGTCAAATTCAAGGAAACAGAAACTTGAAGGGTGAGGTTAGAGGGCGGGCTGCGGGGAATTACTGTTTCAAGAGCATGGTTTTGGTTTCATAAGGTTAAATGAATTCTGCAGAAAGATGGTGGAGGCAGCTTTGCACAGCAGTAAGAAAGTCCCCAATGCCACAGAACTGAATGCTTAAAAATGGTTAAAACACGGGGGCTGGCACCGTGGCATAGTGGGTAAAGCCGCCACCTGCAGTGCCAGCATCCTATGTAGGTGCCGGTTCGAGTCCTGGCTGCTCCACTTCTGATCCAGTTATCTGCTATGGCCTGGGAAAGCAGTACAAGATGGCCTAAGTCTTGGCTCCTGGTTTCAGATCAGCCCAGCTCTGGCCATTGTGGCCATTTGGGGAGTGAACCAGTGGATGGAAGACCCCCCTCCCTCTCTCTCTTTCTCTCTGCCTCTCTGTAACTCTGCCTTTCAAATAAATAAATAAATCTTTTTTAAAAAAATGGTTAAAACAGTGCACTTCAATTAACCAGCAATAGACTATATAGAGTCTAAAAACAGGGTGCAAGAGACTTTTGTTGGCTTCTTTATATTTTCACAGCTGTAAGCTGTAGAGAATTAATGTTAAGGAAATAATCCGCAACAATCCAACTCTACGAAGGTGTTGGGTACAGCGGTTAAGCCACCATTTAGGACATCAGTATCTGTGATAGGAGAACCTGGTGGTTTTTGTTTTGTTTTTTTAAGATTTGTTTATTAATTTGAAAGGAGAGCTATCGAGAGAGAGAGAGAGAGAGAGAGAGAGAGAGAGAGAGAGAGAGAGAGAGAGAGGTATTCCTCCACTGATTCACTCTCCAAATGGCCTCAGTGGCCTTGGGCTGCTCTAGAACTGCATCTGGGTTTCCTTTGTGGGTGCAGGGGCCCATGCACTTGGGCCATCTTCCACTGCTTTCCCAGGTGCATTAGGGAGTGGTATTGGAAACAGAGCAGCTGGGACTCAAACCCGCAAGGGATGCCAGTGTTACAGGCAGTGGCTTAACCTGCTGTGCCACAACGCTGTCCCTGGAGAGCCTGGTTTGAGTCCTGATCCATTTCCTCCTAATGAGCACCCTGGGAGGCAACCGGTGATGGCTCAAATACTTGGGTCTCTGCCACCCATGTGGGAGACTGGATTGAGTTCTGGGCTTTATATAGCAGATGACAGAGATCTCTCTGCCTGTCTCTCTCACTCTCTCTGCCTTTCAAATAAAATGAAAATAAAAGAAAAATTTAAAATAAATCAAGTTTATATTAAAAAAAATAATAACCCAGCTCCAGTGTCTAAACTATGGGATCTAAGAAGGTGGCAGTTGTTGGGAGGATAGTTCAGAGGAAGCCTGAGTGTGAAGCAGGTAAACCATCCCTGCCCAGCACAGTCACAGCCCAGAGGGGCTCACACAGACGGCGCCTCTTGACGCAGGCTCCTTGGCCGTGGCTTTCCCACACTGGGTGTCTTCCAGCACTCAGCCTGCAGAAGCAGGGCCTGTGTCTACACGATAAGGTGGGGGAAGCCATCCCAGCAGAAGACACTGGAGTCTCTTTCCTGTGGACAGGTTCTCTACAATCCAGCCACCGGCTGGGATGCCCTGGGAGGGGCAGACGGACCTGGAGCTGGGGGAGCTGGGCTGAAGCCCACACTTCTTTCTTTCCTCTGTGGCTCTGAGCAAAGCCCCAAGAGCTCCCGCTGTGCTCTGGGCCATGCATGCTGCTTCCGATGAGACATTTCTCTGTGGCCAGATAATTTTTGTCTGGGTCAGGTTGACACATACTTGAGGAAGATTCCCGGAGTGAAGGCTGAGCTCGGGAGTCTGCATTTGATGGTCAGCAGAATGCAATCATCCAAACACACGGGGTGAGGGTCGGGCATTTGGTGCAGTGGCTAAGACACTGCCTGGGACACCTGCACCCACATCAGAGTGCCTGGGTTCGAGTCCTGGCTCCGTGCTAATGTGCACCCCTGGAAGCAGCAGGTAATGGCCCCAGTAGTTGGGTTCCTGCCACCCATGTGGGAGATCCACATTGCCTTCCTGGACTCTGCCTTTGGCCTGACCCAGCTCTGGCTGTTGCAGGCATCAGCAAGTGATGTAGATGGTAGATCTCTGCCTACTTTTCAAATAAGTACAAATTTTAAAAAAGAAATAAACAGGGTCAGCACTGTGGTGCAGTGGGTTAAAGCCCCAGCCTGTAGCACTGGCTTCCGATATGGGTGCCAGTTAGACTCTCTCAACAAATAATTTTAAACATTAAGCTACTACTAGTGCTAATAATAAAGACAACCAAAACCAGTGACAACTTGTCATCCTGAGGGAGCACTTGCTGAAGCCTGTGACGCTGTCACAAAAGGCTGAACAGGTAATAAAAGTGAAAAGAACAGAAACATTTGGAGAATGGAGAATCCTGACTCCTAGACACAGCGGGGAGCCTAGGAGGGTTCCTGCAGGAGGAGGGCAGAAGACACAGCCTCAGGATGTGCCTGGAGAGGGAGCATGGTTGGAGAAGTGCTGGGTCAGTGTTGGATTCTGTGGGGCCACAGGAGCGGCCCCTAAGAGGGAACTTCAAAAAATTCATGGAAAAAATGTTTTTTAAATTGGAAAAATGATGTATGGGTTTCAACATATTTTTTTTTGGTATCAAAATCAACTTTTCTTTGAATATAATTTTCCATGAGATTTTTAAAGTACCTTCGTGGGGCCAGTGCTGTGGTGCAGTGGGTTAAAGCTGTGGCCTGCAGCACCCGCATGTCATATAGGTGCCAGTTTGAGACCTCACTGCTCCACTTCCGATCCAGCTCTCTGCTATGACCTGGGAAAGCAGTGGAAGATGGCCCAAGTCCTTGGGCCCCTGCACCCACATGGGAGACCCAGAAGAAGTTCCTGGCTCCTGGCTTTGAATTGGCACAGCTCTAGCTGTTGCAGTTAAATGGGGAGTGAACCAGGAGATGGAAAACCTCACCCCCCTCTCCTTCTCTCTCTGTGTAACTCTGACTTTCAAATAAATAATCTAGAAAAAAAAAACTGCTAAAGAAAGTAGCACAGATAGATTTACATAAAAATACAAATGAGAGCACTTGGAAAAGTTAGTGCAGGGTGGAATTAAAAGATATGTTTATTGTGTGCAAAAGCTTTTGGAAATCCATGTCTTTTTTTTATAACATGCATTTCCATGAATTTTTGAATGCCCCTAATGTGCATGAATTTCATTTTTTGCACCAAAATAAACCTTTCAATTCTACTTTTCACAAACTTTGAAACTCACAAACTACTTTTCACAAACTTTGCCTCTCAGTGTACACATATATAAAAAAAAGTTTCTTGAACTAGCCTTGCAACTCTCCTGTGAATGTGAACTTGTATCAATACCCACTGCCTCCTCTCCCCAGCCTGCCCTAGAGACTTCCACACACAATGCCCACAAGAACGAAACCCACTTCCCCAATTTCTCCTAGCAAGCGCCAAAGCCCACTTGGCACATTCTTGCTGTTGGGGACTCTCTCCTTTGGAAAGTTCCGTCAGTTCTGTTCCTTGTCCTCAAAATCTGCGACAATGGACTCTTGGAACACCTGCTACAAGGAAGTACAGCTGGCAGCTGGGAGCCATAGCCCTTCCTGTACAGACTGCTGGCTTCCGAGGCATGGCTGTGCCACGACCCCTGGGCACAACGACCACGCCCAGCACAGCCCTTCCCCAGGGCTCCTACTTCTGTCCCCAAGGAAGTGCACACCCAGGGAACAACAGCTGAGCCTCCCGCTGAGCCCTGGAACTTGCACAGCCTCAGTTTCAACTCGGCTCTGGCTCCCACAACCCGCAGGATCCGCACAATGAATGTCACTCAGCCTCAGTTTCCCCATCTGTAGGAAGGGTGATAAGAACTTGGTGGGGAAGTAAAAGGGACTGAGCCTGAGACTGGTGCCCAGGACACTGAGGGCATGAGAATGAACTCAAACCAAGCAAAGTTAGCCCTGCTGGTGGTGGGTGGGGCTGGAAGGTACACACCAGGCACGGACACACAGGGGCGCAGACACACACAGAAACACTGAACTCGCTCAGCACCTGGCTCACCAAGGTTGCGGGGAGGAGCAATTTTGGTTTCAGCTTACAGTGCACTGCTGCGCTGTTTAGAAAAGCATGCACGCGATTTTCAGCTGCATATTAAGTGGTGGCAGGTGAACATTCTTCCATGTTTGGGCCACGCTGAAGGCCTTTAGTCTGATCTTGGGGTACAGGGGAAAGAACGTGTGCAGGTGAGTGATGTTGGATCCAAGGAGGGGGGGTGGGGAGATTATAAAACCGGGCTGCTCTTGTGACAGGTGCATCTGTTTCTAAAAACTGGAGAGCGGGCCCGGTGTGGTTCTTCCATCACCCTAAGTCCAGCTCCATCCTAACAGTAGAGAGCCAACAAATGACCCCCGATCTCCCTGAACAGAAGGGAAGGCGGCCCACGGCCGTCTGCTGCCTGCGAGTCCTGCCTGCGAGTCCTGCCTGCCCCTCCAGGAATCTTCTGCAAAGCTTTGACCTGGAAGCCTTCGTCAATGAGTGATGATGTCTTTGGGCGACCTGAATTTTCCCCAACCTTCATGAATCTGCGTGCTGCGAAGGAGACATTCCTTCCACAGGATTCTTCTGACTTAACCAAGGATTATTTTTCCTCCCTCTCTTTGATGTCCACACTCCCATGCACAGGGGCCAGCATTTGGGGCACAGGGAGTTAGTTAAGCTGCCACTTGCAACCCCCCATCAGAGTGTGTGTGCTGATGGCTTCACTTCCGATCCAACTCCCAACGGATGCACGTGGGAAAGTAGAAGATGGCTCAAGTGCTTGGGCCCCTGTACCCACATGGGAGACTCCAGATGGAGAACCAGTGGGTGGAAAGCTCTCTCTCTCGTCTCTCCGTGTCACTCTGCCTTTCAAATAAATAGATAAGCTGTTTAAAAAAATGTTCCTATGCACGGAACAGAACACACTGCTTTCTGGATGAGTTTCACCAGGCTACACCACAGCATTGCTACAGACTGTAGGGGGTGGGGATGACTCTAGGCTGGGGGCATCTCAGGAAGTGACTGTCACAGGCATTGGGAAGGTCAAGAACACAAAAGAAGACTGCAAAATGGAATTTAGAAATAAGGTCACTTTTGTGCAAAAATTTTCAAAGCTCTGCATGTGAAGGGGTCTTCAAAAAGTTCACAAAAGGGGCTGGTGCTATGGCACAGTGGATTAAGCAGCTCATTGCAATGCCAGCATCCCATTTGGATGCGGGTTCAAGTCCCAGCTGCTCCACTTCTAATCTAGCTCCCTGCTAATGCACCTAGGAAAGCAGTGGTGGAAGATGGCCCAAGTTCTTGGGCCCCTGAACCCACGTGAGAGACCCAGATGCAGCCCCTGGCTCCTGGCTTCGGCCTGGCATAGTCTGGCTGTTTCAGCTATTGGGGGAGTGAACCAGCAGATGGAAGATCTCACTCTTTGTCTCTCCTCTAATTCACATTTCAAATAAATAAAATAATTTTTAAAAAATATTTATTTATTGAAAGGTAGAGTTACAGAGGCAGAGAGAGAGAGGGAGGGAGAGGGAGAGGGGGAGAGAGAGAGAGAGAGAGAGAGAGAGAGAGAGAGAGAGACATCTTCCATCTGCTGGTTCACTCCCCAAATGGCCACAATGGCTGGAGCTGTGCCAATCCAGAGCCGGGAGCCAGGAGCTTCTTCCAGGTCTCCCACATGGGTGCAGGGGCCCAAGGACTTGGGCCATCTTCCACTGCTTTCCCAGGCCACAGCAGAGAGCTGGATCGGAAGTGGAGCAGCCAGGACTCAAACTGGCACTCCCATGGGATACCAGCACTGCAGGCAGCTGTTTAACCTGCCATGCCACAGTGCCAACCCCAATAAATCTGTTTTTTTAAAAGTGCATGAAAATCATATCATGAAAAACTATGCTTGCTTCAAAACATTTTTTTGCACCAAGATGAACTTATCTGTTGATTCCATTCCCCATGAGCTTTCTGAAGTGTGCTTGTGCTGTTGACCAGATCCAGCCAACAGGAGCCGCCCTTAGAGGGGCTTTCTCTGCAGCAGGCACCCCCCCACACCCCGCGCCCAGCTCCCATCTCATTTGATCCTCACGCATCTCAGGACCCCAGGACAGAGGACAGAGGCTTTCACTCCTCCCACGGAGGAGGAAACCGAAGCACCAGGAGTCCGCCCACCATCACACAGCCCGGATGGGCACTGGGCTGGGCAGTTGGGTTTTCAGCCTCTCCGCTCCACCGCCCTCCCACCAGTGCTCCCCAGGGCAGCACCTGGATCTCAGGTGCACTGAGGAATTACTGAGTCTGTCACACGGGAAGAGGTCCCTGAGTGGGGCCCTGCAAAGGCCCCAGGCAGCCACCAGGACAAACTCCCCAGCTGTGTTTCAGACTCTGAAACCGGCCCACCCTCTTCCGCCGGGAGTACAGCTTCCTGCATATCTGCAGCCTCTGGTTCCTCGCTTCCTTCCCTCCGGTGATTAAGACGGGGGCAAGGAGGGTCCCAGGGGGCACTGGAGGCCAAGCTGGGAGCCAGGGCTAACAACTGCTCTGGCAATCTCTCCAGGTGACAGCTCTGCTGTCTGATTTACAACCTCCTTAGAGACCGGCCCTTCCTGGGGAAGGGACAGCCCCTCCAGGGTGTCCGCCACGTATCAGAGCCCGGTTATACTGCTGTGGCCCATAGAACACACTCAGCCACGTTCTGTGTGCCTTGCCTCATTTGGACTTTTGCTACATTTTTAATGGTAAGAACAGCTGCAACATTCAAGTATAATGGTATTTCTGGAGATGCATACAGAAATCCAGACTTCTAGCTTGTTGCAAATTATAACACTGGACCACCTCTGTGATGCTGTCCTTTTTAGATGGGACAGGTATCCCTCAGTTTGCCACAGTCCCCACTCTGCCTTATTGCCCGTCAAGCCTGAGGCCAAACATCCTGACTTGGGGAAAGTGTCATTTATCAACTGTGGCTTGTGCTGTCTTGACTTGTTACGCCAGCATCTGAGGTTGGACCCTTGACAATATCGCTTCTAGGGATTTCTAACAACTTCTAGATATACAGCAGGGAGTGTGCAGGCCAGGAGAGGAAGGGACCCATGCTCAGAGGCCAGGCTCTGAACCCCAACTCTGTCACTGAACACTGGGGGTGCTTCAGTAGGCTGATGTCCCCAGCAGGTGCTCGTTCTTCTGTGAAATGCAGGTTCTGCTCCCAGCACCCGAGAATGAGTGGTGAAACATGCAAGTATTTTCCAAGTCAGCATTTGGCAAGCTTGTCTGTGGAGGGCAGACAGGAAATCTTGGAGGTCAGGCAGCCAGCAGTCTCTGCAGCCACCTAGCTGGCACTTGCGGTATAGACGGAGCTGCAGCCAGTCCGTGAGTGGCCGGCTGAGCCTGTGTTCCTGGGACGCCTGGCAAAGACGCAGACAGGCTGGGTCTGGCTTGTGGGTTATAATTTGCTGATTCTGTCCTCAGGAAATGCCCCATCCCCTCTCCTGTGCCTCTCACATCCCCTCCACATACTTTAGATAATAGAGAGAAGGTGAGAAAGGGAGTTAGCAAGAGAGATCTTCTGTCTGCTGCTTCACTCCCCCTCTGGCCAGGGAACTGGGAACGCTGTTCACCGCCTCTCTTTGTCTTCCTTAGGTCAGCTTAAACACCACCTCCTCAATCTCCCCCAGCAGCCAGAGAGGAAGCGCAGGTGTCACCTACTTCTGCCCCCACCACACCCGGGGTCCAGGACCGGCCTGTAACACTAAATGCAGACTGGACATGGGTGAACAAGTGAGTCTCGGCTGTAGAAGACACACACGGCTGTACAATCGACCCCTTCCTGACCCAGGTGGGTGACCATTCCAGAAGATGCTGCAACCCCAGACAGTACCAAAACCTCTCGAGACCTCGGGCACTGAGGCTGGAAAAAGCTCCCATGATACAGTTTACGTGAGATACAATTTAACTCAGAGATGAACCCAGCATCCATTCTTAAGCCCACCCACATGGGAGAGAAAGGGAGAAGAGGAGGGTTCCCAGGCAAGGGAGCAGCAGGTGGAAAGGCCCAGAGCTGCGTCTGTAGTTCTGGGAGAGCAACAGGTCAAGTGCAGAGGGAGGTGGGGGAGGGGGCGAGGAAGGGGCTGGAGTGACGCAGGCTGGGGGGTAGGGATGCAGGGACCACTTGTTCCACCTGGGGGTGTGCGGACAGTCAATCCCTGCTGCAATTGGAATAACAGCACCAATAAGGAATCATCAAGTAGAATAATGACAACAGTGTAATTGTTATCTGCAATAAACGTTAACTGAATGGAGTCTCCCCTCTCCCTCTCTCCCCCTCTCTCTCTCATACAGTATTATTTTCAAACCATTGCCAATTTCAGGTCACTGAGAGCTCAGAATGTGAAACTGTGGCTTCAGTGGGAGGCTGGATTCCACACTCTCATTCATGCAATGTGTTTACTCCACACCTGCTCTGCCAAGCCAGGTTCCTGCGTAGGCTCAGGTGACACTAATTCAGGAAGATGTGACGTCCACCCTTGTGGGGCTCACAGGACGGTGGGAGGGGGTGCTCAACACACGACCACCCTTCTCCTGTTTCCACTCCTTTGACTTCTGGGAGGCCTGACACAGAGACATGGGAAGAGACCCCCGCCCTCCCCCCCAAGGGCCATCTCCTGATTGACAGTGCAAACCGCCACTTGGGAGACTGGGGGTGGGAATAATCGTTGGCAGCGGCCATCCCACGGACAGCAGGGAGCATGGCAGCATCCCCAGCCTCTGCCCGCCGGATGTGAGGAGCACCCACACCCACGGGGTGGCAAGCAAAACCATTTCCAGAGAACCAGGGAGACGGACTGAGCCCACCGCCACGGGGCACAGAACCCCAAGTGATCTCCAGCTCTGAGGCGGAAACGAGCAGGAGGAGGAGAAAAATGGGAAACTCCCCTGGCATCACGCAGAACGTCAACCCCAGGTATTCATGGGCGAGGCAGAAACCAGGCCACTCACGCCACCAAAGTGACCATGCCTCCCCCTCTTCTGACCTCCAGGAGTACTGGCCACTTCCTCACCAAGGCCGCCTCTGATTCCGGAGGCTTCTCTCATCTTCTAGATAAAGATCTCTGAGCGGCTGCACTAGATCTGAAATTCACATGCAGCTGCCACCCGGGGGTTCTTTCATTTGCTAACTCAGCTAGCACAAGCCCACATCCTGTAAGGAGCCCCTGGATCCCCTCTGAGACGTCCCCTCGGGGTTCTGGGATGTGTTGTTTGTGGCTGCAGCCAGCCAGCAAGCCCAGAGTTGAGGACGGATGGCTTCCTGGTGGGTCTTGGGGAAGAATGGTTTCTGCTTTCTGCCTTTCGGGGAGGCAGCCACCTGCAAGGGACAGCTGTGGGTGGTCAGAGTGTGAAAGCAAACTGAAGCTCAATTCACAAGTGTCCAACCCCTGGGGGACACGGAAAGCAGTGGGTGGACGGTATGCCCAGTGTCTCCTTTCTGAGCTGCCTGGGGCACACGCAGCATCTCTAAACCCCCACGAAGCATCACACAAGTGCTGGCTCCCATCCCCCCCCCCCCCCCCAGCTCTTCCAAGTTTAAGTACAGTCATCATGAAGCCACTGCACAATTCACAAACCCTGGGGCCCTGAGCCAAGTTATTTAACCTCTCCATGCCTCAGTTGTAAAATGGGGACAATAACAGTGGGGAAGAGTCATTAAGTTAATGGTTGTAAGGGGCTTCGAACAATGCCTGAAATGGTGTCTGCAAGAGTAAATATTGATTTATCAAAAGCAGTTGAAGGAGGAGGGTGGCTGGGGTGTGTAAGTGGAGGTGCACCACAACAGGAGACTTCCCCCTCCACACTAGGGGCTTATAGCAGAGAGGTGGGGATGGAAGAGCCAGCGGGCCTGACTCTTCAGCTTGTGAATGTGTGAGCCCCTGAAAATAAGCCCTTGAAAATCACTTTCTAACACTCTCTCCTCACTGCTCCTCTTTCCCTCACAGGTGACAGGTGCCTCACCTGCACACCTGCACACAGGTGAGTAGTGTTCTTACTACTCACCTGTGCCCACCCTACAGTGGGGCCCCAGGTCTTGGCTTCTTGCTCAGCAATCCCAATTGACTTTTATGCATTCCTTCTTTCTCAATACAGAAACTCAAAGTTCCTCTTTCGGATGATCTCAGTCACACAATTCATAACGCTCTAGTTTATACTGAGTTGTGAATGACTAATGGTGTGGTTGGGTGGTGCCTGAGCTGCCCCATACCCAGAAGCATGTGTTGGGAACTTCACCTCCAGTGCAACAGTGCTGGGAGGCAGGGCGTAACGGGAGATGCTTAGGTCCTGGGGCCCCTCTTGTTAGCTACTGCACCCTCTCTTTGCCCTTCCTCTTTGGGATGACAGAGCAGGGAGGCCTTCATCGGATGTCAGCCTCTTGAGAAATAGAAGTCTGTGTTGGTTGTAAATGACCAAGGACCTAAGACGTCCTCCAGGGGTTCCCTGGAGGAGCCCCACACTCCCCCTACTGGGCATGCACGGAGGAAATGAAACCAATGTTGGAGACTTACTTCTACATCCATTGCACGATAAGGATCCGGAAGCAACCCCAGTGTCTCTCACTGGGTGAGTGGAAAAATAAAGATGCAGTATAGACACACGATGGAATACTATTCAACCCTAACAGAGCAGGAACCTCTGTTGTCAGTGACAACATGGATGGGCCCGGAGCACGCTAGGTTAAGTGAAATAAGCCAGGCATAGACACGCAAGTGCTGTGTGATCTCATCTACAAGTAGGATCTCAAAAAGCTGAACTCTTAGAGTAGTGGCCACCAGGGGCTAGGGGAAGCCGGAGGATTGGTTAAAGGATGTAGAATTGCAGTTAAACAGGAGGAATACTTCAAGAGTTCCATGGCACAGTTCAGAGAGCACACTGAATAACAATGTACTGCATTTTTGCAGATTGCGAGAGAGATTTTAAGAGATTTTAAGTTCTTGCTACAGAACAATTCTTGTGAGAGGTGATGTGTGTGTTCATTAGCTCAGTGTCGCCAATTTATGACGTGTACATATTGAAAAACAACACGTATACCACAGATGTGTACAACTTGCATTTGTCAATTAAAAACAGATAAATGTTAAAAAAAAATAAGGGGCCAGCGCCATGGCTCACTTGGTTAATCCTCTGCCTGCGGTGCCGGCATCCCATAGGGGCGCCGGTTCAAGACCTGGCTGCTCCACTTCCGATCCAGCTCTCTGCTGTGGCCTGGGAAAGCAGTAGAAGATGGCCCAAGTGCTTGAGCCCCTGCACCGGTGTGGGAGACCAGGAAGAATCTCCTGGCTCCTGGTTTTGGATCAGCGCAGCTCCGGCCATTGTGGCCATTTGGGGGGTGAACCAACGGAAGGAAGACCTTTCTCTCTGTCTCTCTCACTAACTCAACCTGTCAAATAAAATAAACGAGCACCATGCATAACTCTAACAAAAACTAACCGACGTGCAGTTGAGGAGGCAGAGCTCCAGGAAATCAGGGTCTCCTTCATTTCTGCAAGTCAGAGGGAGGAGGCAGAAGACGCCATATCTCACACCGGTTCCTCCCACCACAGCTTTCCATTTGGGACCGGGGGCTCCAGGGAGTCAACAGCTAAAGGACACAACTGAAGGCAGGAGGAGGGGCCTGCACGCTCTGGGGACCTTGGGCTTGTCCAGGGCGGCGTCGTGTGGGGCTGAGATGCTCGCTAGCATCTGCCCAGCCTCAGGTGATACGGTCTCCCCGGAGCCGCTGCAGCTCCTGGGCACCGACGCTGCCTCTTTCACCCTCTGTTTAGTGCTGAACACGAGGCCCCCAAGAGAAACAGACGCTGAGGCTCTGGCTACCATGAATGCCAGGAGCCTGTCGGGAGGCTGGAGGGTAGGAAGTCTCGGGGTTGCGTCAGAAAGTGCACTGGAAATGAGGGTTATGAGAAAATGGTGTCAAAAGTGTTGGCACCAAAACAAACCTATCTTTTAATCCCATTTTCCAGAACTTTCTGAAGGTCCCTTGTATCCACTGGGAGGCTGGACTTAGCACCCAGTGACCCCTCTCCCAAGTCATTATCTAATTGGAAGTTCATGCTGACTGCTTGCAGGACAGGGTTGGGCCCTGGAAGCACTGTCTTTGGTCCTCAGTTGCTTTGTAAGTTTTAAATATTTATTTATTTATTAAAAGCAGACAGAGAGAGATTGCCCATCGACTGGTTCACTCCCTAAATGTCCTCAACAGACAGGGCTGGGCCGGGCTGGAGCCAGAAACTCAATCTGGGTCTCCCATGTGGGTGGCAGACACTCAGAGATGTGAACCATCACCTGTGCCTGTCAGGGTGACAGGAGCAGGAAGCCAGGATGGAGAGTGGAGCCAGGACTCGGAATGGGGAAGCAGGCGTCCCATGCAGCAGCAGCTTAATCAATGCACCAAAGGCCTGGCCCTGTCCCCTCCCCTAGAGTGCTTTTAAAGCCGGCATTCTTTGGCATAAAAATCTGGATTTCTGGTCTCTCTTGAAAATTTAATCTTATGTGACAGCAACTACATGGGACTGGGGTACATGTTCCCCTCCCAAAAGGAGCTTTGCCCTCCAGTTTGTTGCAATGCCACCGATTCCACCTGCCCCAAACCACGCCCACTCGCTCTGGCCACTCATTTTATTGCCATCTGGCCCCATGGGTTTCTGAGTTTGTGATGAGGCTGCTTTTTTGGGTTTTGCTCTCTAAGGCTTTCTTCAGGGAACCCCTACCCTGGTTTTCACACCTTTGAGTAATCTCTCCTGGACTAGGGTGGACTTAAACAGTAGACTAGCACAGATTAGCTGGCTTCCCGCTCCCTCTTTTTCCTTTAAATATTGCTTGATTGATTTGAAAGGTAGAATGACAGAGAGGGAGAGACAAAAAGATCCCTATGCTGGTTCACTCCCCAAGTGGCTGTGACAGCCAGGGCTGGGCCAGGTGGAATCCAGGAACCAGGAACATTTTCCTGACCTCCCCAAGTGGGTGCAGGGGGCCCAAGCACTTGAGCCATCTTTCTGCTGTTTCCTAGGCACATTAGCAGGAAGCAGGATTGGAAGAGAAACAACTGGGGCTTGAACGCACAGACCCAATACGGGAGGCTGGCCTTGCAAACAGTGACTTAACCCACCGTGCCACAACATTGGCCCCATTTCCATCTGTCTTGCTCTCTCCAAGGCAGCCCCATTGGGGAGAACCTCTTGGCCAAAGCACCACCAAGTACATCTGTAAGTGGATTCCCTCCCTTGTGAAGCTTTCAGATGAGACCATAGTTCGACCTGAATCTGGCAGAGACCTTGAGCTTCAGGCACTTGGCTAAACTAGACCCAGCATTCCAACACACAGAGACTAGGAGGCCCAAGCATTGGGCTGTTGGACATCATTAAGGTCTGGGGCAGTTAGGGCTGTGGCAAAGGGTTACACAGCATCAGGTAACAAAGCATCAGGTTGTCTTGGGGAAGAGGGTTTCTGATGACCTCCCTGGTTCTCTGGGGAAATTCACCTCCATCCCGTTCACCAGACCAGTGGACAGACCCACAGGTAACAGCCACATACACGAGGGTTCAGAACATAACAGCGAGGCTTTCACAACAAGAAACAGGGCTCTGAACTCCTCTAATGGTATTCCAATCAGCTTGCAACTGGCCTTCCTGGGGCTCTGCATATACAATCTCACTGAAGGCATTTGTCCTTTCAAGGTAGAAATCCCAGGCTGAGGAAATCCGGGGACAAGGGAAGGTGTTGCAGAAGAAGAACCATTATTAACTAATTAATCAATAATTTATTGTAACTGAGTATTGATTATAATCACTTGAGTATCAAGAAACACTATTTAGGGGCTGGCACTGTGGCATTGTGGGTGAAGCCACTGCCTGCAGTGCCAGCATCCTATATGGGTGCTGGTTCAAGTCCTGGCTGCTCCACTTCTGATCCAGCTCCCTGCTTATGGCCTGGGAAAGCAGAAGATGGCCCAAGTGCTTGGGCCCCTGCACCCATGTGGGAGACCCAAAAGAAGCTCCTGGCTCCTGGCTTTGGATTGGCACAGCTCCAGCAGTTGCGGCCATTTGGGGAGTGAACCAGAGGATGGAAGATCTCTCTATCCCTCTCTCTGCCTCTTTATGACTCTGCCTTTCAAATACATAAGTAAATAAATCTTTCTAAAAAAAGAAACACTATTTAAAACTTGGAAATAAGGCAAAAGTTGGGACACGTCTTTTCTGATAAGTGTTTCTGATGTCTCAAATTGCCTTCTGCTGCTGTGAGTGTATGCCAGTGACGTTGACAGGGGACATTTTGATGATCGTTACTTTGAGATATTCTATAATTCCACTTTGTAATCTGCTTCCACCCCAGTTGCTTAATAGAAGGCTTTAGAATTGCCAAGCGGAACAACCTTTTCATTTTTTGAGTCCATCCTTCCATAGCCCTGCTGGGGCCCTGTCCAACAAGTTCATTGTCAAGGAGAAAGCAGCTGTATTTGACTTTGCTTTGTGCTGTGAATTCAGGATGCAGACACAAGGCTGCCTGTGAGCCTGCAGATTTCTCTTCAAAGAAAGAGGGGAAACCCCAAGGTTCCACCATGTTGGAGGATGTCAACGAGCTGTCACTGTTAACACAGAAAGCCTCAGTCTGCTTCAAGCATAGGATCTCTCAAACCAGTCTCTGAGCCAGCTTCACCAATGGCCGTTCTATGTTGGGTCATAACTTTTTGAAAATCATGCACTGACACAAAAGTCCTTCAAGCTACATCTTTCTCCTTTGGCTTCCTCCAGATTTTGAAACCCAGCACCACAAGGAAGGCTGGAGAAACACGTGGTGGAGGGGAGCCTGGGGAGCCTGCTTTACCTCTTATCTTTCAAGCACACAAGTAGTTTTAAAAAGAAAGTGAGTTTGCACCGAGACCCAGTGTTATGGTGCAGCGGGTTAAGCTGCCTCCTACAACACTGGCATCCATCTCCCTGCTAATGCTCCTGGGAAGGCAGCAGAAGATGGCCCAAGTGCTTGCGTCCTGCTATACAGGTGGGAGACCCGGATGGAGTTCCAGATTCTTGGCTTCAGCCTGGCCTAGTCCTGGTGGTTGTGGCCATTTGGGGAGTGAAATAGTGGAAGGAAGATCGATCAATCTCTCTCTCTCATTCTGCCTTTCAAAATAAGTAAATAAATAAATCTTTAAAAAAATAAAAACAAAAAATCCACATGGGTACTGATATCAGGGTAATACCACGTTACATACTGTAATACCACATTGCATACTGTACCGTGTTACAATGGACAGGTTTTCTCTATGGTGGCCACTGATCACATCACTAATCATCCTGCTATTGCCCCTGTAAGGTGCTTGCCTCTGCAGAGTGAAAGGCTTGTGACTGAGCCTCCCTGCACACTGGGCAGGTGACATCCGGGCACCAGGGCCAACAATCACTTCGGTGGCTTTTTAAGCATCCCCAGACCCTGGTGAAGATCTGCTCAACACCACCACCACTGACGAACACGGGGTTTGGGTTCTGGCCACTGTGTGGCGTCGCCCCCACCCTGTCATCCCTGTCCACTGTTACACAGCAGAAAATTGTTTTCCTTGGCTGTGCAAGCAGAGAACTGAATTTCCACACACAGGCAAGTTCAGTGCTGGTTCAAATGCTAGGAATCACTGGGCCCTAAAATGTGTAGCCGGGCCAGTTCCGGGTGACTGGAAATCTGCTTGCCAGACGGAATTTTTGCAAACAGAATGCTTTTTCACATGCTGAGGAGAGACCGGCGGTTAAGGGAGCTCCGTGGATCCTCACTCCTGGTTTGTTTGCTTGGTGGGGCCAGATTTTAACAATTTGATCTCCTGGGAACTTGTTCCCCTCTTCTTTACAGTCTGCAACGCCACCTCTGTGACTTCTCTGCAGGAGAGTTACATGGGCAGGCATCTGGCCAGCTTAGGAGCACCTGGGGTTAATACCCAGCTCCGGACTCCAGCTTCCTGCTTATGCCCACCCTGGGGGGCAGTGGTGATGGCTCAACAATTGAGTCCCTGCCACCCATGTGGGAGACCTGAATTGAGTTCCTGGTTTCTGGTTTCCACCCCCTGGCCACTGCAGGCAATTAGGGAGTGACTCAGGGGATCAGAGCATACCCCCCCCCCCTTTCTCTTGGCCTCTCAGAATAAATAATTTTAAAAAAGATTGTGTCTTCTGAAAAAGAAATATAATTAAGGATTTATGTGTCTGAAGGCCAAACATGAGGCACCTTGTTATGAAAACCAGGTGAGATACCAAAGACAGCATCTCCAACTGAGCATGTGTGGCTGAGCTGGGCCCTGGCATGTCCCCACGTTCAGCCACTTAGAAAGAGGGAAGTCTACAGACTCCTTGAGGCCAGCAAGGGCAGACATGTCCAGGAAGCTCCAGGGTGTTCCTGTAAGAAACTGGAATTGTCCACTGGGCAATTCACAAGGGACTCTCCTTGGGGTCAGGGCCAAGGTAACAAGAGGGCAGAACAAACACCTCACAGTGGAGTTCAAGTTAGGAGTTGAAATTTGCATCCTGGCCACTCCCTGGGGCCACAGCTATGCCTCCACACATTTTTTTTTTTTTTTTGGACAGGCAGAGTGGACAGTGAGAGAGAGAGAGAGAAAAGTCTTCCTTTGCTGTTGGTTCACCCTCCAATGGCCGCTGCACTGCGCTGATTCGAAGCCAGGAGCCAGGTGTTTCTCCTGGTCTCCCATGGGGTGCAGGGCCTAAGCACTTGGGCCATCCTCCACTGCACTCCTAGGCCACAGCAGAGAGCTGGCCTGGAAGAGGAGCAACCGGGACAGAATCCGGCGCCCGGACTAGAACCCGGGGTGCTGGCGCCACAGGCGGAGGATTAGCCTATTTTTTTTCCTTCGGAGCAAAGTAAAGGTAGACACCAGGTAACTTCCACTGGCAGGGGATCAAGTGGGTCTTAACTGTGCTGGCAGGACAGTGGGAGGCTGAGTGGCAGAAGGTACGAGACGGAAAAGAGGCAGTGCAAACAAAGCCTGGAGACCAAGCACTGGCAGCGGTGGTCCCAGTGCAGAGCCAGGACACTGCCGGGGAGGATGGTGGAGGGAGGGTGGGAGAAAGGAGGAAAGTTCTAGAATGCCAAGGTGAAGACTGCGGATATAGCTCTGTGCCCAGCAAGGAGCCAGGGTCTTCAAACAAGTGACATGAATCAATGGAATGGTTTGGGAGCAAACATGCCAAATCAACACATTTGGTGTGGGTGGGGTATAAGCATCGTCCATGCCCACAAAGGAACGAATGAGACGCTATGAGGAGGCGGAGATAGGAGAGGGACGAAGGGCATGGATTTTGGATGCTTGGGGAAGATTTGCTAGCACTTGGTGACTGGGTGGGTTGGGGTGGGAATAAGAATGGGGGTGGCTTGGGGTAAGTGGCATGATTCAGGAGTAGGAATAGGACGGATCAGAATGACACCGAGCATCCGGACTACCCAGAGCCTCTCCATCTCAGATGAAATTTTTTTGTTTTTTTTTGTATAATCTCATTCAATACACCCTTTGGGGGTTGGGGGAGGTGCTGGCATTGTGGCATAGAGGGTTAAACCCAGTATCCCACATGAAAACTGGTTCAAGTCCCAGCTGCTGCATTTCCAATCTAGCTCCCTGCTCAAGTGCCTGGGAAGTGCAGGGGAAGATGATCCAAGTACCTGGGCACCTGCCACCAAGGTGGGAGGCCCAGACAGAGTTCCAGGCTCCTGACTTAGGCCTAGCCCAGGCCTAGCTGTTGTGGCCATTTGGGAGTGAACCAGCATATGGACGATCCATTTCTCTCTCTCTCTGTAACTCTGCCTTTCAACAAAAGTAAAATAAATCTTAAAAAAAAAATTACACGCTTCAAATTTCATAGCAGCAGGTGTCTATTACTTGGATGCTCCCTGCTTCGCCCACTTTGTCTGGGACATCATCCTCACCGTGTGTTTCCCCAGTGATTGTGCAGAACAGGAAGGGATTCCTTCATACAGGTGACTGAGGGACATGAAATGGTGCTGTGAACGACGGTGGCAAATGCATGTGCAACCCAGGATTTATGTAGTCAGTGCTTCCAGGATGTGATGACCATGAACGCTGACCACGGGGCATCAGACAATCTGTGCTCTCTCCCCGTGTGCCTCATATGCCCTCCAGCCCTTCTGAGTCATTCCCCTGAGCCAGGGCAGATGCGAAACCACAAATCAAGGCTTGCTCCTGGCAGTTGGCAACCCTGGTTTGAAACAGAGGTCTGACAACCATCTCGCAACATCTGTACTTGACACAAAAGTCACATACACACACACACACACACACACACACACACACACACACTAATGACCACGGCGGGATAATGAGCACGTGCAATTCAGCTGTGAGCCAGGAAAGACTCCTCCCCGAGTTCCAGGGCCACACGGACGCTTCTGGGAAATGCATGTGCAGGGGCTTAAGCCCCAGTCACTCTGAGATTTAGCTCCGCCCTCCACCTGCCTCACAAGGAGTCAGCCACACCTCTCAACTCAAAGGTCCCTTTCTTGGCAAAGATTCCTCTGGGTTCTCAAATAAACTGACTCCCTGAGCCCTTTCTACTTCAGGCACAAAGCATTGTCTTCTTTTCCTGATTCATTGTTAGATGGACAAGGGTGTGATCCTTTGATTAATATCTTTTTTTGCTACCAGACTGACAGCTCCGTGAGGTCAGGGATGGCTTCTGGTTTTTCTCTCCTTGGCCTAAGGACAGAGTGAGGCTGACCCCCAAGTGCAGAACAGGTGCGGGTGGACAGACAAGCACCAGGAGTAACAGAGGGCTGATGGAACCCAGGCTGTGCAGAGGGACAGACGCCTCAGCAGCTGCACTTCACTCCAGGGGTTGGTACTACATGTCCCAGAGGGCGGCTTACTACTACCACCTTGCAAATAACTCACTTGCCCAACTCTGGAGACTAATTATAGAGCAGGCCCAGCAAAGGATAACACTGTTTATAAAGAGGAAAGAAAGCAAAGAAGTACAAAGTAACAAGATCATTCATGCAGGACACCTGGCTTAAATAAATGAAACCATTTCAGCACAGGGAAGAGGAAAACCTTACAGACAATAACCAGTTAAGCAGCGCAGGCCTCTTTGCCAAGGACTGCCTCAGGGGTATCTGACTCAGGAGAGATCAAGAGGTTAGCACTTGCTCCAGCGAGTTCTGGCAGGCTTCTCACCTTTAGCCTGAGCGATTCTTTCATTTGAACAGAGCTAAGACGCGCAACTCAACTATTTTACCTGCTGTTCCGCTGAAAATGAGAATAAAAACATTATTTTTCCAGGACTGCAAGAAAAGTTGGCTACAATGGACCTTGCCATAGGTAATCAGAGAGGATTTTGACTACATTCATTTTTCTTCCCCCTGACTTTGAAATTTAACTACTATGCAAGATACAACTCCAGTGTGTTTCCAGGGGGCATCGTGAGATGGTGACTATGGACTGGCCAATATTTAGGCAGTGCTTTGAGTTGAGAGAGGGGCTGGGATTATTTCTTTAATCGGGGAGCAATAAATACCTCCAGCACAGACACAATTCAGAGACCTGGATTGAAGCCTCGGCTGGGGGTGGGGCACTAGCCCTCAGTGCTCCCCTGCTTTCCTCTGCCTCGGTGGGTAGAGGCTCTATGGGTTTGATAAATACTGAGCAAAACAACTGAGAATTGAGACAGCTTCTGTCCACACAGCTTAACTACTGGGACTGAGAATCCAGACCA
The DNA here is from genome assembly GCA_949820135.1 of Sylvilagus floridanus. Classification (NCBI taxonomy): domain Eukaryota; kingdom Metazoa; phylum Chordata; class Mammalia; order Lagomorpha; family Leporidae; genus Sylvilagus; species Sylvilagus floridanus. Next base: position 86,759,455 of record OX463231.1, read on the forward strand.
CCTGTGGCAACAGAACTTAATTCTTTTCTCCCAGGATCTCCCTGCTCAGGAAGCTGAGGTTGTAAACTGATAAATAACTTCACTGCCGCAGGAAGTTCCTACAAACAGCCTGTTCTGACCAATAGTTGGCTCACCTGGGAAAACAAACAATGATTCACTCTCTCGGACTCACTTCAAAAAACACTGGGGCTTGCTGTGTCCACTAACCCTGAGCTACTTTGTCACAAACGTAGCTGACACCTAACCATTTCCGCACCTTGAAAAACTCAGCTTACGTGACTACACCGCCAAGTTCTAGAAATGTCCTACGACGTTCCCACTAGCAACAATCCGCAGGCTCAAATAGCTTTGCTTCATCAACAGGTTTTTTTGATGGATTTTTGGGTAGCACCAACAGTTGATATAATAAACCGGTTGTGATCTCTTGGCAACAGGAAACATGTAATAAAATGAGAGTTAATACATACTTACAGCCCACGAGGGCTGGGGTAATCATTAAATATAGTTGTGTTTCCTCAGTAATAAGGTTTTCTGTGTGTCCCTCCTCTAGGGACAAACTGGTGTTGGAACACTTGGCGATGATAGATTTGTAATGTGCATTTTACTTCTAGTTTTCTAATTTTTTTTGAGTGACTGTATTTTCCAAATGTTCTGGAATGAGTGTAGGTTAATCTGAGGTCAATTTGAAGAAATAAAGCAGGAAGACACAATAGGGGAGGAGGGATTTTCAAGTGTAAATTAGAAATGACAATGGAATCTCACTCTGTCTATAGTATATCTATATGCTATAACTATATACTATATGTAACACATAGCATATATACTAGAGAATATATATGTATAGTATATACATATATACTAGAAAGCGTATGTACTTTATAGACATAGATATGTAGATGTTCATTTAAAATCTCATCTTCTTAAGCCAGCAAGGTGACTTAATCCCATCACCATGAAAATGAGGACAGAAACGCTGCGTGGCTTCCACCACACCGCCTTGTTTCTTCCTGGTCTTACTCTAGGGAGACGTTGGGGGTGTTTGCTAAAAGACACCAGCAGCAAATAACATAAAGTCAGCCTGCAGGGAGGCCAGGGATGTGGTCTTTACTTTCGTGAGCCCTGAAGTGACTCATAAATCATGCAAAGGGTGGAACGCGCTGGCCCACAGCACCCACGTCCCGCACAGCCAAGTCCAACTTCCACCATACAACCATCCAAGAGTAAAAAGGCCAGCGGGACGCTGTGCGGATAAACACACGCACCCCTGCCACCACTGAGTGCCTGACCGTGGCATCTCCCTGTGCCCAAGTCCTGGGCTGCACTGAAGCGCCAGCACACAAAACCCCAGACCTGCTGTAAGAGTCGGTCGCGAGCAGAGGCAGGGCTCAGGCAGGCTGAGCAGCATCTGGCTCAGAGAGAGAGGGAGAGAGGGAGAGAGAGAAACAGAGCAGGCACAGCTTCTCTCTGCAGCTCCCCAGGCAGCCAGGGAAAGGGAGCAAGCCTAACATTCCAGATCCCCTTCGGGGCCCTCATTTTACCTTAAAGAAACTTCCTCGCTTGTCCAGACCGCGGGCGCCCATGGTCGGAGCTGACATCTCCCCCAGCGAGGCTCCGCTGCACGCCGGGGACCCCTGAAGGCAGAGACATTTTTTAATGGTTGGTCCAGCCTGTAGGAAATTCCTTTCTAAGCCACAGAACACTCACAACAACAGTCCTGCCAAGATCTTTTTCCGTCAACAACACAGTGCCACTGACTTCCCACCGAAGCCCTTCCACCTCCTCGCAGCCCGATTTCCTGCATGGCCAGCACAGTTCCTAGGCTGTGTGCCTCACCTCGCAGCCCCACCCCCAACCTCTGCGGCTGACGTACAAGGTCCTTAGGGCTGCGAGAAGCATAATGATTGCTTTGTGTGTTTGCTTGACCTCGGCTGAAGTCCGAAGGGGACCAGTATTAGGTGTCCCCGTACTCTGCTCTCAAAGCTTGTAGCTTGAATGTGGCCGATCAGAGAGGCACAGAGGAAGAACGAGGGTCTGTCCGTCCCAGGAAATCCTGCTGGAAGGGGGTGAAGTCATTCCTGGCCCTGCTAGCTCTTTCCCCAAGGCAAGGTCAACAGAAGGTCAGTGGCAAGAAATCCCTCTATTCTCTCCTTAGAAATCACAAGGACCGGGATGCAACTCTGTGTTGCGGGTGACAGAGATCAGAGTGTGTAAGGGGGCGGCGTGTAAACAGCTCCATGACCATGCATGGGAGGGTCACCCGTGTGCACTCCGGAAGCTAGAGGAAAATGTCAAGGCGAGATAACACCATGATCCTGAATCCAAGCCGTGGTTACTGGAGCTTGGAATTTCCCCCTACATGAGCATCAAACTCCAATAATGCTTCCCTCTGGGCCACAAAACTTTCAACATTCACGCCTAAGTTAAATAAACTCACACCCAGATCGGCGTGCATAACATAAAAACCACCCTCTCCTCCATCATCAACTCTTGCCATAACACACACAGGATGGAGCTCATCCCAGCCATGACGTGCAAACCTCTCTCAGACGAAGGAAAATGAAAATTGGCTGCAGGGGTGCTGCAGAGAGATCCAGATGCCCAGCCAGCCGCAGAGGCAGCCAGCAGCACAAAAGGGACATTGAGGCAGCGTTAGGAAGTTACAGCAAGTGGGGAAGCATAACACCCGTGGCAGAGTAGTATGTATGTGTGAGTGAGCCTTGTGCACAGAGAGGCAGGCTATGGCCCCAGTGGTCATGTCTCCCCCTGCTTTCATGGTGAGCTGTGAAGATCCACGCGTGGAAGCCCACCTAGGAAAACTATGACAGCGCGCGCACACATGCCTTCTTCTCTTTGAGGCAGTGCTCCACGGCTGGGTCATGGGAAAGGTTCAGGGGTGCATTCCCCAGGTTTGTCTCCATTTGCAACTCCAATGGGACCAAGGCCAAGGTTTGAATAGCCTCCAGAGGAAGTCCAGGGCATTCCTGCTGACCCGGGAGGTTCAGGTTCTCCAGCTCAGCATCTGCAGGGGAATCCAAACTCCAGGGTCTTTGAAGTTCACCTCCCATTAGCAAAGTCTGCAGGTTGGAGCAGATCCAGAGAGAAAACACAGTGCTGTACTCAGAACTAAGAGCAGAACAGGAACTGTGGGGAGTGAACGATTAACTGTTTACAGCCAGAAGCCCAGAAAGATTTAAAAAGCACACAGGGCTTGAAACCTTGCCTAAGGTCTGTAATTCTCGGCAGGGGATTCGATGCAGCCTGGCAGTTCAGGAACTGCTAACTCAGAGCCACAACTTCATTCCTCATCCAGACCTAAGTTTCTTTGTTCTGTTCAGCAGTTTTTTCCATTTACAAACCCTCTCTGATGAGCCTCGACAAGCAGGGAATTTTGCCTACAGCGGTGGAGCAGAGTGGATTCCAGAAGCTTCCCAGTGCAGTCAGCTGCCTTGGGAACTGCACACACGCACTTGAACCTCAAGGGGTCCCTCAAGTTGCCGTCCAGTTTGGATTCTGCGAAGGGCAGACGGGTCCATCCATCGCTCTTCTTCAGCAAACACAGATGCCACCCCACTTTCTTCCGAAGGCCACTCCAGGATGGAGATGAACTCAGGGGACAGGACACACAGCAGGTGCATGCCACGGAGGGGAACACTGGGGGCAACCAGCCAGCCCATGCATTGACTGTTTTTGTTTTTAAATAAACTCCTTAAAAGCCCCCAAAGTAGTTCTGATTTAAGATCTTTGCTGTTGCAGCAACAGTTTCCTTTGCAAATTGTAACCTCTTACCCCTTGGCTCGACACACACAGCAACCGCCTCAAATTTAAACCAATCTCTTCTCCTTTCCACTCGCGGTTCCCCATCCCTTACCGAGAGCTTTCGTCCCCAGACCACCCGAGAAACAGCTGGACTAAGAAAGAAGAAGGTACCGTGGTCAGAGAGCTGGTAAAATTCCTCCAGATTCACGCCCGTGGAAGGCTGCTCTTTTCCTGGTTAGGGAAAGCGGGTTCTTGAAACAGCAAGCCGAGCGCATCCAGCGGGTCTTCCCAGATGCTCGGGAAGAGCAAAAGCAACAAAACCCCAAGAGCAAAAAATGTAGCCCTAGTGGGACAAAGGACACTGCGAACGTTTCGTTTCGTTTCGGAGCTGCCAGGCCCTTTCAATAACACCACTGAAAGAATGTAAACCGAGCTGAAGTCAGGGCTGGAGGAGGGCAGGCAGGAAGCGAAGATCCTTCACTCACCCAGCAAATCACAGGCTCTGTCGCTTGGGCGGAGAAGTAGCTGTGGCGCTCCAGGTGGCTCGAGAGCCAAGAGTGACTGCAGAGGCTAAGGGAGATCTGACCTTAAAAGCAGAAAGGGCCCCGGAGGCTTCTGGCCCGGCTCCAGACCAAGCTGGCTGCCGGCTGAGACGCCAGCGCCAGGCCACCACCTGCCCAGCCCTTTCTACTGGGAGCACTGAGAACCAGAGCCAAAGCCACCTCCACCTGGGTGGCAGCTGCCCACCGGGATGCAAACCAAGTCCTCAACTTCTAGCTAACTGGGCTGGGTTAAGCATTCTCTCAGCTTTTGTATTACCTGGCCACTGGCCAGACTGGGCAAGAGGCTCTGAAACCTATTAGAAACCCCTCTTTCCAGGCTACTCCCCTCCCTGCCTTTTAATTAATTTAATCAAACCGTAGCCTTCCTATTTGAGGACTGGGTGCAGTTTTTATTTTTATTTTTTAAAGTTTTAATTAACAAGTAAAACTGTATATATGTATGGTGCATACCACAATGTTTTAAAATACGTGCACATCAGGGGATGGCTAAAATCAAGCTAACAACAAAGCCATCAGCTCCCATATTTCTCATTCATTTGCGGTGAGCACACTGAAAACCTCTCAGCGATTTTCAAATACTTCCAAGAGTCCATGGAAAATGATACTAAAAAAGCTCATTTTGGTGAAAAATGTTTTGGAATCCATGCCTCGTGTCTGCATAAGGTCCATTTGCCATCGACTCGTTGAAGGTCCCCCCACACCCTGTTTTTCACTATAGTCACCGTGTTGTACAAGTGAGCTCCTGAAGTCCTGGGTCCTTTGACCAATGTCACCCCATCCCCTGTCCCCTCCCTCTTTCCTATACTTCAGGTCCCTCCCACAACCCCACAGAAGCACCTGTGCACCTGCAGGGAAACCCACCTCTCACAGCTGAGCTTATTTGAGTCCAGTGTTCTCAGCTCCAGGCTGCTGAGAGCATTGGTCCTGATTCCTTCCTTCTTTTTTTTTCTTTCTAGTAGTTGAAGGAAGTGAGGCGAGATGGACTTCAGTCTTAGTAAACACAACCTTGTTATTATAATTACTTTACAGCCAAACTGACTGAAGTGGGAGCGCGTGACTCACCCCCCCCTCGGGGGGGGGGCTGCCAGGTCAAGTCCAAATCTGAGAAATGTACTTCACCTCTTTGCCTGGTGCTTTAAATGACTCCCACACCCAGCAGGTCTTTTTTCTGAGAGCCACAGAAGCAAGTGAGGGCGGCTCTATGTCTGGAAGCTCTCTAAATATTTCCATAATTATCTTTGTATCGTCATGGATTCAACAAGTTGGACACAAAAAATATTATTCCAGGCTCTGGCTTGACAATTCCAGTTATGCAACTTAAAAAAAAAGTTTTAAAATTTATCCTTGTCCAGCACTGGTTCTCCTTCACTCAACAGTCACATATAGTTTTATAAAAACTGTTTAAGAGCACAGAAACTTTGCATTGAAAAGAGAATTAGCTAATTTATGAGAAAGTATGAAATTAGAAGCAAAGAGCTGTATGCCTGGCCCCTTGTCCCAATAACTGTGTTATTCAATATAATTTTTTTAAGGAGTTATTTTACTTATTTGAAAGGCAGAGTTACAGAGAGAGCAAGCGAGCGAGCTTTCATCCACTGGTTCACTCTCCAAATGGCTGCAATGGCCAAGGCTGGACCAAACCGAAGCCAGGAGCCAGCAACCTCTTCCGGTCTTCCACGTGGGTGTAGTGACCCAGGCAGTTGCACCACCTTCCACTGCATTCTCAGGCCATAAGCGGGGAGCTTGATTGGAAGTAGAGCAGCCGGGGATTGAAGCTGGGGTGCTGGCATTGCAGGTGGCAGGGTGTAACCTGTTATGCCACATGTTGTCCCCATAAATAAGATTTAAAACGTTGTCCAGTGCCTTGGTTTTCCTAAGAATAACTGAGGAAACAGCTGGGATGTTTTTCATATTGTTATTATTACTATCAAATAATCATTTCTGCCACTTATAGGATTAGCCGGTAATGGGGTTCATTCTGCTCAGAGTTCATCCCTTCCGTCCTTGGATAGATGGATCACAGACTCCAAGCAACTCTCACCTTATCCAGGCTGCAGAAGCTATGCCAGTGCCTAAGTAGCCACTGGCAGACAACAGGTAGGCAGCTGGCTAGAAAGCGCCTGTTTTCTGGGATAGGACTTTACCTCTCTTATCTCCCACCCAATGCCCTCACTTCCCCTTTGAACCCTTCAAGAACTGGCCTCCTGCATATCCCTCCCCCACATCCTTGGGGGGGCATCCCTTATTCATCTCTACTAACAGCCTCTCCTGCCCCCCTAGAACGAGGAGGAGGAGGGAGGGAGTGGTGGCTATTCCCAAAGTCATTACAAGTATGTGTATCTTCAAACAACGCTGCAATGATGTCACAGACATGGGGAAGCATCATAAACCACGCGGGCTCTTAACCCGAAAAATCTGCACATGGACAGCCCACATATCCTGGATGTCGCTAGGGTCTGCTTGTCTACCTGCTGCAACCTGGGGTCAGCGCTTTCCCAAAGCTCTCTGTCCATGGTGATGGAAAGTCCACAGACACATTACTCTTTGTTACTCTTCTTCTTTTTTTTTTTTTTTCCCAATATGCAGAGAGAGAGAGACAGAGATCTTCCATCCACTGCTTCACTCCCTAAATGACCATAAACAACCAGAGCTAAGCCAAGCCAAAGTTGGGAGCTGAGTTTTCCATCCAGGATTCCCAGCAGATGGCACTTAGGATTGGCATTAGCAGGAAGCTAGAGTCAGAAGCCACAGATGACAATCAAACCCAGGAACTCTGATGTGGGACACAGATATCTTCAAATCTAGGCCAGGGACAGGCTTTTGGCACAGGAGTTAAGCCCTCCCTTGGGACTCTTACATCCCATGTAGGAGTGTCTGGTTTGACTCCCAGCTCTGCCTCTGGATCCAGCTTCCTGCTAACATGCCATGGGAGGCAGAGGCATTGGCTCAAGTACTGGGGTCTCCACCATCCACATGGGAGATACAGACTGAGTTCTAGGCTCCTGGCCTCAGCCTGGCCCAGTCCTGGCTTTTGTGAGCATTTGAGGAATGAACCAACAGATGGAAGATTTCTATCTCTGTCTCCCAGTCTTTCTGCCTTCAAATAAACTTTTCTTAAAGATTTATTTATTTGAAAGACAGAATTACAGAGAGAAAGGAAGAAACAGAAAGAGAGAAAGAGAGAAAGAGAGAAAGAGAGAGAGAGAGAGAGAGAGAGAGATCTTTCATCTGCAGGTTCACTCCCCAAATGGCTGCAATGGCCAGAGCTGGGCCAGTCTGAAGCCAGGAGCCTCTTCTGGGTCTCTCACATGGGTGCAGGGGCCCAAGGACTTGAGCTGTCTTCTGTTGTTTTCCTAGGCACATTAGCAGGGAGCTGGATCAGAAGTGGAGCAGCTGAGACTCAATCCAGGCACCCATTTGGGATGCCAGTGTTGCAGGCAGTGGCTTTACCCACTATGCCACAATGCCAGCCCCCAAATAAATAAATAAATAAAGGAAATGCAGGCCATGGAGAGGGTATCGTAGTACAGCAGGTTAAGCCACCTCCTGAGATACCTGCAATCCCATACTGGAGTACTTGGTTGAGGTTCCAGTCACTCCACACTTCCCATTCAGCTTTCTACTCACTTGTACCATGGGAGGCAGAGATGATGGGTCAAGCACCATGTGGGTGACCTGGATGGAGCTCCAGGCTGCTGGCTTCAGCCTGGTCCAGCCCTCACTGTTGTAGGTATTTGCTAAGTGAACCAGTGTACTGAAGGCTTTCGCTCGCGCTCTCTCGCTCTCTCTCTCTGCCTTTCAAAAGAAATGAAATAAGCACACATTATAAATAAATACCTACATAAATAAATCTGGGCTGCATGCCTGCACCCAGATGTTTCCTTTTAGTTGAGGCTGAAACCTGGCAGCTCTGAGGTTGCGTCCACTCGGCAGACCCATACATTACATAATGTGTTTAAAATTTTTTTGGAATTAACTGTTTCCAGAGACAAAGATTCACATCCAAGTTCATTAGAGGTGACTCCAGGTAACTCCGGCAGGGAAGCAGGGATGTGAAATGGGTTAGGGCAACCCAGACAAGGCGCACTGTCAGCATTCATCACCATGACAACTGCACATCACCCACTTTGGAGCTAGGGCAGAGGACACCTCAGGTAGCTGGTGCACCTGTCCATCAACTCCCCCATCACTGGCTGAGCAATGCCTGTAGGGGACCTTCACTCACCAGCACACCCACATACCTCTGGGTGGATAGAAAGTGTTCTGGGGGCCCAAGACAGCCCTCATGCTCAGTTGGGCATTTGGAGACCAGACCAGCATGCACAGAAGTGCTAAGCACCCAAGGGAAGGACTCAACGGCGCCTCCTGACAACCAGCAATGCTAGACCATCATTGTGTTGAGTGTACAATGTGGAAGTCAAGCTTCTGGGGTCGCACTGAACTGCTACCCTGGCATGGCCACCACTGGACTCTGAGTGGTGTGTTCATTGATGGGCAACAAGCTCCTCCCCAGGGCCGACAGACACGCCTCTCTCACTCCTGCACCCCGAGTGACTCACCCACACCACTGTCACACACCTGTGCTGGCTCTACAGGATGTGTGATTCTGCCTACCACATGCCCTCTGCTGATTGGACAGGGGCTAGGCACCTGACCCTGACTAGTCCTGAGCTGTTCTTGGATGAAACAGACTCTTCTGCTCAAGAATTCGAGTTGAGAGTCACAGAGAAGGTGCTTTTGCTTGAAAGTCTGGGTTCAGAGCCACCTGGTGGCTCAGTGTATGGGGAGTGGGGATCCTGAGTGGACAGACAGGCAAGACCACTGGACCAAAGCAGGTAGAGAGAGAATGAGCAGCTGAGAGCTGAGCAGTTTGGGAGATAGATGTTCCTTCCCAACAAATGTGCTTTGGCATCAAAAGGATGGAGGAAGCAGGTGGAACGTTAAGATGCTTATCACTGTCTCGTCAGATGTTTATTTCAAAGATCTTGGAAGAAATGAAGGCACCTGCTGATAAAGAAGCAGCCCACCAAACCAAACAGACGTGGCAGGAGTCCCCTTCGGAGAATTCCTTAGATGAACGCGGGAGTCAGAGAACTTTGGATCAGAGAACTTTGGAGGGAAGTTGTCAAAATCTGGGGGTGAGGAGACAGATGGACACCATGTTTCTGTCTCTTCTCTCTCTCTCATCCAATTTGAATAAAATGTAATTGATTCAGTTTTCTGATCATGGGACAGAATTGTGGATTGTTGTCAAAAGGTTTCTTTGTGACCTTAAGGAAGTTTTAACTTTATGTTTAATAAACACAAATATTTCCATTGGAAAGATACCAATATCAATAATTTTCATGGAGGAAATATTTTTTGGAACCAACTCCATTCAGCCATCCTAAAAAAAAAAAAGAGAAAAAAACTCTTTGGTCAGTTTTCTCAAACTGTGCAAACTGTTTAAATCTCTTCCAGTTCTATTTTAATGTGCCTTTCTCCTTTCCTAATATAAGAACTTAAAATTATTGAAGATACCAGTTTCATTCTAAAAACGTCATTGTTTGAACTTTTATGGGTGGGTCTATGATCCATCGCAAATTAATTTTTGTGCATGGCATGAGAGAAAAGATCAGAGTTTTTATTTTTCCACATGGGATATCCATCTAAATTTAATTTTATGGAAAACAGTTCTGAGGGATGAATTCCATTCCTTATAAACTGCCTATCAGAGATGTGATTGATCAAACAGATTTTCGTGTCTGGGAAATTTTACAGCTTGAGGTTTCTGCTATGTGTCCACAAAATTCCAATTTTGATTTTTGTAAGATCAGTGGCTGCTTCTGTCAGTTTTCACTCAGTAACCAAGGTGACTGTGCAGAGTTTTCCCTCAGGTTTTCTTCTGCCAGCGCAATTTTTCTCAGACCAAGGTGTGTGTGTGTATGTGTGGGGTTTTTTTTTTCCTCCTTCTAAAATTACAAACAAGATGTGATTCCTCAGGCAGGATCTGTCTATGTCACAAAGTCTGTTGGATGCAGCTTCACCTATTTCTAAGTGGTTTCAATATTAGACATTTTGTAATACTTAGATACTTAGTAAGAAAAGGCACTGAGGGGCCAGCAATGTGGCACAGCAGGTTGACGCCCTGGCCTTAGGCACCAGCATCCCATGTAGGCGCCGGTTCTAGTCCCAGCTGCTCCTCTTCTGATCCAGCTCTCTGATGTGGCCTGGGAGGGCAGTGGAGGATGGCCCGGGTCCTTGGGCCCCTGCACCCATGTAGGAGACCCGGAGGAGGCTCCTGGCTCCTGGCTTCGGATTGGCTCAGCTCCGGCTGTTGCAGCCATCTGGGGAGTGAACCAGTGGATGGAGGACCTCTCTCTGTGTCTCTGCCTCTCTCTGTAACCCTGTCTTTCAAATAAACAGAATAAATCTTAAAAAAAAAGGCACTGAGAATATTCTAGTGCCCAGCACTTCTAAACTCAATACTCTTTATTTTTCAAGTCTTTCTGTTTTGCTTACCAACAGTCTATGTTCTCCATGGAGTGAAGAGGAAAGATCATGCACAAAGTCCAAATAGGGACATGGAAAGGCCTTGGAACAGTCAGGGTCATGACACCAACTTCTCTGTAGGGGGGAGGGGAGGGCATCATCCCTGACAATGAACTTGTCCCTGGGACCCATCCCAGACACAACCTCACTTGCTTCTTTGTCCTGTGTCGTTTTCCTGTATAAGTTGGCGGCTTCCCAATCCTTCCACTTCACCTGCCATCAGTGATGTGCTGGAGAAAGCTTAACAACTGACTTCCAGAGAGGCAAAACCCCCAAAGAGTTAGCATTTACCTACCAGAGGTGAAACACTCCATCATGGTTGATTTCAAGCTCCCAGCATGACATGAACATACTTGAAAACTTCCTGAAAATGTAGCAATCAGCTCTAATGATCCCAGACAATAGACTCCGGGTCACCACTGTATTTAAATCGCCAATTCTAAACCACATGGGAAATACGAGACGGCAGAAGTGAGAAACCGGTTATCTGGACAGAACCCTGTGCTCAGCCACGAAACCAGACTGTTACTAGTGGGACCTGACCATCTCTGGCTACCATCCCCACCAAGTTAAAGGGTGCCATCCAGGAAGCTCTATGTTCAGCCTGTTATTTGAGTGAATTCCATTCTTTAGGGGGTGAAGAGGAGAGGAGCAGACTTTGGTTATGCAGTCAGGCCTTGGGGACCCTATTTGCATACTCAGGGTAGTCCAGTAGTCTCTCTCCTCTGCATTCTTGCTTTCTGTGACTATCCTGGCATCACAGTGCTGTTGTCAGCCAACCCTGATTTCTGTTAACACCGGCCCCGAAGCACAAAGGCATCGAACGCTGGCCATTTGGATGTGCCGAAGAGAAAGTCATGAGGGTTCTCAACTTAAGACAGAAAGAATAAATACCATATGCTGAGGGTGCTAAGATCCATGGTGAAAAAAACCCAAGAAGGAAAAGTCTGTGCTGGTTTCAGTGCTGCACCTGATCTGTAAAGGTTATGACTGTGGTGCACAGTCAGTGTTTAAGAGAGGTAGAGAGGCACTCAATTTGTGCACAATGTTACTTCAAACATTTCGTGGAGAAGTGGAATGAAAGGGCAAGTTTACTTTGCTGCAAAAAAACCCGATATCCACCTGCAGTTTTCATACTGCACATTTTCCGTGAACTTTTTGAAGACCTCTTCTGGGCATGCATTTCAAATGCTTGTGCACCAAAATAAAGACTTTTACTTCCTTTTCCCATGAACTTGCTGAAGTACTCTTGTATGTATGTATCAGACAGACACGGGGTTTGGGACCACGCGTGGTTTCAGGCATTCTCCAGGGGCTTTGGGACTCAGCCCTTAGATGCGAGGGGATGACCCTATGTCCAACCCTTCACATAGTGCGTGGCAGGCAAGTATGCATGAAATAGGAAAAGGAAAAAATAAGATTTTACTCATGTGAATTTATCTTCCCTTCTTCACAATTTCACAGAAGATCCCTACTTACTATGATCTGTAGGACCTCAGCACATAATTTTTTCCTTGTTGGATGAAGATTCATTACTAAGATCTTTGCAAAGAAGTCATTGAGGCTGTAAAGATGGGTTTTAAAATAGGCTGCCTCAATAGCAAGAGATAATGGCTGGAGCCACAGCATGAAGGGCGACAGGTGAGATGAAATGCCAGCAGCGTGCATGCCATGCTGCGGACCCACATAACATATCAGAAGAAACACATTTTCAGGCTCCAGCATCCCTTATGCAATGCAGTTCAAGTCCCGGCTGCTCCACTTCTGATCCAGCCCCCAGTAAGTGGCCCGGGGAAAGCAGTGGAAGATGGCCCAAGTGCTTGGGTCTCTGTACCCACATGGGAGACCCAGATGAAGCTCTTGGCTCCTGGCTCCTGGCTTCAGCCTGGTCCAGCTCCAGCCATTGTGGCCATTTGGGTAGTGAACCAGCAGATGGAAAATCACTCTCTCTCTCTCTCTCTCCCTCTCCCTCTCCTTCCCCCTCTCTCTGTTACTCTGCTTTTCAAATAAAAAAAGAAGAAACACCTTTCATACCACTTTGAAAGATAAGAAAACTGGCTTAGCAAGTCTACAAGTTCTCTCTGTGGTTGGATCCTTCCTAGAGACCAAGGTCTATAGGACTTTCTTCTCTAACATACAGACTCACTTTGTTTTCTACCTAGGCCAATCATGCTTGTTAGCTCTTTCATTCTTGCATACATCAGAATTCTAGAGAAGTCTCCAGAAATGAGTCCAAGCCATCACATCACCATTGGAGCCCACAAAACAAAGAACCCACCAACACAAATGCAAAACCTCCCCTGTAATGTAACAGGCCCAGCAAATCAACTTGTCCATGCATCCATGCATGTGCAGGCACCTGTGGGCTCCCATCCTTGCTCCTAAGAAGTGGGCTGGAGAACAGGCCACTGTTCTCCGCTGAGCAACACCCCCTTGTACACCTGCAGATTCCATGTGGGATGGCGAGGGGGGAAGCATTGTGTCTGCTACCAAAATAACAAAACATCAACACATCTTCTATGTGACATAAATGCTCAAATAACACAAACTTACATGGTCCTGCAGGGAGACACATAAAGAAACAGATCTCCAAAAAACAATTTAACATCTGGCGTGTCTCCAAAGGAGCCGTGGAAACCACATGATGCTCTCTGGGACATCTGTTGTCAGCACTGTGCCTCCAGAGTTTAGGAGTGTTTAAGAGGTGCTCTCTTGACTGGTCAATGGCACTCGTGTCCTTTCCGGGAGCAGACAAGGCCATACAATTGGGGTATTTCACAAATCCACTGCTCAGCTGCTTACAGAACCAGAGTTTCTACAAGGCTCTCTCTGCAGGTTCTCTTGGAAGCTTAAGGTTTTCATCCCAGTGTTCTACCCTACTCTGATGTTCCCATTCAGGTGTCTGACAAGTTCTGAGGCAGAGAGCCAGGCACGCTTGGTTACTGTGCAGCTGCTGCAGGTCCAGCGCAGGCAGCAGGATCCCCTCCGACTCACTGAGAGCACCTGAGTTGGGTGCACGCTCTTGTCTAAGAGAGACCGCTCCCGGTCATCACCATAGCCATGGGGTCTGACTTATGGAAAAAGCAGAGGGGAGGATGAGTGGTCGAATGGGCCCAGGGGTAGACGGTCTGAATCAACTGTAGAGACAGTACCCTGACCTCGTTTGGATGCTCACACCACCCAAGGCGAGGCCACGTGGATACTCATGAAGGATCCTCGCAGAAGGAGGCCCGGATATAAGAGGGTACCTCACAGTCTCTGGGAAAATGGAATGAAGAGATAAGTTTATGAAATGCATGCAGAATTGGTGGGTTTTTTGCATAATACATGTTTTCCACGAGCTTTGTGGAGATCGCTTATATTTATATCTCAGTAGTTACAAATTATAAATCAGAGCTGGCACTGTGGTATAGCAGGTAAAGTTGCCATCTACAGTGCTGGCATCCCATTTGGGCCCTGGTTCATGTCCTGGCTCCTCCACTTCTGATCCTGCTCTCTGCTATGGCCTGGGAAAGCAGTGGAAGATGGCCCAAGTCCTTGGGCCCCTGCACCCCTGTGGGAGACATACAGGAAGCTCTTGGCTCCTGGCTTCAATCGGCCCAGCTCCAGCCTTTGCTGCCATTTGGGAGGTGAACCAGTGGATGGGACATGGATCTCTCTGTGCCTCTGCTTCTCTGTAACTCCACCTTTCAAATAAATAAATAAATCTTTAAAGAAATTATAAATCAAGACTACCAATGCTTAGTTAGAATACATTCATTCCAGTCTCCCACTACAATCGATGTGCCTATTGTCAGGACTTGGGAGGCCCAGTTCCAATTTAAAATCTGCAGAGTTCTCTGTGCCATGGCAGGGGGATGTGGGGCAACTCCGAACCTGGGTAACCAGGAGAAGCAGGCTCGAGCCACATGGCTGCGACTCTGGAGTTCGACCCGAGGGGTCGAGTCAGGCAGGGGAATGTGGGCTCAAGACTGGCACAGCCCTTTTGCCCTGTAGACATGTTCCTCCACGGGGAAGGCTGACATTGGGGTGACCAAGTGGGGTCATCTTAGGGCTCTCAGCAGAATGGACACAGCTTCCACTGCTGATTCCAACACCTTCATCCATCCTTGGTCTATAGAAACAGAAGATGCAATGCTGTGTGGCCCTGGGTACATCCTTGGCGTACTTGGGGAAGCAGATGGGTTCGGGGTCAACAGCCATGAGGCTTCCTGACTTCTCTCTGGCTCTGAATTGCAGCGTGAGCAGACATGCTCTCTCCATAAAAGCATCTTGCTATTGCGCTCCCTCCTTTATCTGTAGCTTCTTCTTAGGGCTATCCCCAAACACAGAGATAGTAGATCCATACAGATCTATTACCCTGGTCTCCTCCAATGCTGTTCTCAGTGGTAAAGCAGCCGCCCTACCCTCCAACCATCTTTGTGTGAAGCCAAAACACACCCCGTATATGTGTACTGAAAAGTAACTTCCACCTTGTGTTCCTAGACAAATTGCCATAGCCACGTTATCTTTGAGGCCAGAATAATATGATGGCCCCAACAGGTGCTACTGGCCTCCAGTTCCTGCAGGTGATAGAACTGTGGAAAGCACACGTGGTCATCATCCCTGTGCCGAATATCTTGGTCAAGCTGGTCGCCACCTTTCAGGATGACTGTCATCCCATCTCCAGCAAGAGGGAAGATTAGAAGTTAAAGTTCTGATCTTCCCCAAGGCCTCATCTTTGCTTTCCCCCAGATGGTTGGAAGCGTCTTTGCCAAAGTCAAGGTGAGTTCACAACAGCTTCAGTGCTGGGCCAGACCCACCCCCTTGCAGCCTCACTAGGGGTGGTGGGGCTCTGGATTAACAGAGTGACATCCTACGACTCTAGGGACAGTGACCCAGTTGGGATGTGGTGTTTTGATTCAGAAAGGGCTTTGATCCTCGTAGCCCCATTTTACTTGTCTGTATGGCAGCATTGGCTGTGTAGCACCATCATCTAAAATGCAGACTCCCGGGCGGCATCCCATACAGGTGCCAGTTTGAGTCCTGGCTGCTCCACTTCCAATCCAGCTCCCTGCTAATGTGCCTGGGAAAAGCAGTAGAAGATGACCCAAGTGCTTAGGCCCCTCCACACTCAGAGGAGACCCAGATGAAGCTCCTGGCTCCTGGCTTCAGCCTGGGCCAGCCCCAGTTGCTGTGTCCATCTCGAGAGTGAATAGGCAGATGGACGATCCCTGTCTCCGTCTCTGTCTCTCCCTCTAACTCTTTCAAATAAAATAGAATAAATTTTTTTTTGACAGGCAGAGTTAGACAGTGAGAGAGAAACAGAGAAAGGTCTTCCTTTGCTGTTGGTTCACCCCTGAACGGCCGCTGCACCACGCTGATCCAAAGCCAGAAGCCAGGTGCTTCTCCTGGTCTCCCATGCGGGTGCAGGGCCCAAGGACCTGGGCCATTCTCCACTGCACTCCCGGGCCACAGCAGAGAGCTGGACTGGAAGAGAAGCAACTGGGACAGAATCCGGTGCCTCGACTGGGACTAGAACCCGGTGTGCTGGCACCACAGGCGGATGATTAGCCTATTGAGCCACGGCACCGGCCAATAAAATAAATCTTTAAAAAAAAAAAAAAAAAGCAAGACTCTTCTACAGCTGGAAGCGTCTATCTTAACCAAGGTTTCGCTGCTGTCCAGCTAGGTCCTGTTCTCTTATTTAGGGGTATCTCTTCTCTCCTGCTCCCTGTTGGGTTTTTTCTATCCCTTTATTATTCAACTGAGGTGTACAACAGAGAAATCAAATCATCCCATTGGCAGATTTGTGCATCACTTCTGAATTGTAGCTATTTTTTTTGGTGGGGGCAGATGTCTGGTTCCAATAAAAATTAAGACAAAAACAAAAACCAAGAGTTTGTGGCATCCTCGTCCTTCCCCACCTCCTTTTCTGGACTCAGAAATATCCGTCTACAAAAAAGCCAGGAAGCACTGGCTTTGTGTTTGTCTCTCTGAAAGTCAGCTTCAATGCTGACTTCTCCCTTCACATTCGTTCCCCTGGAATCTTTGCTGATCCTTCTTCTAATGACATCCCCAGGCTGCAGACCTCAGCGGGAGGTGCATCCATCATGGAGCAGCACTGCTGAGTCTAGTCCAGTCTCTCTCCTCTTCCTTCCCGGTCCCCACGCCCACTCAGGTCTTGGACCCTGGCAGCCTTAACGACTTCAGCAGCTCCCAGTACCTGGCACACCCACCCCTGTCTGACTGCTCCACCTCCCCGCGCAGCCTGCACCAAAGAAATGCCCTTCCCAGCTCACCACAGGGCCCCCCGTGGCTCCAATCCAACTTTCCAATCTCTGCCTCCATTCTGCTCAGTGTAACCTGTTGCTGTCATCTGCTTTGCGTTTCTGTAACAAAATACTTGGGATTCCTGAGATCTATTGGGCTCATGATACCCACGATTCAAGAGCAAAGCACTGGGGCCAGTGCTGTGGCGCAACGGGTTAAAGCCCTGGGCTGCAGCACCAGCATCCCATACGGGCACCAGTTCCAGTCTCAGCTCTTCCAGCTCTCTGCTAATGGACTGCACCCACGTGGGAGACCTGGAAGGAGCTCCTGGCTCCTTGCTTCAGATGGGCCCAGCTCTGGCCTTTATGCCATGTGGGGAGTGAACCAGCGGATGGAAGACTTCTCTCTCTCTCTCTCTGCCTCTGCCTCTCTGTAACTCTGCCTTTCATATAAATAAATGAATAAAATATTTAAAAAAGGGCCATCTGCTCAGCTCTGCTGAGGCCTGCACTGTGGACACCATCATGGCGCTGGGGGTGCAAGCAGAAAAGGGATTCAGGGGAGGAGCTGAGCTCATTGACAGAGCCCAGGCTCCTGTGATGTCCCGCGGGAGTGAAAATGCTTTCTTGTGAAAACTTCATCAAATCCCACAAAATCCCACCTCTTATCACCACCTTGTATCCCCACGCTGGGGAGCAAGCCTTAACCAACCTTAACCATATCCAAATCCTAGCGCCTGCTTTAATCTGTTCCCTAGACCAGCAGCTTCTGGAACAAATCTCTTTTTTTTGTAAAGATTTATTTATTTTGCTTGAAAGTCAGAGTTACACAGAGAGGGGAGAGGCAGAGAGAGAGAGAGAGAGAGAGAGAGAGAGAGAGAGAGTCTTCCATCCGCTGGTTCACTCCCCAGATGGCCGCAACAGCCGGAGCTGTGCTGATCTGAAGCCAGGAGCCTCCTCTGGGTCTCCCATGGGGGTGCAGGGGCCCAAGGACCCAGGCCATCCTCCACTGCCCTCCCATGCCACAGCAGTGAGCTCGATCGGAAGTGGGGCAGCCGGGTCTCAAACTGGCACCCACATGGGATGTTGACATTGCACCTGCCATGCCACAGTGCCGGTCCCTGGAATAAGTCCTTTAATTGGGTGCAATCCCAGGCAAGGTGAAGTCAGGGCATGTAACAGACATCCGGAAACAAACAAGAACGGCTTTGCTGTCTCCAGGCTGCAGAAGTGTTATCGTGAGATTTCACTGCCTCTGAGCTATCATCACGTCTGGACTTCGTGGTCTTACGTTCTACAAAGTTACTGCCAACAGTGCATGAGCAAACACTGAAGCGTTGCTCCTAGAACAAACAGGGTTAGGTTCCTGCTGGCCGCTGGCCACGGTATTTGCATGAAAAGGTGTTTTTTTGTTTTTTTGTTTTTTGACAGGCAGTGTTAGACAGTGAGAGAGAGAGAGAGAGAGACAGACAGACAGACAACGGTCTTCTTTCCATTGGTTCACCCCCCAAATGGCTACTACTGCTGGCGCACTGCGCCGATCCGAAGCCAGGAGCCAGGTGCTTCCTCCTGGTCTCCCATGGGGTGCAGGGCCCAAGCACTTGGGCCATCCTCCACTGCACTCCCGGGCCACAGCAGAGAGCTGGCCTGGAAGAGGGGCAACCGGGACAGAACTGGCACCCCAACTGGACTAGAACCCAGAGTACCGGCGCCGCAGGCGGAGGATTAGCCTAGTGAGCTTCAGTGCCGGCCATGAAAAGGTTATTATACAAGTCTGCTGCAAGTGCATTTCTCTTGAGAAAGCATCGTATTTAATTTGTATTCCTGATTCATTAACACTGACCTTATGGTCAGATACACACATGAGACTCATGTCTTAGCGAAACTTGTCTAGCACACACATTTCTTTTGAAGGCTGTGCTATGCCCAGGGACACTAGACAGTACTTCAGTACTATACGTAGGGGCTGTTGAAACCAGCAAAATCCCCCAAAACAAAGTCCAAGACTGTGAAAAACACAGCACTAAACACCACAAAAAAGAACTTATTTATAGCAGAAGTGGAAATTTCTGCTTTACAAAGGCGGCAGAGGTCACCTCGTTTAGCTCAGGTGGGAATGTAGCCAAAGTTTTTGCAGCTCTGTGCATGTGCGCTAGTGACCATGAAAGCACCACAGTTACTATCGATTTGGGAGTTACAAATAGATTTGATTGTAATTAGAGAGAAAGGGAGAGAGACACACATGCACACAAAACTCCCATCCACAGGTTCACTCCCCAAGTGTGCACAAAAGCTCCTGGCTGGGGCCAAAGACGGGAGCCAGGAATGCCATCCAGGGCTCCCGTGTGGGTGGCAGGGATCCAGGCACGCAAGTTGTCACCAATGCCTCCCAGGGGCTGCACCAGCAGAAAGCCAGAAGCAGGAAAGGAGCTGGGTTTTGGACCTTCACACTCTGATATGAAACTAAGGTGTCTTAACTGCTAGGCCAAATGCCTGCCCCGAACAAAAAGGCCTTAGTGAATAGGCAAATTTTCACAGAATTCACACAGGGTGAGGATCAATTACATTTTTAACTTTGCAAACCACAGAAAACTGTCACTCAGGCAATGATTACTGCTCACAGAAAAGCAAACAGTGTTCTATAAAGATGCAACTATCATTGTCCGGTGGATATTAACCAGTTTTGCATTCGCATATGAATTCATTTCACTGTTCCTAATCGCCCCCAAAATCAGAGTCCTGCAAAGAAGACCTGTGGGTGAATTACACCTGCCACATGCATTTGTATCTAGTTTTACTGAAACGTAGTAGCCGCTTCTTTATTAACATATTGTCCATAACTCTTTCAGGCTACAGTGGCAAATCTGAAACCACACAGCTTGCAAACTCTGAAACAGTTATCTGGCTCTTTCCAGAAAAGTCTTATTATATATTTGCATGTGTGTGTGTTTGAGTCCACTTTTAAATCAGTTGTGACATTTTACTGTTTCCCCCATTCGTTAATCGTTTAGAAAAATCTTTGATACAGTTCATTGGAACAATGTCATGATTTTACCTTGAAAAATTTTTTTTATAAAGCTTTTATTTAAAAAATATAAATTTCCGAAGTACAGCTTATGGATTACAATGGCTCCCCCCCACACAACTTCCCTCCCTCCCGCTACCCTCCCCTCTCCCGCTCCCTCTCCCCTTGCATTCACATCAAGATTCATTTTCAATTCTCTTTATACACAGAAGATCAGTTTAGTACATATTAAGTAAAGATTTCAACAGTTTGCCCTCACATAGAGACACAAACTGAAAATACTGTTGGAGTACTAGTTATAGTATTAATTCACAATGTACAGCACATTAAAGACAGAGATCCTACATGATTTTTTTTAAAGAATTGATTAATTATCTATGCAATTTCCAATTTAACACCAAGATTTTTTAATCATTTGCAATTATCTTTATACACAGAAGATCGATTTAATATATACTATGTAAAGATTTCATCAGTTTGCACCCACACAGAAACACAAAGTGAAAAAATACTGTTTCATTACTAGTAATAGCATTATTTCACATTGGATAACACATTAAGGACAGATCCCTCATGAGACGTAAGTACACAGTGACTCCTGAAGTTGATTTAACAATTTGACACTCTTGTTTATGGCGTCAGTAATCTCCCTAGGCTCTAGTCATGAGTTGCCGAGGCTATGGAAGCCTTTAGGGTTCGCCGACTTCAATCTTAATCCGACAGGGTCATAGTCAAAGTGGAAGTTCTCTCCTCCCTTCAGAGAAAGGTACCTCCTTCTTTGATGGCCCCGTTCTTTCCACTGGGATCTCGCTCGCAGAGATCTTTCATTTAGGTCTTCTTTTTTTTTTTTTTTTTTTTGTTTTTGTTTTGTTTTTCAGAGTGTCTTAGCTTTCCATGCCTATAATATTCTCATGGGCTCTTGAGCCAGATCCGAATGCCTTAAGGGCTGATTCTGAGGCCAGAGTGCTATTTAGGACATCTGCCATTCTATGAGTCTGCTGTGTATCTCGCTTTTTTTATTCTTAAATTTTTATTCTTTAAGTCTGAGCCTAGGGGGCAGTACTGTGTGGTGGGTTCAGGCACCACTTGTGATGCCAGGATCCCACATCAGAGCATCGGTTTGAGTCCTGCTACTCTGCTTCCAATCCAGTTCCCTGCTAACGTACCTGGGAAGGCAACAGCAGGTGGCCCAATTCCTAGGGGCCCCTGCCACCCAGCCAGAGACCTGGATGGAGTTCCAGCCTCCTGGCTTTGGCCTGACCCCACCCTGGGTATTGTGGTCACTTGGGGAGTGACCAGCAGATGGAAGATTCTCTCTATATTACTCTGCCTTTCAAATAAAAATTCAAAACAAAACCCAAAATAGAGCCTATAGAACCATGGACAACTGGAGCTTGGTTTCCACCAGGAAATGTGGAAAACTGTGGAGGGAGGGTGTGGCGTGGGTTTCAGACTTGTCCCACCCAGGCTGAGGAAGCTGGGCCTCAGCAGCTCCTGTCAATCATTGAGTTGCCCCTGGAATTAGCATTCACTCTGCAGTGGCATCAGACAGCTAGGCTGCAGGTACAATAAGAACCCTATAGAAATGTGTGGTTAACAAGAGGTGGGTGGGACCCAACTTGTGTGCATCTGACTCAGCACCTGACTCAGCACTTCATCTCCTCCCCAGGGGCTCGAGCTCATTCATCCATGCCTTGTCCTCTCTTCAAAGGCCAGCTCAAGACCACCTCTCCCCTGACTGTTCCCCAACCTCTGCCCCTCAGGACGATCTAGCCCTATCACCTTGTAGACAGAGAAAACGAATGTCTGGAAAAGTAAAAGGTGTGTGTCCAGCCAGCTCCTGGTACTGCTGAAAGAAGACAGAGAGTGCCTAAGTCCCAGATCTTGGTGTCTTCCCTTCAAACATCACTGCAACACACTGTGCAATTCATGTTGGCATTCTTAGGGGAATTGCAGTACCCGTTGGGCAGGGAGGGCTCCTTCCTGTGAGTCCTTAGAGAAGCTGTGCTGTGCAGCCTGGTTCTGCCCCCTTCCTGGTAGACACTCCCAGAAGTAGAGACAGGGTGTGGTGAGTGACATCTGCATGCTCCAACCCCCAGGCCAGCTCTTTGAAAGTGGAAGAAGGTGGAGACCAGGGCAAGGGGCCTTCTGAAGCCACACAGGGCACTGCACTGCCAGTTAACTGCAACGGATATGTCTGGATCCCTCCTCTCAAGCCAGACGACCTCATCTCCCCCAAGATGATGTCGCCACTGCCCCAGCTGGGGCTGGCTTGATAACAAACTCTTCACTGGCTGCGTTTTATCCCCAGCTCCCCTCCTGGCACTCCCTTCACTTCTCAAAAAAATGATCTGCACTCGGATCCTCATCCCAGCCTGTCTTCTGACAACTGCAAACAGTCACAGACACTCACGCACACCACTGCCAGGTCACACGGCACCAGCAGCCTCCCGTCCCACTTCCCCCTGCGTGTTTCCCAAGATCACCTCCCACGCAATCGCCGTACCAGTCATGCACGGCTCACAATAAGAAACATTCCAGGAAATGCATCATCAGGCAGTTTTGTCACTGTGCAAAAATCATAGAGCATTTAAACAAATTTAGATGCCATAGCTTACTGCACACCCAGGCTACATTCCATGTAATTTTATATAAGCTCATGTTGTTCCTACAGCCATGATGAACAAAACAACATGAGATCCAATCAAGCACTAGAGAAAAGGATGCAATCAAGAAGGTACAGGTGCACAAGATATACAGGGCTGCTGCCTGCATACTACCATGCACTCTTCACAGTATACCTATTTTTAAAACACATACACACAGGATTGGCACTGTGGTGTAGCAGGGAAAGCCACCCACTGCAGTGCCCACATCCCATATGAGTGCTGGTTTGAGATCCGGCTGCTCTGCTTCTAATCCAGCTCTCTACTATGGCCTGGGAAAGCAGTGGAGGATGGTCCAAATGCTTCAGCTCCTGTCCCTGCATGGGAGACCTGGAAGAAACTCCTGGCTCCTGGCTTCTGGCTCCTGGCTTTGGATTAGTCCAGCTCTGGTTGTGTGGCCATTTGAGAAGTGAATCAGTGAATGGAAAACCTCTCCCCCGCCGCCCCGCCTGTTACTCTTTCAAACAAATACATAAATCTTTAACACACACACACACACACACACACACACAATGAGTGCATGCTAAAATAATGATAAAGTACAGTATGGGGGCGGACTTTTAGCCTAGCAGTTAACACACCCACATTCCACATCAGAATACCTAGGTCTGTTACCTGGCTCCTGCTCCTGACTCCAGCTTCCTGCAAACATAGACCTTGGGGGGCAGCAGTGATGGCTCAAGTCATTGGGTCCCTGCTACCCATGCAGAAGACCTGGATTGAGTTCTTGGCTACCAACTTTAATTTGGTCCAGACTTGGCCATTGTGGGCATCTGGGAAGCGAACTAGCGGATGGGAGCGCTCTCTCTCAAAAAAAGCATAGCAAATGCATAAGCCGTAACATCATCATTTATTATTATTAAGCATTTTGGACTGTATATGATTGGTTTTTTAGATATATTTTTATTTATTTTATATTCTAATAAAATTTTAACAAAATATATTTTATTAATTTGAAAGGCAGATTTATGTAGAGGCAGAGGCAGAGAGAGAGAGGTCTTCTGTCCACTGGTTCACTCCCCAAATGGCTACAACAGCTGGAGCTGGGTTGATCCAAAGCCAAGAGCCAGGAGCTTCTTCCAGGTCTCCCACACAGGTGCAGGGGCCCAAGCACTTAGGTCATCTTCTGCTTTCCCAGCAGAGAGCCGGATCAGAAGAGGAGCAGCTGGGGTGCAAACCAGCACCCATATGGGATGCAGGCACTGCAGGCGGCAGCTTTACCCACTATGCCACACACCAGCCCCAACTGTATATAATTGTATGCTATATTTTTATATAGCAGGTGCACTGACACCAGCCTCACCACGAGAACCCAAGCAACGCTCTGTGCTATGTTAGGACAGCTATGATGCCACAGGCCACAGGAATGTTTCAGTCCCGTTATAATCTTACAGGACCCCTGTTGTATACATGGTCGATTGTTGACAAGTGTTATTATGCAGTGTAGGACTTGCTCGAATCTTCCAGCCTCTGCCACCGTTCCTCTGAGGACTCTCACTCAGTCGACACTGTACTTACAATTAACACAAATATTTTTGCCGATGTAAAATCCAGAAACACACGCAAATGCATTTTGAATAAAATCTGTGTCCCTGTAAATAATCACCATCCTCTCTCAGTGTAACTAGCTGTATCCATGTGATGAAAACATTGAAAGGCAAGACCAATGCAAATAAAAATTCTATGTTACAAGCATTGCAACTAATGATACAATCGATTCTGAACAGGGATGTAGTTTTTATTAATAGAGAATCCTGCTTTTTTCTTTTTTCCTTTTTGGTCCAGCCCTCACAAGTAAATTCAGAGAATCTGAAGTGTCACAAATCATTGGTCATTTCAGAATACCCCCATGTTTTCGTCCAGCTCTGCTCCCATCTGCCCACAATGAAAGCTTTTTAAATACCCCCCCCCCCCACCGCCTCTTTCCTCTTCATAATCCTTCGCCTGTTTCTCCAGGGTAATCGGCAATTAATCTCCCGAGATAAAGGGGCCCTTGAGTCAGTTAGGAGTTTTTATGGTAGAAGTAACAGAAAACCAATTCAAAGTGGCTATAAAATAAACAGCTCCGTCTCCTCACACTCTGCATGGGAGCTGCTCAGGCCACAAGAGTCACCCCAGCAGGGAGAGGGAGAGAACACCTGGGGCAAGTGATGGGACCCACAGTCCCCGGTGAGAGCCGATGCCCTGAGAAACACAGAGCACTGTGACAGGTGCAGTGGGGAGGGGCTTGCTGGAGCTATTCCTAGTGGTCGACACATACAAAGGTGCTAGCAAAAAGTGGGGTTAGAAGATTCTTTTTGGTGGGGCCAGCACTGTGGGGTAGTAGGCTACGCCTCTGCCTGCAGTGCTGGTATCCCATATGGGTGCTGGTTCAAGTCCCAGCTACTCTACTTCCAATCCAGCTCTCGGCTACATCCTGGGAAAGCAATAGAAGATGGCCCAAGTCCTTGGGCCCCTGCACCCACGTGGGAGACCTGGAAGAAGCTCCTGGCTTCGGATAGGCACAGCTCCGGCCGTCATGGCCATTTGGGGAGTGAACCAGTGGATGGAAGACTCTATCTCTCTCTCTCCCTCTGCCTGTAACTCTACCTCTCAATAAATAAATAATTTTTTTAAAAAAGATTATTTTGGTACCAATAAGTCTGAAATCAGATTTTTTTCTTTAGAGCAGTAAATATGCTAGCCAGGTTTAATGAAGAAAAGACACCTGCCAGACCAGGCAGGCATCTCAAGAAAGATCTGGGAGCCAGTGTGCATTCAGACTGGAGTTTCTAGGACTTGGGTATGTGCCCTCTTCGTCTGCTGTGCCTCCCTCTTCTGTGATATTGTTGGGTGGAGGGTTTTCTGGGTGTGGAGTTCCTGAAATTCCTCCCAGAATTTCATAATGGAGGAGAGGGCAGGGACCCGGGACCCCGCCCCTCTCCAAAGAAAGTTCTCAAACATCTGTCCGGGAACTTTTCAAAGACCCCTGCTGCCCCCTCTAAGGGGTGTTCTCCAAAAGCAACACTGCCCCCGACTGTACCAAAACAGCAACGTCATGAACGACATGGAACAGCTGAGGACCCGTCCCAGGCTGGGAAAGATTAGAGATCTGACATCCTCCCAAAAGGCAGACTCATGGACTGACCCCGAGACGGCACTGTGCTCTACACACGCCGCCCACGCATCACGATGGTCATGTCTGGCTAAGCCACAGCATGGGCCGAGCCCACTCCGATCTTGGCAGCCCGGCAGTGCCCTGCAGCACATGGGCAATTCCCTTTTGTAGCCACGGGATGGAGAGACCAGGACCGCACAGTGAGAACTCAGGACACAGCCTACACTCAAGCTTCCAAGCACGGTTTCTACCCAGTGCACGGTCTTGGTACCATCCTAAAGCTGAGGGATTGTCCATCACACCCTCCTACGTCAGCAGCCGTTTTTATAGCACGTGCCTGAGAAAACTGATAAACCTCCGTATCTGGGAGAGTTACCTGGGAAATACATCATTAGCCCTCCAGAGCCAGCTCAAGATCACCTCCTTGGTGGGACCCTCCTCTGCTTCCCACCAACCCCAGCCCTTAGCCCTTCCAGCTGGGTGGTCCCTTGTGACAGCCTCTGTGACATCATGATGACAGACCTCTGCTTCTGGCCGGGGGACCCCCGCTACTCCAGAGCAGGGCACAGCCGACGTCTGGCCTTCGCAGTGAGCTCTGGGCACCTAGAAATCATGGGCAAGACCATGCCACCTTCCCTGCAGACTCCACACGCTTCCCGGCCGGGCCAAAGTCAGTGGCAAGAGTTGGTGAGTGGATCTGTGAGAGTACTTAAAGCAGCACCAGACATGAAATAATCGACTCCAATAAAAACGCTATTCCATAAAGTACATCTCAATTCATCTGGGTATTTTCCCGCACGGAGGAAAATTACACTGTTATTCAAGCCACATGGAACCGCCGAGAAAGTCATGATGCAGCCAATCTGTCCGAAGTGCGTAGGTTCGGATTTCCTGTTTTTCTCCGAGTGGCCCCTGCCCAGACTGGGTCGGGCGATGTGTGGTTTGTGGCCCGGTGCTCTGGCAGCCCTGGCTCAGAGAGCAGAGCCATCTTCATCTCCATGGGGAAACCTCGGAAAAGCCACACGGCACAAAATTCGCATCACTGAGGCCGGGAGCCGCCGCAGCTCGCCGCACTCCCCAGCGCTCAGGCCGGGGTCGGCTCCCGACGCGCGACAGAGTTTGGCTCTGAGTGCGCTCCGCGTTGATGGCTTTTGCAGTCCTGGCCACAGAGGAGGCTGCTGATGCTACCCTTTCCTGGGCCAAAGGAGCACCTCTCGGGTAAGGGAACACGCCCGACGGCCTGGCAGGAGGACACCGTCGGAGCCAAACTTTAATCATCCTCCTGCTTTGATTCATTTACCGTTTTAAGTCAAACTGTGACTCTAAAAAAAATCTCCCGCTGCAGAAGAGCTTGGAGACTATATTTTAACCAAGCAATCAAGTTAACCAACTCAATAAACCACCACAACGCGCCTCCTGACAACAGGTACCACGGAGGACGCAGTGTAACACTATGGCGGTCCCGCCAGGGGCATGAAACCTGAACCCACCTGTTCAGAGCATCAGACAAGCCCAAACCGGGGGCCACTCCACCACCACCAACTGGCCTACAAGGCAAGACAGAGCCTGAAGATCTCTTTCAGAACAAATACTTCACTCGGGAGAAACAACAAAGTTCAGTGAATGATCTGTTGTTGGATGTCTGTCGGAGTAGTTGCATCGCTGCTTTGGGTTTGAGTCCCTGGCTGTATTTGTGATCTGTGATCCAGCTCCTACTCATGTACACCCTGGGAGGCAGCCGGTGAAGGCTCAGGCACTTGGGTCCCTACCACCCATATAGGAGACCTGGATGGAGTTCCAGGCTCCTGGCTTTGGACTGGCTCAGCTCCAGTTATTGGGTGTGTTTGGGGAACCTGTGGATGGAAGAGCTCTGTTGTTTGTCTATCTCTCTGCCTTTTGGATAAATAAAAGTTTTTAAAAGTAGCCCATGGTTAATCCCTGATTCTGTCCCCTCCCTCCAAAGGCCATGAAGGATGTCATTGGCATAATTGATAAAATTGTTGTATACACCATAGATTAAAATATTGCATCGATGTTGAATTTCCTGAATTTCATCACTTTACTGTGATGATGTGAGTATATGTCCTAGGTCTTAAGAACTCCATGTAAGGTGCCAATGCTGTGGCGCAGAGGGCTAAGCCTCCGCCTGTGGGGCCGGCATCCCATATGGGCACTGGTTCCAGTCTCAGCTGCTCCACTTCCGATCCAGCTCTCTGCTATGGCCTGGGAAAGCAGTGGAAGATGGCTCAAGTCCTTGGGTCCCTGCACCTGCGTGGGAGACCTGGAAGAGGCTCCTGGCTCTGGATCAGCCCAGCTCTGGTTGTTGTGGCCATTTGGGGAGTGAACCAACACATGGAAGATCTTTCTCCCTGTCTCTCCTTCTCTGTCTGTAACTCTGTCTCTCAAAGAAAGAATCTCATAAAAAAAAAAAAAGATGTCCATTTACAGCAGTAATTGAACATGATACATGCAACGTACTAGCAAATGGTTTAGAATAAGGAGTGTGTGGCCTGTGCACATGTGTGGACAGAGGGAGAGAGAGATGGAGGGAGAAATAAAACCAATGTGGTGACATGTTAAAAATGTGTTAATCTGAGTAGGAGCCTTTTAGGATTCTATGTACTATACTTGCAACCTTTGTGTAGGCTTGAAATTATTTTAGCATTTAAAGTGGATTTCACTGCCACTGCATATAAAGAAAAGAAAACACAGTTCCTAGTGACGGTTGAATGCGTTTGTCCAGCTCGCCATGTAACACCCGGCCAAGCTGAGTGGAGCACAGAGAACCGCGGAAAGCCTTACTCCAACGTGTGCTCAAAATAACTTCATCTGATAGCCAGCTCGACATGTTGGTGTTTTTAAAGGGTTTGACATCTGATAGGAAACACATTTGCAGGTGTGTGCTTTGCTAACTCAGCCCACGATATTTCAGATAGATAGAGTCAAAGCTGCCTCCCACACCTCTGTCTGTACTCAACAACCCAGGTCTCCCTCATGGGTGGCAGGAATCCATCACCTACCTACTGGAGTTTTCTCCACTGCTTCCCAGTGTCTGTGCCTGTAGGAAGCTGGAGCCGGTATCGACCCCAGGCACTCTGATTGTAATGTGCACAGTGTGCGACTGAGCTGAAAGCTGTAGGATTCAAGAGGTTGTTACCCAGGAATACACCCAGTTAGGGGCTACTCCTGGGGGTCCTCACACCTCGCCTAGGCCTGCTCTCTGCTGGGCCCACGCCTGCAGAAAACCAGGCCACGGCTCCGCAGGGTGCACTTCTGCCCCGGTTGTCCCCAGATAAGGAGGAAGATAAAAGCAGAGGGAGAATTTTGACAACTCACACAACAAGAGTTCATGAAGCCCTTGCCCTGTGTAACCAGGCCAGAGTCATGTTTTGCTCAAAGGCATTATCAAAATGCAGACAAAGAGAACAGTGGCTTCGACCAAAGACAAAGGTAGCTACAGCCAACATGAGATCCTGGCTGGAGACAGCCAC
Source organism: Sylvilagus floridanus (assembly GCA_949820135.1). Classification (NCBI taxonomy): domain Eukaryota; kingdom Metazoa; phylum Chordata; class Mammalia; order Lagomorpha; family Leporidae; genus Sylvilagus; species Sylvilagus floridanus. The sequence continues at coordinate 86,788,835 of OX463231.1, forward strand.
AACCACATCCAAGATGGCTGAGCAGGCACAAAGGGGCAAAAATTAACCAAAAACTAACCTTTCCCTACTTATTAAAAATATTTTTTGTTTTAATTTATTTGAGGGGCCGGGACTATGTTGTAGTGGGCTAAGCCTCTACCTGTGGCTGGAATCCCATATGGGCACCAGCTCAAGTCCCAGCTGCTCCTCTTCTGGTCCCACTCCCTGCTATGGCCTGGGAAAGCAAAGGAAGATGGCCCAAGTGCTTGGTTCCCTGCACCCACATGGGAGACTCAAGTGAAGCTCCTGGCTCCTGGCTTCGGATTGGTGCAGTTCTGGCCATTGCAGCCATCTGGAGAGTGAACCAGTGGATGGAAGACCTCTCTCTGTCTTTCCTTCTCTCTGTAACTCTGCCTTTCAAATAAATACATGAAATCTTTTTTAAAAATATATTTTAAAGAGCATCAGAGGGGGGTTGGGGGAAGGATAGAGACAGAGATTTTCCATCCACTGGTTCACTCCCCAAATGGCCACGATGGCAGGGGTTAGACCAGGCTGAAGTCAGGAGCCTGGGATTCTACCCAGATCTCCCATATGGTACAGGGACCCAAACACTTGGGTCATCTTCCACTGCTTTCACAGGCACATTAGCAGGGAGCTGGATCAGAAGCAGAGTGGCCGGGACTGGAATCTGTGCTCCACTATGGGCTGCAGACATCAAAGGCATCCACTGTGCCAAGACCCTGGCCCTCCTTCCCCTAGCTTAACGGTACGATCTCCACCCCAGGAGGAGCCTTCCCTTGAAATGATCATACACACATCAGTCTCTTGTATCTATCCTATCTTTTTTTTTAAAAAAAGATTCATTTATTTATTTGAGAGGTAGAGTTACAGCAGAGAGAGGGAGAGACAGAGACAAAGTCTTACATCCGCTGGTTCACTCTCCAGATGGCTGCAATGTCCAGAGCTGCACCAAGGCGAAGCCAGGAGCCAGGAGCTTCTTCCAGGTCTCCCACGCAGGTGCAGGGGCCCAAGGACTTGGGTCATCTTCTACTTCTTTCCTAGGCCACAGCAGAGAGCTGGATAGGAAATGGAGTAGCCAGGACTCGAACCGGCGCCCATAAGGGATGCTGGTACTGAACGCAGAGGCTTAGGCTACTACGCCACAGTGCTGGCCCCTCCATCCTACCTTGAACTGGCTTTGCCACCCTGCTGCTGCCTTTCTAATGAGTAAAATACATAAATCTTTCACCTCATGCTCCTTATTCAGCTACAGGAGGGCTACATTTTTAAAACTCTTTAACAACTACATTTAGACACAGGAAATGTAGCCTGAAATTCAAGATTCAGCTCTTTTTTTCTTCTTGTCAAATTCAGAGCTGTCTGCCCTGGGGGAGAAACTTCACGGAATACAGGAAGAAAAGATTCAAACACAGAGAGTATCAAGACCTGGAAGCTTTGTTCCCGAAGCCAAGCCTTATGATTCTCGAAATGTACCCGAGTCTGGCCGTAATAAGAACCAGGAACGTTAACCACAAACAGATGGAGATTTTGCCAAAAAGCTGGGTGCCTCTCTGGGCAAATTAAACCACACAACGTTCCAAAGTTCAACTGTGAGCTCCTCGCTCCAGCAAAGAGGACACGAACCCCACAAACTCAACAGTGCCACCCTACATGGTCAAAAGGCAGGGCCAGGTCACCAGTCATTTCTACACTCTTCTCTGCCCTACCCATTCCACCCCCAACTAAATTTTTTTTTAAAGATTTATTTATTTATTTGAAAGAGTCACAGAGAGGCAAGGCCAGGAGAGAGAGAGAAAGAGAGGTCTTCCATCTGCTGGTTCACTCCCCAGATGGCCAAAATGGCTGGAGCTGCATAGATCCGAAGCCAGGAACCGGGAGCTTCTTCCGGGTCTCCCACATGGGTGCAGGGGCCCAAGGACTGGGGCCATCTTCTACTGCTTTCTCAGGCCATAGCAGAGAGCTGGATTGGAAGCGGAGCAGCCAGGACTGGAACTGATGGCCCATATGGGATGCTGGCACTGCAGGTGGTGCCTTTACCCACTACGTCACAGCACTGGGTCCCCCAACTAAATTTTAACTTCACAGTTGGATACTGTTGGTCAGTTTGAGTATCATATACATCTATGCTTTATACATTTAAAGAGTGAGTTTGGGTCATTCTCCTATGACCCAAGTTTTGCCCACTTGGGAGCCATAGAGCCCCAGGCATAACTGCATACACTGAGCAGTACAGACTGGGCTCTCACAGCTGGGCTTTCTTACTGCACCCTGGACAGGAGCTCAGGTGGAGAGGACAGCTCTCCCTCCATGGAACGTCTTTGCTCTCTGCTAGGGAACAAGAGCTTAACCACAGAAGCAGCACTTCCGAGACTTGTTGGATGCTACGCACTGCGCCAATACTTTGTGCATTGTCACGGTTTGGGTTCTCCTGGAAGCAAAGGATCATGGGGCAGGGGCTGCCTTGGAGGTGACCCTAAGAAATACTGGCTAGTGCTTGGTATTCCTCCCTCCCTCCCTTTCTTTCTACAGATTTATTTATTTGAAAGGCAGAATTACAGAGAGAGAAGGAAAGAGAGATATCGTGGGGCTGGCACTGTGGCATAGCTAGTTAAGCTACCACCTGTGACACGGGCATTCCATATGGGCACCGCCAGTTCGTGTTCTGGCTGCTCCACCCCTGAACCAGCTGCCTGCTAATGGCCTGGGAAAAGCAGTGGAAGATGGCCTAAGTGCTCAGACCCCTGGGATCCACATGGGAGACAGAGGAAGCTCCTGGCTCCTGGCTTCGGCCTGGCCCAGCACTGGCCATTGCACTGGCGCCAACCAGGGAATGAACCAACAGATAGAAGATCTCTCTTTATCTCTGTCTCTGTAACTCTGATTTTCATGAATAAATATTTTTCAAAAAGAAAGAAAGAGATGTTCCATCTGCTGGTTCACTCCCCAAATGACTGTAGGGGCCAGGGCTGGGCCAGGTCAAAGCCAGGAGCCAGGAGCTTCATCAGAGTCTCCTAGATGGATGCAGGGGCCCAACCACCTGGGCCATCTTGCGCTGCTTCCCTAGGCCATTGGCAGGGAGCTGGATCACAAGTGCAACAGTCAGGACTCAAACCAGCAATGCCCTTACAGGATCCTGGCATCACAGGTGGTGGCGCTACCCGCTTCACTACAACGCCGGCCCCAAGGAGCAAGGTTTCTGAGCCAGTCACCACTGCAGATAACTGGAGCTTCATCTCCCAGGGAAATTGCCGTAAACAGGGTCAAACGCAAGCCTCACGGTGATCCCAACGGAAAGGGCAAGAGAGCTGGAGAACTTACATAACCAACTCCCAGCAGTCAATGGCAGAGGACTCCTCCAAGGAGCATCTACTCCCCCAGCACGAGAGAGAGAGAGAGAGAGAGCAAGAGAGTGAGAGAGCGAGAGAGAGAGCTGCAGATGCTAGCAAGCAGAAGCCAAGCTGGTCAGAAGAATGACAGCCTAGACTATGAGGCAAAGAAGAATGAAAAGACAAGGTCATGCATAGTTTTTCATAGTAAGCATTTTCTGTGAATTTTTGGAAGACCAGTTGTACGTGGGTCCATGTCACTCTCCCTGACAGACTGGTCCTTTATGGGCTCCGATTTTATAACCATGGAAAGGAAACATAAAAATACTAAATAATGTTCCCGGGCTCGAGGTGTGGAGTTAAGGGGATGCTTCTGGAAGCCACGTGTTTAGGCACAGGCCTATGTATTTGCACCATGTTTCTCTGCACACACGCGTGCAGTTTCAACTTTTCCTACTAAGATGGACTCAGAAGACAGATACGAGTTAGCCTGATTTAAATGGACAAGTTGGCTGGGTGAGAGAAGGCGTGGAGAAAGTGGAAGAACATAGCTCACAGGCTCCCCCGAGCTGGAAGGCACAGGCACCACTTCCTTCAATCATATTACAAAGCCAACCCAGAGACAGGATCCAGCAGTAGAATGGGGATTCAACTCAGTTCATGTGCATATGACAAGCATTCTATGATTGGGATCAGTACACATGCATGTAACAAGTGTTCTGTGATTGGGATCAGTAAACACGCAGTCACCAAGGATTCCATGCTGGGGAATCTACTCCCACTCTCTTGTGAACCCACACATGAGTAAGTCTTGAAGGACCCATAAGCTACCCAGGATATTAAAGAAGAAAAATTATTCTCTGACACCTGTTAAAGCACGAGGATGATTTAACTCAGGACAACTGTGATAGGTACAGGGACACGACAATGACATTCTTGCAGCTGGAGACAGAGGTTGGACTCGACTCCAAACACAAAGAGGGGAGAGCCAGGGACCAGGGTGGTGGTCAGTGGATGGAAAATCAAGAGGAAACACCAGGGCTTGGGCGGTTCTGGCTGTACAGATACAACAAGTCGCTTGCTGAAGACAGGATGGGATGATCTGTCACCATCTGATGACTGGAAAGGAGGAACCCGAACAGCTACTGAGGGTGGGACATTCCTGCTAAGTTGACTTAGCAGGGTTCTTTGCTAAACCTGCATTATAGGGGAAGTGCACACTTGGACTTGGGAAGAAGGGGTTTGGTAAGCAAAGAACCTTTGTCAAGAAGGGCTATGATGGAACAGCCCGTGTGGCAAAGGCTGCCAATGACAGTGGAGGGTAGTTGGGGGAGAAACCAATGTTCTCCTGAGGCCAGTAGGCAAGTTATATAAAAGAGGGACATTTGAGATGGGCCCTAAGGGATGAACAGGAGTTGGGGGAGGGTGTGTATACAGGATCCAGAAGGGCTGAAAAGCAGCAGGACATGTGCTGGGAGACCCAGTCTTCTCAAGGCAGAACATGATTTACTCTGCTGATCCTTCTGTGGCTCAGAAGACAAAGTCACAGCAGAACTGTTAACCTGGGGAAGACGAGCCGTTGGCTTGGAAGTGATGAAATGTTATCTTAGGGTTTGTGATAGTGAACGAAAGTTGCTCTTAGCCCTGGCCTTACCATGCTGCCCTCCCAGTTTATCCAAACTACAGGGGATTGTACTCTACTTCTTCTCTTCTGTGATTCGTTTATTCTTTCATTCATTCACTCAACTATGGATGAATAAGGATGAATCAAGGCTTGGTTTCTGTTCTCAAGATACTCATAGTCCAGAGGTGGTGTGGTGCAGCAGCTGAAGCCACCACTTGCAATGCTGGCATCCCATAGCAGAGCATTGGCTCGTGTCCCAGCTGTGCCACTTCCTATCCAGCTCTCTGCTATGGCCTGGGAAAGCAGTAGAGGATGGTTCAAGTCCTTGGGACACTGAACCCATGTGGGAGACTCAAAAGAAGCTCCTGGCTTCAACTGGTCTAGCTCCAGCTGTTATGACCATTTGGGGAGTGAGATAGTGGATTGAAGACCTCTACCCCCCAACCCTTTCTCTCTCTCCCTCCCTCCCTCCGTCTCTTCCTCCCTCTGTGTAACTCTGCCTTTCAAATAAATACATAAATATTTTTTAAAAATGCAAGGGCATCAAGTGATAGACTCATGCCCTGCAGAGTTGGAGGAGGATGAGTATCTGAGAGTGACACAGGGTACCAAGAGGAGCAGGCATCCTGAAATCAGGTAAGAATTACCCAAAGCAAGGGGCGGTCCCAAGACAGGATGTCTTCTTTGGACACCACTCAAGAGCCCCATGTCTGTGTCGCTCTGCCCAAAAGGCTTCTCTGGTGGACAGGACCCAACACTACCACATGGACCGCAGGTCAGAAGTGCCCAGGAACAGCCAGGGACTGAGACCCACCACTGACTGGAGTTGGTGAATAAAGATCTAGCTGCCTGGCCCCTTGGAGTGCATGGTTCCACAGCCTGTGCCCCACTCAGAATCTCAGATGGTGGCCTCAGCTCCAGCTGTCCTCAGTGGTCCCCAATCCCCCGCCCTCTATTGGCTCTCCCCTCTTCCCCAATCTCCTACTGATGCTTCGGGGAAGGGAAGGGAAGGGAGGGTGGAGGAGTCATCTCCCAAACAAACCACTTGTGTTTGAATCCAGGACTCCCAAGGTGGGGCTGGGTGACTGGGGTTTCTCAGGAGAGGAAGGGAAGGATTAGGAATGAGATAGTGAGTTGAGCTGGAGCCGCCAGCAGGCCATGGACGGGGAAAGTTCAGGAGGCAGGTACATCACTGCTCCTGCCTGCCCAGCACACAAGAAAGCTAAGGACTACAGGTTATCTGTTGTTCTAGCAACAGGACGAAGAGCCCACACCAGCGGGAGGAAGACGGGAAACTTGGCATTATATATATACACACACTATACTATACCATACCATACCATACCATACCATACCATACCATACCATACCATACCATACTCTTTGATCCTCTTGTCAATCTTGGGATGGAGGTACCATCTTGCTGAATGGTATGAAATTACTAACAGGTGCAGCTGAGGTGAGAATCAGACATGTGGGACTCCCAGGAGTCTTTTCAACCACACCATGCGCATGTGTGCCCACAGGTGGAGGCCCCAGGGCATCGAGGCAGCCTTATCCAGCTCACCCTGGGAAGTTGCATGGCCACGCCCCATCTTGTTCCTGCCCCAGACTACCCTATTCTTGTTACCTGACTTTTTCCCAGGACAAAGCTCCTGCAATGGCTCAGCCTGGAAATAGGAATCTCACTATAGAGCTGTTCTGTGTTTCCAGCAAAGCTTCTCAGCTCCCCTGGCTCCAGAGCCCATCTCCAGGCCCCCGGGGGTCTCAACTCTGCTGCGCCTACCTGCTCTGAGCCCACTCCAAGTCAGACACATCTGTCCTCTGCATGGATGATAGCAGCCCCGCCTGCTCCCTGCACGTCCGGTGCCTCCTGCCAGCTCCTGCCTGGCTCTGGTCCCCCACAGGCTGGGCAGTTCAGACCAGGCCCTGCCAGGGTCTCATTATAGAAAGCAGACCCAAACATTAACCCGGGACAGCAGAAAAACAGATGAGATCATGGAATTATTGACATCGATCTTTGCAAGGAAAACTTATGGAAAATGGGGGAAGTATCGGGGGATCAGGGATGAGTAAATGTTATTCCAAATAGAGGCTTCATTTGCAGGATATGGTCAAGGAGGGATTAGGATGATGATGGCTTCTGAGCACCCAGGAGAAAAATGATGGCCACTGGACGTGAGCATCTGACGGCCCTAACATTGACTTTTATTTTTTTTTTTTACAGGCAGAGTGGACAGTGAGAGAGAGAGAGAGAGACAGAGAGAAAGGTCTTCCACTGCCATTGGTTCACCCTCCAATGGCCACCGCGGTCGGCGCGCTGCGGTCGGCGTGCTGATCCGAAGCCAGAAGCCAGGTGCTTCTCCTGGTCTCCCATGGGGTGCAGGGCCCAAGGACTTGGGCCATCCTCCACTGCACTCCCGGGCCACAGCAGAGAGCTGCACTGGAAGAGGGGCAACCGGGACAGAATCCGGCACCCCAACCGGGACTAGAACCCGGTGTGCCGGTGCCGCAAGGCGGAGGATTAGCCTATTGAGCCGCAGTGCCTGCGACCTTCATTGACTTTTTAGTGTTTCCTAGGCAACCGATCAGTGGCTGTGCACACGGAAGAGTCTGCTCTTCCCTGGAGAAGCCTGACAAGGCCGTGAAAACACTCAGCAGAGGCGAGGCAGCCATGCAGGCAGTGGAGCAGCCGGTTAGTGACCCAGTCACCCAGCCCCAAGCCCTCTTTAACAGAGCAGGTCCAAATAGAGAGATGCCTGTGGAGTTCTAGGCTCCTGGCTTTGGCCTGGCCCAGCCCTGGCTGTTGTGGGCATTTGGAGAATCAGCCAGCAAATGGATGACCTCTCTCTCTCTCACTCTCACTCTTGCTCTTGCTCTCTCTCTCTCCCCTGCCTCTCAAATAAAAATAAATGATTTTGATAAGGAAGATAAACATTTAAGGAACTAGAAAGGTTAAGTACCATGATTAAATCATTGTCCATAGTGTGTGTATATGTATATATGTACATAGCACTATCACACTGCATCTTATAAACATATATACATATTATATGTCAATGCAAAAACCAAAACAGGGGCTGGTGCCAGTTGCAAGTCCTGGCTGCTCCCCTTCCGATCTAGCTCCCTGCTAATGAACCTGGGAAAGTGGGAGAAGATGGCCCAACTGTTTGGGCCCCTGCACTCCTGTGAGAGACCCAGATGAAGCTCCTGGCTTCAGCCTAGGCCAGCACTAGCCAGCATGGCCATTTAAGGAGTGAACCAGTGGAGGGAAGATCTCTCTCTCTCTCTCTCTCTCTCTCTCTCTCTCTCTCTCTCTCTCTGCCTCTCCTCTCTCTCTGGAACTCTACCTTTCAAATAAGTAAATAAATCTTACAACAACAACAAATGCAAGATGTTGGTCAGCAAAGGACTGCTAGGAGGGACTTGCTCTTCAGGGTAATTTTCGGAGAAAGTAACTCACGAGGCTGGCTTCATCGACGTTAATGGCCTTGGCTCTGAGAGGTGTTTCTACAGAGGGTCGGGGCTGAACGCTCAGCATGGGCGTTCTCAGAGCCCTTTGCAATTCATTGTAACCAGAACAGTCACTCGTGCAAAACCAAAAATAGCCGGAGAAGCAGGTTCAGGAGAAAAGAACTTGTCCCCTCTGGGTAAAGCTCAGGGCACAAAGAGGGAAAATTTCGATCGTCCAAACTGCTTCTTCTGGCTTCCTCTATATGACTTCCCATTTTTCTCTGGAGGCTGCTGTTCTGGAGGCATTAAGCGCCTTGTATTTTAATATAAAAACCACAAGACTCTGGCTTTTCTCTGTGCCGTGCCATTATCTGGCTCTTGGCAGACTTCAGATTCTTCCTTTTTAAAACTATTTCCTTTTGGAGGTCAGCTGAAACGCCGCTTCAAGCACCACATTGATAAAAGCGAACACAGACCCACTCTGAAAAGCCAGCCACCGAGGGGCCCAGTGAACAACACTGCGTGGTGCCAGGCTTCCGAGACAGCGTGCCTGAAACGTGCCTTTGTGTCCACGCAGCTGTAGCCACAGGCACAAGGTTAAAAGACCGATTTTAAAACGGTTCCACTCCTGGGAGCAAACCCCCTCCCCGCCGCGACTCCGCTGTCTGGCCCCAGCAGCAACAAAGTGCCGGGCAGGCATAGATGGAGGTTCTCTGGCCTCCAGGACACGCCTGGGTCCTGAGTTCCCACACTAAGCTTCCAGACATGCCCTGGTCTCTAACCTCGGCCCCAGGGTCCTGGGGTGGCGGGGACGGGGGAGGGGGCCTCTCCTGCAACTGAGCAGGCGCAAGCAAGTGCCTTGAAGTTTGGGTCAGCATCATGGACCAGGAGGAAAAGTCAGACTGTTTTTTGCTGGCTGGCTGTTTTCAGATGGTAAAAGAGTAAAACCTATTTGCTCCTTCTGCAGACGGGATGAGGTCATGGAGAGCCCTTTTTTTTTTTTTTTTAATTGGTAAAATCTGGGGTTTTAAGCATATGTAGCTTTAATACAGTCTATGCTTTCGCTGTCCAGTGAATTCTATCCCTCCCCAAATGGCCAGTCTGGTAGCTATGTGTCCCAGGACAACTTTGCCAAAGGTCCTCTCGGGGGCCCCTGTACAGAATGATGAGCAGCCAGAGAGGAGCTACAGGCTCCTGGGAAAAGCAAACCGGCTTTTGACAACTAAATGCTGACAGTCAGAAAATGACTTCAGTATTAAAACCGAACGGATGGGGGCCAGCACTGTGGCACAGCGGGTTGATACCCTGGCCTGAAGCACCAGCATCCCATACAGGCGCTGGTTCAAGACCCGGCTGCTCCTCTTCCAATCCAGCTCTCTGCTATGGTCTGGGAAAGCAGTAGAAGATGGCTCAAGTCCTTGGGGCCCAGCACCCACATGGGAGACCTGGAAGAAGCTCCTGGCTCCTGGCTTCAGATCAGCGCAGCTCTGGCTGTTGTGGCTAATTGGGGAGTGAACCAGCAGGTGGAAGACTTCTCTCTCTTTCTCTCCTCTCTCTGTGTAAATCTGACTTTTGAATAAATAAATAAATCTTTAAAAAAATTGAATAGATGGTCAGTGACTAACAAGACCAGATGCACATCCCTGGCTTCTATTTTAAAACAATTTTTAAAAAACATTTACTTGTTTTTGGGGTCGGCGCTGTGGTGTAACGGGTAAAGCTGCCGCCTGCATTGCTGGAATCCCATATCGAGTCCCGGCTGCTACACTTCTGATTTAGCTCTCTGCTACAGCCTGGGAAAGTAGAACATGGCCCAAGTCTGTGGGCCCCTGTACTCACATGGGAGACCCAGAGGAAGTTCCTGGCTTTGGATCAGCCCAGCTCTGGCCTTTGTGGCCATTTGGAGAGTGAACCAGTGGATGCAAGAACCACCCCCCACCCCGCCTCTGTCTCTCTGTAACTTAGCCTTTCAAATAAAAAAAATAAATCATAAAAAGCACATCTATTTGCTGTTATTAGAAAAGCAAAGTCGGCCGGCGCCGTGGCTCAACAGGCTAATCCTCCGCCTTGCGGCGCGGGCACACCGGGTTCTAGTCCCGGTCGGGGCGCCGGATGCTGTCCCGGTTGCCCCTCTTCCAGGCCAGCCCTCTGCTGTGGCCCAGGAGTGCAGTGGAGGATGACCCAAGTCCTTGGGCCCTGCACCCCATGGGAGACCAGGAAAAAGCACCTAGCACCTGGCTCCTGCCATCGGATGAGCGCGGTGCACCGGCCGCAGCGCGCCGACCGCAGTGGCCATTGGAGGGTGAACCAACGGCAAAGGAAGACCTTTCTCTCTGTCTCTCTCTCTCACTGTCCACTCTGCCTGTCAAAAAAAAAAAAATAAAAAGAAAAAAAAAAAGAAAAGCAAAGTCATAGAGATAGAGGAGGGTGAGAAAGACAGAGATCTTCTATCTACTGGTTCACTCTCCAAAACCCCTCAACAGTCAGGGCTGGGCCAGGGCAAAGCCAGAAGCCCAGAACTCCATATGGATCTCTCATTATGGGTGACAGGGGTACAAGTACTTGGGCCATCAGCTGCTGCCTTCCCAGGGATCCTGACTGGAAGCAGAGGAGCCAGGACTCAAGGGCGTTCGGAGACAGGATGCATACATCTCCAGCAGCAGCTGTGCCACAAAGCCGGCTTGTGAATTAATTTTTGTTACAAGCATAACATGCCTGTGGAAAAGCACATACACTCCGCACGTATCGCCTATTTTCAGAGTTAGCACAGCCACTTAACCGGCACCCACGTAGAAAAACAAGATGCCCCCCATCCCCTCCGAAACCCCTGGCTTTTATCAACAGGAGTCAGCAAATCTGGCCCCCGCCTGCTTTTGTAAATACAAGTCCCACTGGCACACAGCCACACCTATCCAGTCTCGCTTTGTCTGTGCTTTTCCATTAGAACAGAAGAGTGAGTGTTTGCAACCAATCCCTGTGCAACCTGAAATAGCTACTATCTGGTTTGTAGGTTCCCACCAGATTAAAAAGTAAAAATAAACAGGTAAAATTAACTTCAGTGATATATTTTATTTACCCAACACAGCTAAAATATTATTTCAGTATGCAACTGATAGTTTAAAAATGGCATATCTGATCTCCTTTCCAGCCCCTTTTCGAATCCAATTCTGAGCTTACTTGGGTGCCATCACCCATGCTTAGCAGTGCACAGCGCTACGATATGGACCACACGGCTCTGGAAGCCCTGCCCCGGGTCTCTGCAGCTGGACGCCCAGCACCCCCGCCTTCTTGCTGACCCCACGGCCAGCCCAGGCACTCTCCTGTCCACAGCAGGGGCAGTTATGCTATAAGCTTCCCCAATTCCTTGAAATATGGCTGTCAAAAACATACTCAGAAATCATCAACTCGCATTGGGTGCTTGGCTCAGTGGTAAAGCTACTGTCCGGGACGCCCACATCACCGTGAGTGCCAGCTCTGCTTCCGATTGTAGCTTCCTGCTTACGTACACTCCAGGAGGCAGCAAATGAAGGCTCAAGGAATTGGGCCCCTGCCACCCACCCAAGAGACCGGATGGAGTTCCCAGCTCCTGGGTTTAGCCTGGCCTAGCCCTGGTTATTTTCAGGGATGGAAGATTAGTCTTTCAAATGAAATGAAAAATAATTTAAAATATTTGAAAACCATTCTCAGAAATCACACAGCTCTTAGTGGGAACATATCCAGAGAAAAGTGGAAGGACCACCTGAACACACAGCTTTGAGAGCACGGACAGGATGAGTGGGTGGGACCTATCAAACCTGTGCTGCTGATAAGGGAAAAACACCACTAAAAGACCCAATAAACACGAAATATTGTAGATGAAGAATGGAAAGAAGAAGAGGGATTGATGAGCATCTTGAAATTACCTTGGGCTGGGGCTGGTGCTATGGATTGAGCCTAAGCCTCTGCCTGCAGCACCGGCATCCTGTAGGGGCGCTGGTTTGTGTTCCAGCTGTTCCACTTCTGATCCAGCTCTCTGCTATGGCCTGGGAAAGCAGTAGAAGATGGCCCAAGTCCTTGGGCCCCTGCACCTGTGTGGGAGACCTGGCAGTGGCTCCTGGCTTCAGATTGGCCCAGCTGTGGCCATTGCGGCCATTTGGGGAGTAAACCAGCAGATGGAAGACCCCTCCCTCTCCCTCTCTCCATTTCTCTCTGCCTTTCAAATAAATTAATAAATCTTTAAAAATAGGTTCTTTATATAGCCAATGTCTTCTACTAGAAAACATTTCAACATCTCAAAGTCACATATCAAGGTAAGTTTCTACTTCGAACAAGATGAGCTCTTCTGAAAAGAATCTCAGGAGATGCTGTGTTTCTGTTTTGCTTGCCTGTGACTTGCCTGTGCACACTGGCACGATACAGTGGCCCGCAGGTCTTTGTAGCAGACACAAACAGCCATGGCATGTCACCAAACTCTGGGTCTCTGTGGGTTTCCTTTTGCTCTAACAGGGTACCCGAGATCGGCTCATTTGTAAAGAACACAGATTTATTTTGGCCCACAGTTCTGGAGGCTGGAAGCTAAAGGCATCGTGGCCTCTGGTGAGGGCCATGACACTGCAGACGGCGAAAGGGCAAGTGAGTTGATGCCAAACCCGACACAACCGCTCTATTCCTAAAGCTGTACCTATGACATTTGGATTTATTAAATAAAAGCTTTCTAAGAAAAGCATTTAAAAAAAAATAAAACCTGACACAGCTCCGGGGCAGCCTGGCTCTAGGAGCCAGCTCCCGTGGCAACTAAGCCTCTCCCAGGAGAAAGGCGTTAATCCCTCTTAATGACCTTGTCAGCTCGCAGTGCCTCACCTCTCTACCCAATCACAGCCAAATTGCAACAGGAGTTTCCTTTGGGAAAAGCTGCATTAAAACCACAGAATTGGGTCTTTGATTAGCTGAACAGTCTAGAAACAAGTTGCCTCCCCCTGCCTCCCCGAACCTCAGTTACCCTACACTTCACACAAGGTGGATAGATGGATCCATGATTTCCAACTTTTTTTTTTTTTTGAGAGGAAGAGAGACAGAGCTTTCATTACCTGGTTCACTCATCTTCCTGCCAAGGCTGAGCCAGGCTGAAGCTGGGAGCTAGGAACTCTACGCTGGTCTCCTACTTGGATGGCGGGGACCCAAGTACTTGAACCATCACCTGCCACCTCCCTCAATGTGCATCAGCAGGAAGCTGGAGTTGGGAGCACAGCCAAGACTCTAACCAGGCACTGGGCTGTGGGATGCAGGCGTTCCAACAAGCAGCTGGACCACCAGGCCAAATGCCCGTTCCCTGCCTCCTTCCCCAGTGTGTTTTTTCCTATGGTAGATTTCCTTTCTTCAAATGAAAGTCTTTAAAAAAAAAGATTTATTACTTTGAAAGGCAGAGTTACAGAAAGAGGTAGAGGGGGAGAGGAGGAAGGGGTGAGAGGACAAGAGAGAGGGGAGAGGGGAGAGGGGAGATGGGAGAGGGGAGAGGGGAGAGGGGAGAAGGGAGAGGGGAGAGGGGAGGGGAGAATCTTTCATCCACTGGTTCTCTTCCCAAACGGTCACAAAAGCTGGAACTGCGTGAGACTGAAGCCAGGAGCCTGGAGCTTCTTCTGGGTCTCCCACATTGGTAGCAGAGACCCAAGAACTTGGGCCATCTTCTGCTTCTTTCCCAAGCCATAAACAGAGAGCTGGATAAGAAGTGGAGCAGCCAGGGCTTGAACCGGTGCCCATATAGGATGCTGGCGAAGCAGGAGGAGACTTAACCTGTTATACTACAACGCCAGGCGTCCATATGAAATTCTAGTGGGAAGTTCCTCAGATAAGGACAGAGCTGCCTTGGTTTAAGGGGGTGGGGGTGAGGTCACCCCCTCATTCCACTCCCAGGCAGCTCTGCTGGTCTCAACTCCTAGGGCCGAGTGAGGCATGCACATCCTTTTCCAGACTGTGGTCTCGGAACCAAACATCCAAATTGCCACAGGTGGGGAGCAGGTGTTTAGTGTAACGGTTAAGGTGTCACGACTCACATCCCTGGACACAGATGTGATTCGTGGCTCTGGCTCCTGATGCCAGCTTCCTGCTAGTGCAGCCCCTGACTCAGGTCATCCATGTGAGGGCCTCAGATTGAGCGCTAGGCTTCCTGGCTGCAGCCTTGGTCCAGCCCTGCCTGTTACAGGCATTCAGGGAGTGACCCAGCAGGTGGATGCTCGCTCTCTATCTGTCCCTGCCCTTTCTCTCTCAAACAGATAAATAAAACTGCCCGGGGGTGCCCAGGGCAGACCTGTAAGAACTGTTCTCTACTGCCCAGGGGCACCTAGGTCATCTTCCAGAACAAACCCAAACTCTTTCTTTACGGGTTCACATCAAACTCGAATTAGTGCCTTTTATTCCAGAAGTCGGCAGGGTCCATGGGGCTGCACTTGTCACTCAGCACCACGTGAGGTTACAGGTTCAGTTCACTTCAGCAGGACTGAAAGAGCAAAAGCCAACTCATGTTCCAGCCAGCAATACCCCCCAAAAATATCACAATTCGTCCTTTTAAAAGTCCCAGCCTAGGGGCCGGCACTGGGGCGTAGCGGGTAAAGCTGCCGCCTGCAGTGCTGGCATCCCATATGGGTACCAGTTTGAGTCCCAGGTGCTCCACTTCTGATCCAGCTCTCTGCTATGGCCTGGGAAAGCAGTGGAGGATGGCCCAAGTGCTTGGTTCCCTGCACCCGCGTGGGAGACCTGGAGGAAGCTCCTGGCTCCAGCACAGCTCCAGCCATTATGGCCAACTGGGGAATGAACCAGCAGATGGAAGACCTCTCTCTCTCTCTCTGCCTCTCTTTCTCTCTGTGTAACTGCCTTTCAGATAAATATTTTTTTTAAAAAAAGTCCCTGCCTAGCATGCACAGAGATTAGATAAAATATGGCCCATAGGATCACATGCTTTCTCAAGAACAGATCACTCCTGGAGAGGATGGAGGCCAAAGAAGAGGAAAATGATGCAAAAGACCCACGCTGGAGATGGTGAAATGCTCTTGGACTTGGGCTGCAGTGCTCAGCAAGAAACGACTTTCACTGGTTTTCAAGATCTCGCGTCTGAGAGAGCCCAGAGAGAAAAGAGCTGTTAACTGGCTGCCGTGGGCAACCCCACGCCCTGAGAGGTGCCCACGAGTGCAGTTTGTGAAACTTGCGTGGGAGAAGCCCTACAGGGCTCTGGGGAGCAGAGCCTCACGGGTTCTGGGCCTGCTCATTCTCTGTTCTCCCTGCAACCCAAGGCGGCGCTGGATACAAACATGCAGAAGGACATCGCCTTGCTTCTCAGGATTTTTATTTTTAGTTAGACAAAGGGACGTGGAGAACAGCCTATGAATGGGCGACGTCAACCACTATTAAGGATTCCGGGCACCTGTGAGGAAGGGCTTTCTATGGAAAGGCAATGATGGTGTGTGTGTGTGTGTGTGTGTGTGTGTGTACATTAACAACAGTTCAAGACTAAAGAGCACTGCTTACTGTCTGTGCCTCCCCAAATTGCCTGGTCACTGTCATGGTAGAGAAACTCAGCCTCTCACAGGAGACAAACGACCCACCCCAAGCTGCTGCCCAGGCAAGCGGAGCTAAACTTGAGCTCTCTTACCAAGCCATGTGGCATCAGGGACCGACGAGGCTACAGGGGCCCTGGGACCCGGTCCCAGCCACCGTGAGACCTGGGGCCAGGCACATTCTCTCCAACTTTCCACTTCTATGTTTATGAAATTTGAGGCTGCAGTTGTTGGTACTAAAATGCCAATGTTTAGCATTTTTCCCTCTTGATTACAGAAATTATACATGCTGATTGTAGGGAAAGTAATCAAATGTAAAGAAGAAAATTAAAAACATATATTAAAAATATATCTATAATCTTACCATCTGGAAGTAACCATTGCTAACAACTGATATGTTTATTTTAGGAAACTGTCCTTAAAAGTTTATCTTGTTAAAAAAAATAGTGGGGCCAGTGCTGTGGCATAGGGGGTGAGGCTGCCTTCTGCAGTGCCAGCATCCCATATGTGCACCAGTTTGAGACTTGGCTGCTCCACTTCCGATCCAGCTCTCTGCTATGGCCTGGGAAAGCAGTGGACGATGGTCCAAGTCCTTGGGCCTCTGTTGTATGGGAGACCCAGAAGACTCTCCTGGCTCCTGGCTCTTTGCTCTTGGCTCCTGATCGACCCATCTCCGTCCACTGCAACCATCTGGAGAATGAACTAGTGGATGGAAGATTTCGTTCTCTCTGTGTCTCTTTCTCTCTCTAACTCTGCATTCCAAATAAATAAATAAATCTTAAACAAACAAACAAAAAAAAGAAGATAGAAATAGTCACCCAAGTGGCGGAGAGGAAGATGTGTTTTCATTTTTAAGCTAAAATCTCTGAACACCTTTGATGAAAACAATCTCAGCTACTGAAGAATCGACTTTTTCTTGACTCTCGCCTCCACTCAAAGTAGAAGAAAGCTTCACAAAGCTCACAGAAAAGGTGTATTATGAAAAAAAACCTGTGGATTTAAAAATTTTTGCACCAAAATAAACTCTCCTTTTAAAAATGTTAACTTATTTTCATCTGCTTGCAAGGATGAGCCAGAGAGAGAGACACATACAGAAACAGAGAGATCCTCCACCCACTGGTTCACCCCCCAACAGCCCACGGCAGACAGGGCTGGACCAGGCCATAGCCAGGAGCCCACAGCTGCATCCAGGTCTCCCATGTTGGTAGCAGGAGCCCAAGCTCTGGAGGCATCACCTGCCGCCTCCAGGCTGCATCAGCAGGAAATGGACCCAAGGAGCTGGGATTTGAACTGACCCTCGGATATGGGACACCAGCATCCCAGGCAGCAGCTTAGCCCACGGCACTGCAAGGCTGACGACCCCTAAACTCCTATTTTAATTCCATGAACTTATTGAAGCCCCTTCAGATGTATCAGCTATGTTGCAGAATTAAGTAAGTAAATAACAAAGCCAGACGAAAACATAGGTGGGTCATCCATCTACTCATCCCCGACAGGGCTGATCCCACGTGCTCCCACCCAGAGCAATTAAACGTCAAAAAGGAAAATACGATCAATTTAATGATATATGAAAATGAAGGTGCCTGCACAACAGCCTACATCAGCAACGCAAGGAAAGTGAGAGGATGATTTCACATTTACTAACAGTTTTGTGAAAGATAATATACTTAGCATATCAATTCAAGTAAATCAATGCACACTTCACTATCCCAACGGTGAAACCAGAAGAGGTGATAAACAGATGGGAAATAAAAACACTCACAAAAAAACCACAGGGGCCGGTGCTGTGGCGTAGCAGGTTAAGCCACAGCCTGTAGTGCTGGCATTCCATATGGGCACCGGTTCAAGGCCCGGCAGTCCCACTTCCAATCCAGTTCTCTGCTCTGGCCTGGGAAAGCAGTAGAAGATGGCCCAAGATCTTGGGCCCCTGCACTCACGTGGGAGACCCAGAAGAGGCTCCCAGCTCCTGGCTTCAGATCAGCCTAGCTCCGGCCGTTGCAGCCATATGGGGAGTGAACCAGCAGATGGAAGACCTCTCTCTCTCTGTGTGTGTGTAATTCTGACTTTCAAATAAATAAATAAATGAATATTTAAAAAAAAAGAAAAATACACAGGACACTAAAGAGCTGTGGTTAATCTGAAAATGTTGAAACTTACGAGTAATAAAAAAAAATGCAAACAAAGCTGACAAGGAATGACTAAGTGAGCACAGTTGAGGGAGGCGAGAATGCGCCTCTATTGATCTCTCAGAGCCCTGCCTGTGCCAGGGGAGTTTTAATGTCCCGTGGACAGCTCATTACTTGCATGCGGTCATTGAGTGCGCGCAAGCCTGTCCTTCTCTGTGGGTATTACGTGTGGGCTGTGGGTTCGGGCCAAGCTGGGGGTAAAACCCAGGCTCTGTGACTCCTTGTGTGTGTAAGTGTGTATGTGTCAGTGTGTATGTCAGTGTTTGTATGCGTGTGTTAGTGTGTGCCTGTGCCAATGTGTGTGTCAGAGTGTGTCAGTGTGTGTGTCTGTGTCAGTGTGTGTCAATGCTTGTGAGTCTGCTTGTGTGTCAATGTGTGTGCATGTTGGTGTGTGTCAGCATCAATGTGTGTCAATGTTGTGTGTCAGTGTGTGAGAATATATGTGTGCATGTGTCAGTGTGTGTGCCAGTGTGCATCAATGCGTGTGTGCCTGTGCTTCAGTGAAAGTGTGTGAGTATGTGTGCATGTGTCAGTTTGATTTCACCTCCCATTCTGTACAGTGGAGATCCTTCAAGTTCCCATCTCACGCTGACATCATAGGAAGTCACTGAAATCCCACAGAGCTGCAGAGACGTGCCGTTACAACCACAGTGCGCTGGCCACTATGGTGTTCCTGGAGCTCTGATTCCTGTAATGACACTCCTTACTTGGCAGAGAAACAAAACTCCACTGTCGCTGTCTACAATTATGGAAGATGCATGTAACAATTTGACAAAGTCAGCAAACTTCTCCTTTGAGAAAATAAAGTTGAGCAAAACTATAGGAAGTTATGTATAAACACAAAAACCAATTGCACTGGACCAGCGCTAAGCTAAGCCATCACCTGCGATGGCGGATCCCATATCAGAGTGTTCATTCGAATCCTGACTGCTTCACTTCCCAAGGCAGCTAACTGCTAACACGCTTGTGAAGGCAGCAGAGGATGGCCCAAGTGCTTGGACCCCTACCACCCATGTGGGAAACTCAGATGGAGTTCCAGGCTCCTGACTTCAGCCTGGCCCAGCCTGGCTCAGGCTCTGCCAAAGTGACCATTTGGGGAGTAAAACAGTAGATGGAAGATCTATTTTTCTCTGTGTCTCCCTCTCTTTCTGTACTCTTTCAAATAAATAAAAACAAATCTTGTTTTTTAAGATTATTTTATTTATTTTGTGCTTTTTTTTTGACAGGCAGAGTGGACAGTGAGAGAGAGAGAGAGACAGAGAGAAAGGTCTTCCTCTGCCATTGGTTCACCCTCCAATGGCCGCTGCGGCTGGTGCTCCGCGCTCATCCGATGGCAGGAGCCAGGTGCCAGGTGCTTTTCCTGGTCTCCCATGGGGTGCAGGGCCCAAGCACTTGGGCCATCCTCCACTGCACTCCCTGGCTACAGCAGAGAGCTGGCCTGGAAGAGGGGCAACCGGGACAGAATCCGGCACCCCAACCGGGACTAGAACCCGGTGTGCCGGCGCCGCAAGGCAGAGGATTAGCCTGTTGAGCCACGGCGCCGGCCAAGATTATTTGAAAGACAGAGTTACACAGAGAGGTAGAGCCAGAGAGAGAGAAAGGTCTTCCATCTGCTGGTTCACTCTCAAATTGGCCACAATGGCTGATCTGAAGCCAGGAACCAGGAACTTCCTCCAGGTCTCCCATGTGGGTACAGGGCCCAAGTGCTTGAGCCATCTTCCACTGCTTTCCCAGGCCATAACAGAGAGCTGGAATGGAAGTGGAGCAGCCAGGACTCAAACCGGCACTCATATGGGATGCCAGCACTGCAGGCTGGGGTTTTAACCCTCTGCATCACAGCACTGGTTCCAACACATCTTTTAAAAAGTCAATTGTATTACTGAACCTAGCAACGAAGTAGAAACTCTTCTTTCCTAGTTATAATAGCTATAAAAATTAAATAGATGAGACTTAGTAATTCAAAAAACATACAAGCTACTAAAATTGAAATGAAGAAAGAGTTCACTAAATAGAGAGGATCAGAATACTACTGACAGGGACTGGCACTGTGGTGCAGCAGCTTAAAGCTCTGGTCTGCAGTGCCAGCATCCCATATCGGTGCAGGGTTCGTGTCCTGGCTGCTCCACTTCCAGTCCAGCTCTCTGCGAATGGTCTGGGAAAAATAGCAGAAGATGGCCCAAGCGCTTGGGCCCCTGCACCTATGTGGGAGACCTGGAAGAAGCTCCTGGCTCCTGGCTTCAGCCTGACCTAGCACTAGCTGTTGAGGCCATCTGGGGAGTGGACCAGTGGATGGGAGATCTCTCTCTCTCTCTCTCTGTCTCTTTCTCTCTCTTTCTCTGACTCTGCCTTTCAAATAAATAAATATATCTTTATTTTTTTAAAGGAAAATATCCTTTCTTTTACCCAGTACAGTTATTTTGTTAAATTATTGCAACCAGGTTAAAGTTGAACATAACTTCAAGCATTGCTCTTCTTGCTGACCTTTGTCTTTAAAAAAAAGATTTATTTATTTATTTGAAAGGCAGAGTTATGCAGAGAGATCAGGAGAGGCAAAGAGAGAGCGAGAGCGAGAGAGAGAGAGAGCGCTTCCATCCACTGGTTCACTCTGCAATTGGCCACAATGGCCGGACCTGCACCAATCCAAAGCCAGGAGTCAGGAGGTTCCTCCTGGTCTCCCACACAGCTGCAGGGGCCCAAGGACTTGGGCCATCTTCTACTGCTTTCCTAAGCAATAGCAGAGAGCTGGATGGGATGTGGAGCAGCCAGGACTAGAACTGGCACCCGTATGAGATGCCAGCACTGCAGGTGGCAGCTTTACCCACCACGCCACAGCACTGACCCCAACCTTTGCCTTTGAAAGAACTGAGTAGATAGAAATGCAGACAGACAATGCAGGGCCCTGAGCAGCGGTATGATGGAGATGGGATACAGAACCTCTCCCCACCTCTGTTGCTAGATTTTTGTAAATGCAGAAATTAACACCTGCTGACAAAATGATTGTGCAGATCAAACTGCCCGAGCTGTGGCATGCTCTCAGCACCACACCTGCACCCTCCATGTACAAACTGTCCACGTCATTACGCTTACTGGGGACAGTCACTAGATTCCATCTGTCCACTGCCTGCCTGCTCTAAATATCAGTTTCTTAAGAAGGAAGACACTGCCAACGACACAGAAGTCCAGCTCAGCTCCGCAGACTTCTACAGGTACTTCCCCAGGCCTCGGCTTCCTCATCTGTAAAATGGAGACAATGCTAATACTCAGATTCTTCAAAAATGGCATCACAAGATACGGTTATTTTGATGGAAAAAAATTCAGAAAGTCACACATATCAAGGGTTTTCAAAAAATTCAAGAAATGTACACAATTAAAAAAAAAAAACTAGGCATGGCCGGCGCCGTGGCTCAACAGGCTAATCCTCCGCCTTGCGGCGCCGGCACACCGGGTTCTAGTCCCGGTCGGGGCGCAGGATTCTGTCCCGGTTGCCCCTCTTCCAGGCCAGCCCTCTGCTGTGGCCCAGGAGTGCAGTGGAGGATGGCCCAGGTGCTTGGGCCCTGCACCCCATGGGAGACCAGGAAAAGCACCTAGCACCTGGCTCCTGCCATCGGATCAGCGCGGTGCGCCGGCCGCAGCACGCTGTCCGCGGCAGCCATTGGAGGGTGAACCAACGGCAAAGGAAGACCTTTCTCTCTGTCTCTCTCTCTCACTGTCCACTCTGCCTGTCAAAAAAAAAAAAAAAAAAAACATGCATGGATCTGAAAATAATTGTGCACCAAAATAAACCTACCTTTTAATTCTATTTATCTATAAACCTTTTGTAAATACCCTGTAAGACTGTGTGTTTGTCAGCAGTGTGTGAATCGGGGATCTCTGAGATACAGACATCAAAACAGGATTAAATGTAGGAGACCTTGCGACTGGAGTTGTAGTGTAGTAGATTAAGCTGCTGCCAGCCCATACTGGAGCATCAGTTTGAATCCTGGCTGTTCCGCTTCCAATCCAGCTCCCTGCTAATGCACTGGGAAGGTAACAGATGATGGTCCAAGTGCTTGGGCCCCTGCTACCCATGTGGGAGATACAGATGGAGTTCCAGGCTCCCGGCTTTGGCCTGGCACAGTCCTTCCTGGCTGTTGCAGTCATTTGAAGAATGAACCAGTAGATAGAAATCAATCAACTGGGGCCAGTGCTGTGGTGCAGTGGGTTAACGCCCTGGCCTGAAGCACCGGCATCCCATATGGGTGCCAGTTTGAGATCCGGCTGTTCCACTTTCAGCTCTATGCTACGGCCTGGGAAAGCAGCAGAAGATGGCCCAGGTCCTTGGGCTCCTACACCTGCCTAGGAGACCTGGAAGAAGCTCCTGGCTTCTGGCTTTGGATCAGCACAGCTCCGGCTGTTGAGGCCAATGGGGAGTGAACCAGTGGATGGAAGACCTCTCTCTCTCTCTCTCTGCCTCTCCTCTCTCTGTGTAACTCTGACTTTCAAATAAATAAATCTTTTAAAAAATCAACCAACCAACCAACCAATCTCTTTCACACAAAACCCCTTAGGGGAAACACCCATGAGAAGTGACTGGTAGGAGGCCTGGGGAGCTGTGAGGCTGAGATGCAGGTCTTTCTTTGCAAAGGAGAGAGGAGGAAGGAAAAGTGGAAAAGGCTCGTAGGGCTCTGTGTGCCTGAGAAAGGCTGGCAAGGCCATCAGGGCATCCTGGAGCCAGCGATGCTGCCAGAGGAGCCTCGTGTCTCTTGGCAACAGGCCTGCCTTGGCGTCCCTGCCAGGTCCTGTCACTGGCTAAGAGATTCAGAGATAAAGCCCCGGGCACAGCAGCTGGCACCCGCAGGGTCAGTTGCATTCCCATCATGCAGGTGTTCGGGCATAATGTCACCACTACTCCAGTGTATGGAGCAACTGTAACCCTTGGGGCACCGCCTGGTGCATGGTGACCACTGTGAAAGTGGCTGTTATCATCAATGCTGGAAACAGCATCTGTACAAAGGCACCAATAACCTCATTTTCAAAGTTGATGCCTGGGATTATAGAACTATTACTATACACCTTTTTTGCAAACCCTTGCTCTATCTACTAGAACAACCATGCAGAACAAAACTCTTTTGTTTCTGTATCTATCCTCCCCGGAACACCTACTTCACACATGTTCACAGCATACGCTCAATAAATGTTTGCTAAATAAGCGATGGTTTCAACATCTCAGGGAAATTAACACTGACATGATCTTGAGATACACGCACGCTTAATCTTATCTTTGAAATAAGTTAATATCCAGGGGCCAGTGCTGTGGCGTAGCAGGTAAAGCTGCCGCCTGCAGTGCCAGCACCCCACATAGGCACTGGTTCGAAACCTGGCTGCTCCACTTCCGATTCAGCTCTCTGCTATAGCCTGGGAAAGCAGCAGAAGACGGCCCAAGTCCTTGGGCCCCTGCACTCATGTTGGGGACCTGGAAGTAGCTCCTGGTTCCTGGCTTTGGATGGGCACAGCTCCAGCTGTTGTGGCTATCTGGGGAGTGAACCAGCGGATGAAAGACCTCTCTCTCTCTCTCTGCCTCTCTGCCTCTCTCTGTGTAACTGTGATTCTCAAGTAAAATAAATAAATCTTTAAAAAAAGAAAGTTGTTCATATCCATGGATTCACATCTCTAGATTAAACATGAAAGAATGGAAAATATTCAGAGGAAAAAAAATTGAGCATGTACTAAAATCTAAACTTTTTTTGGTATTTGTTTCCTACACAATACAAATATAACAATTCATTACCCAGCATTTACTTTGTATTAGGTATTATAAATAACCCAGAGATTGTTTAAAGTGTATGAGAAGGGGCAAGTGGGTGTCCCATATGAGTGCCAGTCCAAGTCCCAATTGCTCTGCTTCTGACCCAGTTCCCTGTTAATGTGCCTAGGAAAGCAGCAGAAGATGGCCCAAGTGCTTGGGTCCTTGTCACACAAGTGAGAGACCTGGATGGAATTCTGGGCTCCTGCCTTCAGCCTGACCCCGTGCTGGACACTCTAGCATTTGGGCAGCGAACCAGTAGACAGAAGCACACTCTCCCCCACATCCCTTGGCTTCTTTGTAATTCTGCCTGTCAAACTAATAAAATTAAACTTAAAAAAAGATGTACATTCCTTTAGAAAGATAAAGTATGGGGTGGCGCTGTGGCGTAGCAGGTAAAGCTGCCAGCTGCAGTACCTGCATCCCATATAGGCACAGGTTGGAGTCCTGGCTGCTCCAAATCCGATACTGCTCCCTGCTAATGCACCTGGGAAAACAATGGAAGATGGTCCAAGTGCTTGGGCCTCTGCACCCACATGGGAGACCCAGATGAAGCTCCTGGCTTTGACCTGGCTCAGCCCTGGCTGTTGTGGCAATTTGGAGAGTGAACCAGTGGATGGAAGACCCCTCTCTCTCTTTCTGCCTCTGCTTCTCTGTAACTCTGACCTTCAAGTAAAATAAATATCTTTTGAAGTGACACCCTGACAGTAGGGACTCCATTTTAGAGCACTTGAGACTTCATCTTGAGGAAGCATCTCCCGACCATGAGACTGTGGGGTCTCAGACAACCGTGGTCTAAAACTAAGACAGTAACAGTACACTACATCCTGCTTGGCAAAACACAGAAATCCCCTAGAATGACTGCTCAAGCTTAAAACAGATAAGGCTGCACCTGGATTAATGTTGAGACTGTAATTTGTCTATGTCCCACATATGACTTGGGTCGGTACTTGGACTAATGTGAAGATTGTGATTGGCACTGTCAAGATTGTAATTGATAGTAGTTTTGCCTATGCTTTAGGTCAGCTTGACCCTAGTAACCATGTATCACCCTTCCCTTGTGGTTTTTGCCTTCATAAATCCTCTTGCT
Organism: Sylvilagus floridanus; assembly: GCA_949820135.1. Taxonomy (NCBI): domain Eukaryota; kingdom Metazoa; phylum Chordata; class Mammalia; order Lagomorpha; family Leporidae; genus Sylvilagus; species Sylvilagus floridanus. Next base: position 86,813,825 of record OX463231.1, read on the forward strand.
ATGAACTTTGGGTTGAGAGTTCCCTAGGGCATGAGCTCGTTTGCCACCACCAGCAATAAAGCACTGTCAAATTTTATCAATGTGTGGTGCTCCTCTGTTTGCACTTAAAAAAAAAAAAGAAAAAAGAAATGAAAATATGTTCATGGATTCCATGCAAATCGCACAGCACTATATGTGAGTTGACATGCACAGATGCTGGTATCCGTGGGGCTGTGGTCCTGGAAGCAGTCACATGTGGTTCTGACTGTATTTCGTGTATCCCAGGTATCTCCATCTCTGGCCTCCTCTGCCCATCCTTTAATCTATCTTCTTTGTTTTTTTTTTTTGACAGGCAGAGTGGACAGTGAGAGAGAGAGAGACAGAGAGAAAGGTCTTCCTTTGCCGTTGGTTCACCCTCCAATGGCTGCCGCGGACGGCGTGCTGCGGCCGGCGCACCGCGCTGATCCGATGGCAGGAGCCAGGTGCTAGGTGCTTTTACCTGGTCTCCCATGGGGTGCAGGGCCCAAGCACTTGGGCCATCCTCTACTGCACTCCCGGGCCACAGCAGAGGGCTGGCCTGGAAGAGGGGCAACCGGGACAGAATCCTGCGCCCCGACTGGGACTAGAACCCGGTGTGCCGGCGCCGCAAGGTGGAGGATTAGCCTGTTGAGCCACGGCGCTGGCTAATCTATCTTCTTAAGGGTGCATTTCAGAGACACTATCCTTCCCCCTTCAACTACCTCACCACACACACGTGCACCAGGGTTTAATAAAAATTTTAATGTCAGAATTTACACTTTTTAAATTTTTAACTATTTATTTGAAAAGGAGGGAGAGAGAAGGAGAAAGAGGAGCTGGGGGGAGGGAGGGAGGGAGACAGAGGAAGGGAGAGAGAGGGGAAGAGACAGAATTTCCATCCACTGGCTCATTCTTCAAATGCCAACAAAAGCGAGTGTGGGTGGGGGCCAAAGCCAAGGGCTCCCATGTAGCTGGCAGGAATCCAGTCATTACTGCTGCCTTCCAGAGTCTGCATTAGCAGGAACCTGGAGACAGGAGGTGGAGTTGGGACTTGATCCAGGTACTCCCATATGGGATGCAGGTATGTTAACTGCTAAGCTAAACACCTACTCCTACACTGATTTTTTTTTTTCTTTTTTAGATGAATGAAACACTTCCAAGCCCCAGCCGCTGGTCACTACCTGGGGGACAGCAGCTGGCAGCTGCACATTCCTAAGGCAGCTTGGAATGCAGCATACTGGACAGCTGTTTGGGTGCTGCTGTGAGGTTGGTATGCAAGAGGCTCATTAAAGGGACCAAAGCCTGCAGGATTGAGACGACAGAAGCAGAACTGGGCAAGTACAGGGGGAGGTGGAGATAAGGTACAGGCACAACCAAACCCAGAGGGAACCCTGGAGATGCCCTGAGGGGTGGTTGAGATGGCCCAGTCTTTGTACCCCCTGAATCACGTGTCACTGGATGTATCTGACCCTGACAATGGCCATGAACTCGGACCAGGGAGCTCTGCAGCTGATACACCCCCTGAAAGGCCCATGCTGACAATTGCCTGGGCAGGGACTCCCAACAGCCAGGCTTGAAGGGATGGCACATCACAGGGTCAGCATGTCAACCACTCTCCGCCCATTCCAGTGACACACAGAGTGACAGTGGAATGTGCCTAATTCCACAGCAACAGGAAGTTCCAGCCCAACCACATTCAGGGTCCTGGGGACAAACTGTTGGCCTGCAGCAGACTGTGATAAACATTCACTTAGATGCAATGTGCCGTGGGGAACAACACTGCACAGGCCAAGTTCGTGGCTGACTGTCACTCTCTATATCCTAGGTCACAGTGGTCTTCATCAAACATGCACGGATAACGCACAAACAAGGGGTCAAGAGAGGATCCCCAGGTCGTGCCATCATGTAAGTTAAAGATCACTTGGGAGGGGTCAGTGCCATGGTGAATTAGGCTAAACCTCCACCTGCAGTGTCCGCATCCTACATGGGCACTGGTTCAAGTCCCAGCTGCTCTACTTCCAATCCAACTCCCCACTAATGAGCCTGAGAAAGCAGCGGAAGGTGGCCCAAGTCCTTGAGCCCCTGTACCCATGTGAAAGACCCGAAAGAAGCTCCTGGCTCCTGGCTGTGGTCAGGCCCAGCCCTGGCCATAGCAGGCATTTGGGGACTGAACCAGCAGGTGGAAGATTCTTTCCCTCTCTCTCATTCTCTTTCTCTCTACTTCTGTGTATCTCTGCCATTCAAATAAATAAATATTTTGGGGCCGGCGCTGTGGCGTAGCAGTTAAAGCCGCCACATGAAGCACTGGCATCCCATATGGGGGCAGATTCTAGTCCCAGCTGCTTCTCTTCTAATCCAGCTCTCTGCTATGACCTAGGAAAGCAGTAGAGGATGGCCCAAGTCCTTGGGCCCCTGCACCCACATGGGAGACCTGGAAGAAGCTCCTGGCTCCTGGCTTCAGATTGGCCCAGCTCCGGCCATTGTGGCCATCTAGGGAGTGAACCAGCCAATGGAAGACCTCTCTCTCTCTTTGCCTCTGCCTCTCTGTAACTCTGCCTTTCAAATACATAAATAAATTTTAAAAAATAAACATTTTTATTAAAAAAAATCACTTGAGACTGGCACTGTGGCTCACTAGGTTAATCCTCCGTCTGCAGTGCTGGCACACTGGGTTCTAGTCCTGGTTAGGGCACTGGATTCTGTCCTGGTTGCCCCTCTTCCAGGCCAGCCCTCTGCTGTGGCCCGGGAGTGCAGTGGAGGATGGCCCAAGTGCTTGGGCCCTACACCCACATGGGAGACCAGGAGAAGCACCTGGCTCCTGCCTTCGGATCAGCGTGGTGCACCGGCCGCAGCAGCCATTGTGGGGTGAACCAATGGAAAAGGAAGACCTTTCTCTCTGTCTCTCTCTCTCTCACTGTCCACACTGCCTGTCAAAAAAAAAATCACTTGAGACCTGGCATAAAGTCCATGGACCACTAAGCTGGATTCAGAGAACTTGCTCATAAAACACAAAGCTGGCAAAAAGAAGCCAGTGGCACTATGACCTGACACACAACCATCAGGATTGATCTAGACTTAACAATCAAATTTTTTTTTCCAAAATGAGACTTAAAAATGCACATTTCATTCTCCATGCCACACCTTGGAAAATCTATGTCTTCCTGCAGTGGAGCCCTATATCCTGAATGCCCCTGGCTCCTGGTCACAGACAGTGTCTGGCAAGACTGTTCCTATCTCTCCAAAGGGAACATGAAAAAAAAAGTCAAAAACCTCATCAGTCATCCTCCTTATTGCTAGAATGTGGCCATGGGATTCAGGCTCTGAGCAAAGGCTGGGGACGGAGTTCCGGGTTGGCCAGCTTCCACACTCTGGCCGCAGAGTCCCTTGGAGGGCAGACTCTGTTGTGCCATTCTAGAAGTTCCTTGGGAATCTCACCCAAAAGCCCATTTCGTGGTCTCTCCCAGGATCCTGAGAACTCTGCCCCTCAGGATCCCTTCCAGCCTAAACCTGCTAGAGGTGACCTGGTTGTGTACATCTCAAACCCCAAGCTGCATGTTTCCTATCCATCCCAAGTGGGATTCTGAACTTCTTAAGGCCAAGCACACTCACACCAAACACAACAGATGCTCTCCATTGATGCGGCTTAGTTCCCAACAAGCTCATCACAGGTGAGGGTGGACTATAAATTTTTTAAAACGTCCTTAATGCACCTAAACCTGCCAAACATCATAGCATGGACTGGTCCACCTTAAACATGTCCACTCACCATCAGCCCGATGTTGGGCATTGCAGGAGAGCATCAGAATGCCTATCAAAGCCCAGGGGAAGATCAGAGTTCAAAAGCTGAATGATGGCTTCTACTGGGTGTGTATCACTCTTGTACCATTGTCAAGTCAAACATTCCCACGTACAACTATGGTGCGTCAGTGGCCACCTGTATTCTGCAGAAACCCAGTATACAAGGTTGTAGATTGTATTGTAGATTGTAGATGGGGTGGATCTGCTGTAGCATCGTCTTGTTGCCCTTCCTCACTCTAAACCTCTAGGGCTCCAGTGAGCCTATGGGAGAAAGGACAAAGTCCATATAAGGTTATTGCAGAAGGCCCTTCTTACATGGGACTCAAGCTATTTGGGAGGTGGAAGGCAGAGGAAGCTTCATTGGCTGTCATGCCTTTTGTTCTACCCTAACAAATTAATCCTGTTTGCAAGCACACCCTGCCACTTTGGATTTCCTTAACCGTTCTCATCTACCCTTCCTTCTTCCTCCCATGTCCACCATGACTGTATCCACCGTGGCTCTCTCTGCCAGAAGAACCCCTACGAACCTCTCACTAGTACTTCTCCCCATTTCAAAGGTGATAACTTCAACAGTCTCTGGGCACTCATGGGCCTGCCTGCAGATGGAACTCTGCTCCAGGGAGGAGCTCAGTCATCCATCTTTGTGTTAAGGCACACGGGTGAATCACTCATACTGCAAGGATGGTGAATCGCCCTGCCATCTACCAATCCTAGCAGGAAGCCGGTCCGCAAAGGCACCTGCTACAAAGCAACTGGTCGGGCCAGTCCAGTTGCCACACAGAGCAGAGTCCTGGAAAGGCAAGAATTCCACAGACACGGGGAACGTTCAGCTCAGAACCTCCCAGGCGTCAGTGAGACCATGAGCAATGAGAAGAAGACAAAGACAAGGCCGATTTTTTTTCTCACGTTCTGTTTACAAGCACTAGGTTATTATCATTCTGGAGAGCAGGAAGCGCTCGGCTCTGTAAGTCAGATACATGCATCAGTCTCCGCAGTTTTCCTGGTGGAAAATAATGAAGACGGATGGAGACAAAAACAGAAGTGTACACAAAGACCGGATGGAGGAGGTGAGCGATCCCCTCCTGCTGGAGGAATCAGGCAGGAAAACGGAGGACACCACAGATGGTGAGATCCAGCTCTCCACACACGTTCTCACAGCATCACTATGATTTAAAAAAAAATCGCATATGACACACTCGTAACCTGACCTGCTCACAGAAGCAGTCCAAGGACAGCTGAGACAGTGGTGGGTGGAGTTCTCTCCTCAGCTTACTACTACTTTTGTTTTTTTGGTTTTTTTTTTGGTAAGATTGTATTTATTTTATTTGAGAGGTAGAGTTACAGACAGAGAGAGGGAGAGACAGAGAGAGAGGTCTTCCTTCCATTGGTTCACTCCCCAAATAACCACAACAGCCAGAGCTGAGCCGACCAAACCCAGGAGCCAGGAGGTTCTTCCCAGTCTCCCACATAAGTGCAGGGGCCCAAGCACTTGGCCATCTGCCACTGCTTTCCCAGGCTATAACAGAGAGCTGGTTGGAAGTGGAGCAGCCGAGACTCAAACCGGTGCCCATATGGGATGCCGGCACCAAAGGCAGAGGGTTAACCTACTGTGCCACAGCACTGGCCCCCTCAGCTTAATTCTAAGAAATGCAGAGGAACTTACGGGAGAAGGGGAAGTGATAGGCACTGTGGGAAACACGTCACCTTTGTGTTCACCATAGCTGGGAACGGGACACCCGGCCAGGCTGAGAATCCTGTCGACTGTGAGCAGATATCAGCAAGCTTGATGGTGAGCTGGAGTATATAAAAAGGCTTCCCCTCGAGTGGGGAGGAAGTTTTTGCCAATGGAGTTCCCACACCACTACCAGAGACCAGTACCTCGCTCAGAGGGAGAAGGCTCACGGAGAGCTGATGTGTGTGCACAGACAACACAGTGAGAAAGGACCAACTGCAAGGGGCCAGGCGAGTCCTCAGCAGAGTAATGTCTGTGACATGAAGAATGTCCGCACCCCCAGAGCCCAGGAAAGCGGGGTCTCAGAAATCAAACAGGGCTCAGTGAAATCATCAAGCACCTTTACAGGTGTTTCTGGAATGCAATGAGGTGGGCTGGCGGAAGAATAAAAGGCAGTCACATCTGCAAAACTCCTTGCCCACTGGGGTGTTGAATTTGCTTAAGATGAACATATAGGGGCCGGTGCTGTGGCACAGTAGGTAAAGCAGCCGCCTGCAGTGCTGCATCCTTATGGGTACTGGTTTGAGTCTCTGCTGCTCTGCTTCCCATCCAGCTCTCTGCTATGGCCTGGGAAAGCAGTAGAAGATGGCCCAAGCCCTTGGGCCCCTGCACCCACATGGGAAGACCTGGAGGAAGCTCCTGGCTCCTGGCTTTGGATTGGCACAGCTCTGGCCATTGTGGCCAATTGGGGAGTGAACTAGCAGATGGAAGACCTCTCTCTCTCTCTCTGCCTCTCCTCCTCTCTTTCAAATAAATAAATAAATCTTAAAACAACAACAACAACCAAAAAAAAAAAAAGAGTTGAACATGCAAAGACTATAGGATGGAAAGAGGAGACTGGCAATAAAAATACAGAATGCAAAAAATATATATAATGCATATGAACAAAATTGGCATTTTGAGATTTGATGATTGATTATAGCCCTTGTCTATACTCTTGAGGAACAGTGGTTTCCTACTTACTACCTGGTGGATTCTTTATGTAGTGTGTGTGGGGGGGTTAAGCTTGTGATTATAAAGAGAACTGAAAGTTAGTCACTGCAAAAATTAAAGAAAAAATAAGCAAAGAAGGAGGGAGAGTGGGAGTGGGGGAGGGAGGGTAGGGTGGGAAGTAGTATTGCACTCTTAAGATTGTACAAATGAAATACATGAAATCTGTTTTCACAAATAAAAGATTTTCAATGGAGTTTTCAGGATGGTTTCACAGATTTGAAGAATGTATGTGAAGCACCCGACACATGGTAATGTGTTTGGAAACAGTGGCAATTACTATTGTGGCATATTACTTCATATATTGGGTTTCCCTTCCTATACCAATAAAAGAAAATACTAAAAAGGGGGGAATAGGAGGGGACTGGAGCTGTGACGCAGCAAGTTAAGCCTCTGCCTGCAGTGCCAGCATCCCACATGGGCACTGGTTCAAGTCCCAGCTGCTCCACTTCCCAACCAGCTCCTTGCTAATACACCAGGGAAAGAAGCAGAAGATGGCCCACGTCCCTGTGCCCCTGCACCCAGGTGGGGGACCCAGAAGAACCTGGCTTCTGCCTGGCCCAGCCCAGGCTGTTGTGGCCATCTGGGAAGTGAACCAGGGGATGGAAGATTTCTCTCCTTCTCTCTCTGTATCTCTACCTTTCAGAAAAATTTTAACAGGGGAGGTAGTGTTAGAGGGGCTCTGGGTATTCTACAGACATTTCCAACCTGGAGAGATGACAGGACGGGCGATGGTTACAGGTGAAACCTCCAGAGACCCATGATCACCTTTGAACACTGCAGAGACTTGTGGAGGCGCTGGACAAAGTGAGAGGCTGGTCCAAGGGTTCAGAAGCAGAGCAGGCAGCGGACTCCCCCAGCTTCAAGGCTGCGGGCCTCAGAGCTGTTTTCTGGACAGGTCTACTTGGGATTATTACGTGACGATATATTTTGAGTCACAAGTGGCCATCCCCACAGGCCAGTTTGAGTTTCCTGAGACCCTTCGTCACCTTAGCCACACTTAACGATGTGCTTGGCAGGGCTCCTGGACTAGGCAATTAGGAAAACTCAGTTACATGCTTCTGCATTTGCAAAAAGGAGCCAATGAATTATGATGTGTTTTCACAAGATGAACATAAAAGGACAGCAACACAGTACGACAGCTAAAACACCCCGCACAGGGAGCCTGCGCTGATGGCGTAGGACCTAACGGTCCAGGCCTCAAGGTTCCCTCCAGGCCTGTCCCGTTCAGGATGTTTACTAAGTGTATCTAGGAGAGGGATTGCGTGGAGGTTAAGTGGACGGATGAGGATGAATCAGTGTTTCCTAAACAGTGGTCATCCAGGCACTGCCTTCATAATTCTCCCACTTCATCCGTATCACCCTGGATTAAGGAATGTCTTTAAAAGGGACTCACTTTTTTGTTTTTTTTTTTTTAAGCAAAGATGCAGAGAGACAGAGAAGATCTTCCATCTGCTGGTTCATTCCACAAAGGGCCACAATGGCCAGGGATGGGCCAGGCCAAAGCCAGGAGCCAAGAGCTTCTTCCAGGTTTCCCATGTGGGTGCAAGGGCCCAAGCACTTGGGCCATCCTCTACTGCTTTCCCAGGCCATAGCAGAGAACTGGATTGGAAGTGGAGCAGCTGGGACTTGAACCAATATCCATATGGGATGCCACCGCTGCAAGGAGAGGCTTAACCCATTGCACCACAGCACCGGCCCCAAATGACTCACTTTTTAACCTTAATTTTTTTTCATCAAAAGAGGTTAATGGATTTGATGTGTTCATTGTATTGTTCTATAAAGCTTATAAAAATTAAAATAATGAGACAACGGTAAAAACGCCAAGTACAGCCTAAAAATCTTCTAAGTTGTATCTCGTGATATGTGTAACAGGCTTTGAAAAACAGGATCAGATGAGATAACGGAGACACAAAATACAACTCAACCAGCTGAGACGATAGGCTCACAAAATGGAATATGACAGAGATAACGTGAAATCCTGCAGGTGGGGCACAGAAGGCAGTGCAGCAGCCCTCACAGGGAAGTCACAGCCTCCCAGAATCACACGGGAAAGAGACCGTGGGCTGCAGGTGACCCAGCTCAGTGATGGAGGTGGAGGTACCTGTATCACCGGGTACACTTGGCTCATCCAACACAACACCTGGATCAGGGAAGTCCTGCCTGGTGCATCCTCTGCTCTTAGAACAGGGCTCAGTGCAGCTGCTCAGAATGGTGAGACTCTGCCCTACAGGATGGCAGTGAGGAGAAAAGCCATGAATGAGAGAAGGACAGAAACCTGTCCACAGAGGAAGGCTTAGGTTCAAAACAAGACTGGGAGATGGCCATCTAGCCTGCAGACAAGCCACCCGTTATAATGATGCCTGGGTCCAACATTGGAGTGTCTGGGTTTAATCCCTGGCTCAGAAAACTGACTCCTGATTCTTGCTGATGGAGACCCCAGGAGGCAGCGGGGATGGCTCAAGTAGTTGGGTCACTGCCACCCACGTGGGAGACCCGGGTTGAGTCTCCAGCTCCTGGTTTGGCTCTTGGCAGGGGGTTGTTGCAAGCATTTGGAAAGTGGAGTAGTGTGGGAGCTCTGTCCGTTTCTCAAGTAAATGAATTAACAATAAACAAGGAGAGCAGGATAGGAAGGGAGCTGAGTTGCAACAGTGAGATAAACAAGGAGAGCAGGATAGGAAGGGAGCTGAGTTGCAACAGTGGTGCTCTTGTCAAAACTAGGCTCAGGGGTGGATATTCCACAGTGGTTAAGATGCCATTTTGGATGCCCACATTCCACATCTGAGTACCCAGTTCAAGTCCCAGCTCCACTTCTGATCCAGCGTTCTGCTAATGTGCACCCTGGTAGGCAGCATGTGATGGCTCAACTACTTGGGTCTCTGTCAACCTATAGAGGAGATCCAGACTGAGTTCCTGGCTCCTGGCTTTGGCTTGCTCCAGGCCCCACTGTTGCTGTCATTTGGAGTCCGAATCAGTAGATGGAAAGTGAGTGTGTGTGTGTGTGTGTGTGTCCTATCTTTCTGTCCCCCTACCTTTCAAATAAAATGAAGAATTAAAATTAGGTTCAATCTAATGGCTCAAGTTCACAAAGACCCACCTAAGGGTCTGAGCTGCCTACACAGTGCATGGACTTTGTGGAAGGCAAAGGGCTTCTGACTGTGGGAAACACCAAGCACAGGCTGATCAACTACTGGTGGGCTGGTGGGGCTGTTGAGAAGGGCTAAGTTCTGGAAGCAGAGCTTGTGACGGGGACTCAGTGCCCTTGGCTTACTGGGTTTTTTTTTTTTTATAAGGAAGAGAAGAAAGTAGGAAGAGAATAAAGAGGTGAGGCAGTGCTTGGTCACAGGGAAAGCCAGCATGGGGCTAGTCCACAGGCTGCTATGCAGCATGGATCACACCACACAGTGAACCCGCATGAGGCAAGGGTGGAAGTGGGGTTGCCTTTCATGCCCCCACAGTGGTAATGGCCCTGCTGGGTGTGTCTTCCTGGAGGAGGAGTAGCCCACCCATCAGCCTAGAGCAGGTCCCCAGAGAAGGAGGCCACCAAGAGCCATCAGAATTTACCATCCACTGCAGAGAGAAGAATCTTGGTGGATCCGCTTCCAGAAAGCGGCTTAAGAGAATGGCCTCTGCATGTCCCTCTCCACCAGGAAATGACTGGTGGGACCGAAATGATTACCTGTATCTTGAGTCTTGACTTCATTCTTAAAAAACTGGGAAAGATCACTTTTTTTGTAGCTCCCATCACGTCTCTGGCAGCCAGGACTCATGAAAAAAATGCCCCTTCCTGAGACTCTAAGAGGTTCCTTAGATGGTTACAAAGGCCACGTTAGGGGGCACATCCCAATTTCACGGGCCGCGAGGCTTTTCCTACTTTGGACACTGCTGTCAGAAGAAGATAGAAAATCTCCACAGCACAATGGCCACAGGGTCCAGCGAGGGGTCTGAGCAAGGCAAGAGGCTGGCAGGACCCCAGAGTGCCATTACCCATCACACACCCACTGCTCCCTGCAGTCACTGTGGTTGTGTCCACAGAATAATGCACTACTGTTTACTTAATTTTCAAAATGGACTTACCTGGGGGCTGGCATTGTAGTGTAGCAGGTTAAGCTGCTACCTGCAACATTGGCAGGCCATCTGGGCACTGGTTCAAAGCCCAGATGCTCTACTTCTGATGTAACTTCCTGCTAATGTGCCTGGGAAAGCAGTGGAAGATGGCCCAAGTGCTTGAGCCCCAGGCACCCACGTGGGAGACCTGGAAGAAGCTTCTGGCTCTTGGCTTCCACCTGGCCCAGTCCCAGCTGTTAAAGCCATTTAAAGAGTGAATCAGGAGATAGAAGATTCTCTCATTCTCTCTCTCCCTCTCTCTCTCTTCCTCTCAATAAATAAAATAAATAAAAATAAATCCTTAAATAAATATTTGTCTCTGTCTCTTCCTCTCTTTCAAATAAAAAATAAATCCTTAAAAATGAACTTACTCAGAACCAAATTTAACTGACTCATCCTAAATCATAACAATGATGAAATAACAATTTGATATGCTAGGTATGTGCATTTTAAATCACCTAGATATAAATCTCTCATTTATAAATGAAGAATAAAGACCTTCCATAACAAACCAGAAATTGAAAGAATTTGTCACCACCTGTCCAAGCCTGCAAAAGATGCTTAAGGATGTGCTGCACACAGAGACATGGTCATCATTACAAAATAAAGTAAAAGAAGAAAATCTCGCAGTAAAAGTACAAAGGAAATTCAAAGTAAAAAGTAGGAACATTTATGGAAAAATGGCAGGGCAAAGTCATTACTTAGCAATAGTCACCTTGAATGTAAATGGCCTCAACTCTCCGGTTAAAAGACACAGACTGGTTGAATGGATTAAAAAAGAAAACCCATCTACTTGCTGCCTGCAAGAAACATATCTTACAAAGATGCACACAGACTGAAAGTGAAAGGATGGAAAAAGATATTCCATGCCAATAGAAACCAAAAAAAAGCTGATGTAGCCAACCTAACATCAGACAAAATAGACTTTAACACAAAAACTGCTAAAAGAGACAAAGGGCACTATGTAATGATTAAGGGATCAATTCAACAGGAAGACCTAACTATTATAAACATATGTGCACCTAATTACAAGTCACCTGGCTATTTAAAAGAAATATTATTAAGAGATCTAAAGGGAGACATAGACTCAAATACAATACTAACGAGGGGTTTCAATACCCCACTTTCAACAATGGACAGATCCACTAGACAGAAAATCAGTGAGAAAAAACAGCAGAGTCAATTGACAATATCGAACAAATGGACCTAACAGATACCTACAGAACATTTCACCCTAAAGTTGAAGAAAACACATTCTTCTCACAGTACATGGAATTTCTCTAGGATTGACCACATGCTGGGTCATAAAACAAGTCTCAGCAAATTCAAAAACATCAAAATCATACCATGCATCTTCTTGGACCACAATGAAATGAAACTGGAAATCATATATTATATATATATACATATATATATATACACATATATATGTATGTATGTATATAAAAGCTGGAATATATATATATATATATAAGTGTTTAATAAATGCTAGCTATTCTGATGATGACTATTTATTACTAGGAAGGCCTTTTTAGGTCAAGATAAAAAAGTGTCCATGTAAACAGCCACCTCCAGGGTGATGGCTCAGATACTTGGGTCCTTGCCACCTGGGAAGGGCAGCATGGATTGATTCCCTGGCTCCTGGCTTTGGTTGTTGGAGGCACTTGGGGAGTGAACCAGTTGACAGAAGATCGATCGATTGAGCAATCTCTTGCTCTCTCTTCTTTACAAATAAAAATGAAAAAAAACTCAAATAGCGACTTCCTTTTCAGAGTACATTGTGAAGAACTAACAACACATTAAATGTGTACAAGGAAGTATGTGAGTTAACTTTTTGTTAAAAATATTCATTATGCTAATATGTGCACTAGCATGAGCAATAGAGAAATAATAAATAGCTAAAGCTTCATTGTGTGCATCTAAATAGATGTACTTCATGCTCTGTCACCCGGATTTGTGACTGTGTGTGTCCCATCGGTGTCACTGTGAGCACCTGGGAGAACAGGTGTCATTATCAGAGGTGTCACCAGTGCTGTAAGTCAGTATAATTTTTTGAAACGTATTCATTTTAATTTCAAAGACAGTCAGACAAAAGAGAAACAAACAGAGATCTTCCATCTGCTGTTCATTCCTAAAAAACCCACAACAGCCAGGGCTGAGCCAGGCCAAAGCAAAGAGCCAGGCACTCCACCTGATTCTCTCACATGTGTGGCAGGGACCCAAGTACTTGAGCCTTCATCTACTGCCTCTTGGGGTGCACGTTAGTGGGAAGATGAAATCAGAAGCAAGGCTGGGACTTGACGCCAGGCATTCCGATATGGAATGTGGGTGGCTTCATCACTTCAGCAAACACCTGCCCCAAGTCAGTATCACTCTAGCGCCCAATAGAATGAGATAGAATAAGGCAAGTCAGGGAAAGAGATGCTCTGGGCCAGGGGGGTTTAAAAACAAAATCAGGATGTCAGTTTAGAGTCTATTCTTGGCTCTTGGAGTCCCTTACTTTTGCACCTCAAACCTGCAGATATGGATCTGCCATCTACTCCACTGACCCAGCCCTGGAGAATGTGTCCCACTCTTGATAAGCTCTGCAGGAATCCCTACAGACAGAGAGAGCTGCCACCCCTGCTCGTCAAATGTCTGGTTGTTCAGCTCAACTGATTTCTGTGCCACGTGAAATACAACACTGGGTTCACCTCAAAGACTGGAACGTAGGCTAGAAGGGACTCCAGGGAACAGAAGATTCTGGAGACCACGATCCTGGAAAGCTTGGGAACATCCTCCAAAGAGCTGTGGGAGTGGAACAAGCCTGCTCTCCTGCCAGAGCAGTGAGTTCTTACCATCCTGCGTGATCTAGGCACCCGTTCACACAGAGGGCGAACCTTGTCTCATTGGAAGCAGTCCTCAGCTTCCTCCCAGTTCCTCAATGTGGTCAATCAAGAGATGCAACCTCTACAGCCACCTGCTGCTGGCCACTTCCCTATGGGATGGCGAAATGCAGTCTTCATGATTGACCCTGTGACCCCACACACCCAGGACAGGCTGTCCACATCTGCCAGAGCAATCACCTCGTAGCGATGGCCACACCTCCTGGGACACATGCCCGCTTGCCTTAAACCTCCCAATCAAACTTCTCCATGAGGCCCACTGTTACATCATAATGGGATGCTCACATCCCATATCAGAGCACCAGTGCAAGTCCCCCTGCTCTGCTTTCCATCCAGCTCCCACTAATGCACCTGCAAAGGCAGTGGTAGATGATGCAACATGGCCTGTGCAGGCATCTGGGGAGTAAATCAAAGAAGGAAAATCTCTTTCTCTGTCTCTCCCTCTGTGTCACTCTGCCTTTCAAATATATAAAATAAATCTTAAAAAAAAAAAACATCAGGGCCGGTGCTGTGACGCAGCAGGTTAATGCCCTGGCCTGCAGTGCCAACATCTCCTATGTTCACCGGTTTGAGACCTGGTTACTCCACTTCCAATCCAGCTCTCTGCTATGGCCTAGGAACACAGTAGAAGACGGCCCAAGTCCTTGGGCCCTGCACCCATGTGGGAGACCTGGAAGAAGCTCCTGGCTCCTGGTTTTGGATTGGCACAGCTCCAGCCATTGTGGCCAATTGGGGAGTGAACCAGCAGATGGAAGACCAATCAACCTCCCAACCTCCCAATCTCCCTCTCTCTCCCTCCCTCCCTCCCTCCCTCTCTTTCTGCCTCTCTCTGTGTAACTCTTTCAAATAAATAAATAAATCTTTAAAAATCAATAAGTAAATAAAACCTCTCCATGAAAAATCGGTTTGGATAACATCCAGAGGCACTGGGCCATGGGAGTCTCCCTCCTTCCCTGCTGCCTATGTTCCTGGACCCCCAGTGATGTGGTCTCCAGGTATGGTCTGAACCCCCTAGGACTTGTAATACTAAAATCCTTACTCTCCTCTTGTGTCTCTGGTTATGATTGAAGGGGTGCTGTCCATCTTATAGGTCCTAAGTTAAACCACCTAGCTTTCACCTTTTCAATTCTCTCTTTCCCATGAGAGATGCTCGGCCCACAAGTCATTCAACTATCCTTCTGTTTCACACAATCAAGTATCTGCAGAATATCAGGCCATCGACAGAGGGCAACAGATGTGCCAGATACATTGCCCTCTGCACCCAGGTAGCACAAGGTCACTGCTAAAGACCACACTGGCAGCCAGGGCAGTCAGAACCCAGGATGGAAGGTAGAAGTTCTTCCAAGGGGGACCTGTACCCTGAAAGTAACCTCTCAGTTGAACCTGGAAGGCAGATAAGCAAAGGAAGGGATTCTAGGCAGAGAGACAAGCAGGCGAAACAGCCACACAAGTGAGAGGTGAACAAGTGATTTGGAGAAACCACAAACCAACACTGTCCACGGCTGCTGGAGCCTTAGGTATCCTGGGGGAGGGGATAGCGGCTGGGCAGGAGAGTGCAGACCATCCTGGAGGACAAGTGCATTTAGAGCAGGTGCCATGGGTCATGACCAGGTACTACAGAATACTTCTGAGCAAGAGAGTGAGAGGTAGAGAAATGAGAGTACACAGATGTAAAGGCTGGGCATCCCTGTAAGATCTATTTCGTGAGTACAGGATCTGAGTGCATGTAGATGATGGGAAGTAGAAAGGCACCTAAGAGAACACTCAGGTTTTTCCCTTAGGAAACTCATATGGATAGTGCTACAGGTCACCATGTACAACATCTAGGAAAATAGTAGTTACAGTGGGAGAGGAACAGTGTAACTGAACTTCCGTTTCAGGAGGTTGTACTTGGCTTGGGAGAAGCCAAGTCCATCCATGGAGAAGAAAAATCTAAAACATGCTATTATTTAACATCTGTGGCTAGGAAGTGGTATTACATAACCAATACCTTCAAAAAGTCTCTGAAGCAAGGGAAGATCTACAGAGGACCAAAAAGACCTTGCAAAGTTAAAAATATGACAACTAAGATGCATAGCAAATATAGGGGCTGGAAAATTTAGTCGAGAAAAATCACATAGAATACAGACTCAATACAAAGTTTGAGGGCTGGCGCTGCGGCTCAATAGGCTAATCCTCTGCCTGCGGCACAGGCACACTGGGTTCTAGTCCCAGTTGGGGTGCTGGTTCTGTCCTGGTTGCTCCTCTTCCAGTCCAGCTCTCTGCTGTGGCCTGGGAGAGCAGTGGAGGATGGCCCAAGTGCTTGGGCCCTGCACCCCATGGGAGACCAGGAGAAGCACCTGGCTCCTGGCTTCAGGTCAGTGCAGTGTGCTGGCCGTGGCGGCCATTGGAAGGTAAATCAACGGGAAAGGAAGACCTTTGTCTCTGTCTCTTTCTGTCCACTCTGCCTGTCAAAACAAACAAACAAACAAACAAACAAACCGAATGAAGCATGGAAGAACTGATTGGAAGCTCGTAGAAGGCAAGTGGGACTCGTCACCTGTGAACTTTCTTCCCCCTCTCCAGAATCTGGCTAAGAGATTTGCATTGGTAAATGAGGAGTCAGGGAGAACATGGTGTCACCATGCTTGCTTTTCTTCTCTGGGGCTGGTCTGATTTCTCAAGCAGGTCTTTTGGGTTCTTGCTGGAAGAGTATTTAAGTTTGGCTTCCCAAATCCTAGGAGCTGAACAGATCAAAGGCTGCCATTCACTTTGCTATTACATACAAGCATGTGGTACGCTTTTTCCAATGTGATGCCCTTGCCTGACTGGTGCCAGGTAGAGACATTCTAGTTTACTATCCCTTGGAGAGGGAGAAAGACTTTGGAGCTCAGAGTGTTTCTTCAACATACTTTCACCAATACTGCTGCTTTTAACTTGACTGTATTCCAAATGGGAGAGGTAATGTACTCCCAATGTCCCAGCTTTCATGGGTTCTGCAATATAAACTGCACTGGCTTCCGGGTCAGTCAGAGCCCACTCATTCAAAAGTGTTTTTGCTGGGCCAGTGCTGTGACAGAACTGGTTAAGGCATCACCTGCAATGCCAGTATCCCATATGGGTGTCTGTTAAAGAGTCCTGGCTGCTCCACTTCTGATCCAGCTTCCTGCTTATACTAATGGGAAGGCAGTGGAAAATGGTCCAAGTACTAGTGCCCCTGCCACCCATGTGGGAGACCCAGTGGAATTCCTCGCTTCTAGCTCCAGCCTGGCCTAACCCTGGTTCTTGTGGCCAGTTGGGGAATGATCCAACAGATCGAAAATCAATCAATCTCTCTCTCTTTTAAGTAAATAAATAAATCTTAAAAAAATGTTTTACTGGGGCCAGTGCTGTGGCACAACAGATTAAAGCCCTGGCCTGAAGCGCTGGCATTCCATATGGGCGCTGGTTCGAGTCCCAGCTGCTCCTCTTCCCATCCAGCTCTCTAATATGGCCTGGAAAAGCAGTAGAAGATGGCCCAAGTCCTTGGGCCCCTGCACCTGCATGGGAGACCCAGAAGAAGCTCCTGGCTCCTGGCTTCGGATCAGCGCAGCTCCAGCTATTGCGGCCATCTGGGGAGTAAACCAGTGGATGGAAGACCTCTCTCTCTGTCTCTACCTCTCTCTGTAACTCTGTCTTTCAAATAAATATTAAAACCTTTCTTTTGTTCTAGTACTATTGGTTGAACTCTGTAATTAACACACAATTATTCTTAGGTGTTTAAATTTAACTGAAAAGTGATCCCTGTTAAATATAAGAGTGGGAATAAGAGAGGGAGGAGATGCACAATTTGGGACATGCTCAATCGGACTTGCCCCAAATGGTGGAGTTAGAAACGTGCCAGGGGATTCCAATACAATCCCACCAACGTGGCATGTACCAATGCCATCTCACTAGTCCAAGTGATCAATTTCAGTTCACAATTGATCACACTGATAGGTCTAAGAGTCAAAGGGACCACACAAACAAGACTAGTGTCTGCTAATACTAACTGATAGAATAAAAAAGGGAGAGAACGATCCAACATGGGAAGCAGGATACACAGCAGACTCATAGAATGGCAGATGTCCTAAATAGCACTCTGCCCTCAGAATCAGCACTTAAGGCATTCAAATCTGGCTGAAGAGCCCATGAGAGTATTTTAGGCATGGAAAGCCAAGACACCCTGGCAAAAAAAAAAAAAAATCCCAAAACCTAAATGAAAGATCTCTGTGAGTGAGATCCCAGTGGAAAGAATGGGGCCATCAAAGAAGGAGGAGGTACCTTTCTCTGAAGGGAGGAGAGAACTTCCACTTTGGCTATGATCCTGTCAGAATAAATCGAAGTCGGTGAACTCAAAAGGCTTCCATAGCCTTGGCAACTCATGACTAGAGCCTAGGGAGATTACTGATGCCATAAACAAGAGTGTCAAATTGTTAAGTCAACAACAGGATGTCACTCCTCATGTGGGATCTGTCCTTAATGTGTTGCCCAATGTGAAGTAATGCTATAACTAGTACTGAAACAGTATTTTACATTTTGTGTTTCTGTGTGGGTGCAAACTGATGAAATCTTTACTTAATATATACTAAATTGATCTTCTGTATGTAAAGATAATTGAAAATGAAGCGATGTGAATGGAATGGGAGCAGGACGGGAGATGGGAGGGGTGCAGGTGGGAGGGAAGTTACGGGGTGGGGGGAAGCTGTTGTAATCCATAAACTGTACTTTGGAAATTTATATTTACTAAATAAAAGTTAAAAAAGGAAGAAAAATGTTTATGTTATCTCTTCTCCTACTATTTTTAATCTTTTAAAAACTCCTTTATTGTGATTTCAGTGGAAGGAAGTTCAAGAATAAGAAAAAATAACAGAATAATAATAAGAAGAATAAGAAAAAATAAAGTGAGGTCACAGTTTCTTCACTAGTCAAAAGGGATCAGGATAGAGCCTCCCTCACTGGATTAGCATGGGATGAAATAACTTGATGTACATCAAGTGTTTAGAAGAGTGATTAGCACACTGCAATCATTAAAAGTTCACATTATAAGTAGTTATGCTTTTTGACTGTTCATATCTTTTGCACATTTTTGTACTGAGGTGATTGTCTTTTATTTTTTGTTATTAGAACTTTGTGTAATTTTCTTAGATGAATACTAAAGTAAATTTCATGGAGGAGTAGGTATTAACCCTTGGGGGATTAATGTAAAATCTCAGTCCTTGAAGAGCTATCATAAATGATGGAGAAAGTTGTAAAAACTTGATAGTTGCTAATGAACACAGGTTTTCTAAGAGATAATTTGTAATATTTTAGGTCACTTTTTTGTAGATATTTGTTGTCTTCAGGAATAATTCATCACCATTATGTCTATCTTACAAATGGGAAATCAACAACTCTCATAGAAATATCAAGTGAGATGTAAAACTGACTAAAATATGAAATAAATAACAAGCTGAAGAGATCAAATTTATTTGGAACTATATTGTCATATATTCCTCTTCATGGTAAGTACCAGGGGTGACAAAATAAACAGAAGTGAAGATTCCAGTAAAAAGGAGACTGAAGCACTGATGATCTCATGAAAATCGGTTTCACTGGAGTTCCCTGTTTGGAGGTGGAGGGGCTGGACTGTCAGCCGCCCAGTAGAGCAGTGACCCACAGGCAAAGCCATTAAGACATTAATACCATTAATCAAAGACACCCTTTGAAAAGAGTAGGGTGTGTTTTGTTATGTGGTCTACAAATTCTAGAATAGCAAGGAGTACTCTGTTTCCTCACCAGCAATAGCTCCCAGGGTAGATCAACTCACTGGAATGGTAGATGACAGACGAGCAAGCAATGGATCAAACTGGGGGGACTCCCAGGTCCTGGGCTTCCCTTCTTAGGTAGAAGAGCTTCTCTTCCTGCAGTTTCTGGCCAACGTTCAGGCAACTTGGTTATTCATAATATTACGAACCAACATGGCTGTCCATCGTAAGTCATAACACCTTAGAGAATTAACACTGGTAGGAGTGCTTGGATGTCAGATACCTGCTATGCTGACTCCTTCTTTCTCTCTGGCACTGCAGACTTTGATAATCAGCTGTGGCACGACTTCCCAAGGTGGTGCCTTGCAAGCCTTTTTCACACAGCACTTGTCAACCCAAGTGGTTGACCAGGAAGCAGACTCTCCCAGCAGAGTTTATCTGGGAATATGAAAAAATTGCGATTTGGGATACATGTGCTAATATGGACCAGAGGGGCATCCGAGGGGGTTGGCGCAAAGTGGAAAATTTTAAAGACAAAAAGAAGTCCAGATAAGCTACTCTGAAGCAAAGACCATTGGTTACAGAGCTGGCATTAGCTCACGGTGGAGACAGACAATGCTGGGGAGTGTCCTTGTGCAGACGTCATTTCCAGTGGCAGGTCCCAGCACAAGTGTGTGCAGTACATCAGGAACACTTTGTGGTAAGGCCCACAACAGATGTGTGTGCATGAGGGCTCTTCCTTCGTGGCCTCCTGGCTCCAACTGGCTGGGGTTTGACACAGGTGGCTCCATTTGATGCTGATAACTTCCACATACTCCAGGCTTTCCAGGATAGCTGTCCCTCATCTGATTCTATCAGTGACGAAAAGCGAGGCCCAGCAGGTTATATGACATTCTCAAGGTCTCACAGCTGGTCAGAGCCAGAGCTAGGGTTAGATCCTGGCTCTCAGGGACGGCACTGCGGTGTAAAGCCACCATCTGCAGTGCCTGCATCCTATATAGGTGCATGTTCGAATCCCAGCTGCTCCACTTTCAATCTAGGTCCCTGCTAATGCACCTGGGAAAGCAGTGGAAGATGGCCTAAGTCCTTGGACCCCTGCACCCATGTGGGAGACATGGAAGAAGCTCCTGGCTTCAGATCGGCCCAGCCATGGCCATTGCAGCCATCTGGGGAGTGAATAAGCAAATGGAAAACCTCCCTCTCTCTCTTACTCTCTCTGCCTCTTTGTAACTTTTTCTTTCAAATAAATAAATCTTAAAGAAAAAAAAAAGGAACCATACCATAAAAATATGCTTGAGATAATGAATCTGTTCTGCTTTACAATTGCATCAAAAAAGAGAAAGATTTAACCTACAAACATTATTCATGTGACACAGGCAAGAGACTGTGATGGGCTCTTAGGTCAGCTTCCTGAGGGCAGCAGAGGGTCCCCAAATGTGGTGCTTGTCTTTTGAAACATGCAATGTGCCTGCACACTATACAGAACCCACAGACTGCTACCAACCATACAACCCCCCAAATGGGTTTTCCAAAGGAAGATTCTAGGGTGACTTTTGTCATCCTCCTAAATGCTGATGCTGACCTTGACAGGCAAAGCGTCTGGCTCAGGCGTGACACAGAAACTTCCCAGAGGGAAGTGGGGTGGGGTGTGTGCCATAAGAAAGCGGCACAATGAATCCCAGCGCTCAGTAGTGGGAAATAAAACTGTGATTCACATTAACCAAGAGGAAAGGTCAAAGGGAGGAAAAAACCCTAAAAGTTAAAACCACACACACACACACACACACACACACGCACCAAATGCTACGCTGGGCGTGCTGGCCTAACTTCTGCTTTTTCAAAATCCAAAGAAGAAAAAAGAAAAGAAATTTTTCAAAACCTAGCTTAATACATCTAGAGGGCAAAACTGAACCAGTATAATGCCAAGTGTAGGTCTATAAAAAGAAAATAATTATTTTTAGTGAAGTTGCTATTTGTTATCAGATAAAACGAGTATATTTTCCACCCAAATATTCCTCCGATTGTTACTGAACAAAGTTTCAAAGTGGAACTTTTGCTTAAATGACTGCCCCTTTGGGTGCAGAATTCCTGCCTCTTTGTAGCCTTCTCTCAACTAACATGTTGCACTTCTCAATAACAAATTATCCAGGAGCACAGCTTAATGGAGTCAAAGTAGCAAATAAACAAAAAACAAAGCTCAAAGTTTCCTAGATCCATTGCTTTGAAACCTGCTGGAAACAACCCAAGAAGCCACCGGGCTCAGATTTAAAGTGTGAGTGGATGAACAGTCACTGTGGACACAAATTTAGAATTTCACTGCCAGTATGAACAGAGAGAGCCATGACACGACTGAGTTTATGAAACACAAAATGAAGCTGATAGTTGGATAGGATTTGGTTTATCCCAGCACCAGAGATGGCCAAGGGGGTTTCAAAATCAGTGTAAACCCTGGAATGATTTTATAAGTATGGGAAGGGGAGGTTTTGGGTGGAGGTCTTGGGTGCAGTGTGCTATGCCCACAGTGGGGCAAACTGTCAGTGGCTGTACCTGGCAGGGAGGCTGGGAAATAAAATGGCAGCTTTTGAGGGCAGGTACTGTCGGGCAGTGAAAGTGCTGTCAGGCTGTGGAGGTGCTGAGGTTGGGGGAGAGGAGGAAGGAGCAACCGTGCAGCAGGGTCACCCACCCATGGACCACACACCCATGCAAAAGCTCCGGGCAGCGGAGTTCTTCTTATTTGATTTTTTTTTTTTTCTGAACGTTGGGAGTCATCTTGGACCCAAGCTAACCCGATGGTGAAACTTCCACTTTTGGATTTTTTTGTAATGTCCTCATAAACACATACTTGCACTCTATTTACTGGTAAAAATACAAAGTAACCAGACCACATCAGAAACAGCATTTGGGGCTCAAAATATTTTGGTCTTGTATTTAACGCCTGACCTACTTAGTACATTTTTCCATTTAATAAGAATTAAAGAGATTATTCATACTTCAAATTACCCATCCGGAAGGCATTTTATAAACATGTCTCATTGTCTGTAATTTGTTATATTTTCAAAATATAGATATGTTGAAACCATACCACATGCAATAAAAACTACCATTTTCCAGTTGAAATTTTTCACTTTTTTGTTATAAAATTATGATGCAACAGGTAATACAAGAAATCGCATGGGCAGAGAAATCTAATGCTGTAAACCTAATGCTGTTTGTAAACCAAAAATGACATGTTTATTATAAAAGCAATACATCTTTGTTATAAAAGAAATTAGAAGGTGTAAATTTAAAAATCTACAAATCTATTCATTAATCCTCTGGCATAGTTCTTTCCAGAATTTTTATGTGCCCATCTGTCTCTCTTTATTCTGTTTCATTTCATTTTAGAATGCTTATTACAACTTGACATGCATCGCGTATTTATCTGCCTGTTAGCCATTCCTCCCACTTGTTGGAAACATCTTGAAGGAAAGAACTTCTGACACTTTCATTCTTATTAAATCCTCCCCACCCCTCAACCCCATCCAGCCTCACACAGCTTCTGATTTACCTGAGGTGTACAAAAAAGACTCAGGGAATGAATGAAAGAATCAACAGTTGGCATCCACTAGATATTTAGAAAAGCCACGTAGTAGAAGCCAACTTGCCCTAAGTCAGGAGATAGCAAATGGGTGGGAATCTCTTTGGCACCTCATGGCTCTGTGTTCTACCTGCAGAGGGTGGATTGGCCCATGTATTTCTGCTGGAGCTCAACAAGTTGGTGGCAGGCGTGTTCTTGGTTCATTTTCACCTTTTAGGAGAAACTGTGGTAAGCAGCAGTGGGTTTGCTGGGAAGGGACCCCTGCAAGAGACCAATATGGGATGGGAAGGTCTGCCATGCACCACACTTGTGCCTGGGCTAAGCTGCCACCATGTGCGCTGAACAGCTCTGCTCAGTCCTTCCTTCCCCACAGTCTGACCCTACACACCAGGTGCACACAAAGCAGGTGGCTCTTGACCGACCCACAGGGGAAAGGGCTGAGTGGCTTCTGAAGGAAGGAAGATAATCAGAAGCATGTTCGTGTCTTTTCTTCATCCAATATCTGGACGCTTTCAATCACCAATTTCCCATTCGGACAAAAAGTCGTCAAGTACATATGCCTTGATTTCGTAGAAGTCCTTTGTGTTATTGCTTAGACAATGACCGTTCCCAGCAAGAGATTTAAAATCCAACCCTGCTCTTCCTTGGCTCCGTAAAACAGATCCTGAGGGTACCATTCCAACGGAAGGGCTGGGTGCTAGCGAGGCCTGGGGTTAACCAGAAACTGGAGTTGTTTTTCTATACTTTTATTCGGAAATATTTTTGAACTGACAGAAATTAGTCACTTAGAATGCTCCCCACTCAATACAAAGAAAAATAAACCAACACAACGAGCAAAAGATGTGATCATTTTACCAAAGAAACTCAACTGGCAAATGAGAACATGAAAAATGCCCCACCTCTGGCCGGCGCCGTGGCTCAACAGGCTAATCCTCCGCCTTGCGGCGCCGGCACACCGGGTTCTAGTCCAGGTCGGGGCACCGGATTCTGTCCCTGTTGCCCCTCTTCCAGGCCAGCCCTCTGCTGTGGCCCGAGAGTGCAGTGGAGGATGGCCCAAGTGCTTGGGCCCTGCACCCCATGGGAGACCAGGAAAAAGCACCTAGCACCTGGCTCCTGCCATCGGATGAGCGCGGTGTGCCGGCCGCAGCGCGCTGTCCGCGGCAGCCATTGGAGGGTGAACCAACGGCAAAAGGAAGACCTTTCTCTCTGTCTCTCTCTCTCACTGTCCACTCTGCCTGTCAAAAAAAAAAAAAGAAAGAAAGAAAGAAAGAAAGAAAGAAAGAAAGAAAGAAAGAAAGAAAGAAAGAAAGAAAAGAAAAATGCCCCACCTCATTAGTCCCTAGGGACATGCTAAAGCCCTAAGGCACCATGATACATCAAAAATGGCTACGGTTAAAAAAAAAGTGTTAACAGCAACTGCTGGTGAGACATGGAGATACAGGAACTCTCACACATGGTGGGAATGTAAAATGGCATAGCATCTTTGGAGCTTGGCAGTTTCACAGAGAACCAAACATATACTAACTGCATCCCTTGGAAATTCCACTCCAGACTTGTATGTGGATTCCACCTAAAGACTTGTATGTGGATAGTCATAGCAGCATTACTCACAGTAATAAAACTAAAAATAATCCCAACGCCTATCACCTGTAGAATGGATAAACATGAGCCGTGTCCCTGTAATGGAGTACTGTTCAGCTTCAGATCCAGCTTCCTGCTAATGCACCTGGGAAGGCAGCAGAAAGTAACTCAAGGACTGGATGCCCTGCCAAGACCAGGATGGAGTTGCAGGCTCCTGACTGTGGTAGTTATTTGGGGAGTGAACTGTAGATGAAAGATTCTGTGTGTGTGTGTTTCTCTCTCTCTCTCTCTCTCTCTCTCTCTCTCTCTCTGATGCTCTGCCTTTCAAATAAATAAATCTTTTTTAAGATTGTATTAATTTATTTGAAAGCTAGACTTACAGACAGAGGGAGAGAAACAGAGAAAGAGGGGTCTTCCATCTGCTAGTTCACTCCCCAAATGGCTGCATCAGCCAGGGCTGGGCCAGGCTGAAGCCAGGAGCCAGGAGCTTCATCCCAAGAGACTACGTGGGTGCAAGGGACCACGTACTTGGGCCATCCTCAGCTGCTTTCCCAGCCACATTAGCAGGGAGCTGGATTGGAAGTGGAGCAGCATGAACTCAAACCGGCGTCCATATGGGATGCCAGTGCTGTAGGCAGTGACTTAACCTGTTATGCCACAGAGCTGGCCCCCTAATAAATAAACCTTTTTTTTTTAAAAAAAAAAAAAAAGGATCTGTGTTTACTTGGCCAATTTATAGACATGGTATAAATAATTTATAAGTGTTTGGAAAGACATGAAATCACTTGGAGTTGAGGTTTCTAATGCAGACCTTCAGCATGTGGCCAAGAACACAGCAGTCACGCCACCTCTCACATATGCTTTATGACTTAGAACTCACAAAAAGCATAAAATGGCAAGTCTCTTCCATGTGGACTTGGAAAAAGTCCTGCAAATTTATGGCTGTAAATTCCATCCAACATAAAAGCTTTGCCTCTTCTCCTTCCAGCTAAATTGTAGCCAGGCCAGAGAAGAGAGCCAAGGTATTAAGAGACGCAAAGAAATAACATTTTTATGGAATTCAAAGCCTTCTCCTAAAATGTAGGAAAACATACACATCAATGTCATTGACAACTTACTCTATGCTTCTTGCTGCTGTTATTTCATTCTGACAAGTCTGAACAACTGGGCTGTGAGGCTTCCAACCCTAACTGTTGTAGGCAGCTGCTGGGGTGGTAACAGGTTGTCACTGTGGGAGGGACAAGCTCACTGACTCCAAACACTGCACCAAACACGAACCAAGCCATTTGGGGAGCAATGCCCAGCTAACAAAGAAGCTGCTGGAACTTGAAGGTGTTTACTATCATTTCATCTCCCATTAAGAACAAATTAGAGTATCATTGAAGCGTTGGGGTCTCCCGGGTTTCTACCTGCCCTTGCACTTGGTGCAACTCTACTCTCATCCCAGGACTTAGGATGTGCTTAGGCATTGTTGGCCTGGCATCAGTGTGAAGCCCAAGTCTAGCTGGACCCAGGCAGGAAGCAAGGTCACCCAGCTGAGCCCAGCCTGCAGCAGCCCATCCCCCAGTGCATGTCACCTACCCAAGGTCTGCCCAGCTGAGCCTGACCTCCAGACCACCACATTAGGTTGCAGGACCTACATGGATGCTGTCATCTATTTCCCCCACTGAGGTTAGGGATGATCTGTTGCACACGGGAGAGCCCAGATGTAGGGAGCAAGGGGGAAACTCACAAAGCCAAGGGGAATAATGCAGAATAGATTTTTCTTCTTTCCTTGCATAGACAAATGGGTGGCAACATATCCAACCATAATTAGGATTGCCCGGGGCCACATAACTTCTTCCAAAGATATCCCAATTTCCATGACTCTAAGTGGGACAATTCCAAAATGTATCCTGTAGCCTGCCTTGGGCCCCCAGTGGGACTCGGTCTCAGGGAACTTCTCAGGGTTGCGGACCCTATGGCCTCTCCCCCTCCTTATCCCACTCCCCACTCCTTTGTGCTTCTGGCCATTTCTGCACTCTAAAATCTCACACTCCAATTCTTGACTCAAACTCAGACTCAGTCTCCTTTTTATAAGCAACAGCTACCGTTCGCTGAGCACTTGAATGAGTCAGATGCCATCACACACACACACACGACCTCAGCTCTCTGTGCCTCTGTTTAAACAGTGCCCACATGTCTCACAGGTAGTGAGCATACCTGACCTGCTTAGGACAGGAAGTGACTCACGGCAAACATTCAACAAATGATGTGTGTTTTCAACAAAACTTGTGCATCCTCAGACCCTTGGGCTTCTAAGCTGTGTCTGCTAGGGTTGGAGCAGATGTAATAGGGTTGAGGAAAACAAAGAAGGTCGAAGGGGAGGGAGAGAAAAGCAGTATATCTCTTCTTCACTAAAGCACTCTGAAATCTCAGCCAGCTGATGGCAGCTCTTGCCTTGCACTCAACAGGAACAAGAATGGGAAAAACATTTGGAAAAGCAGAGAGAGAGGAAGACAGACAGAGATACAGAGAGAGAGCGCACGCGCATCCATCTGCTGATTCACTCCCCAAATGGCTGTAATGGCTGGGCCAGGGCCAGGCCAAAGCCAGAAGCCTGGAATTCCATCTGGGTCTCCTTCATGTGTGGCAGGGACCCAAGAACCGGGGCCACCTTGTGCTGCCTTCCCAGATAACTTAGCAGGAAGCTGGATCAGAACAGAGCACCTGAATCCAAACCAGCACTCTGATATGGGATGCCGGCATCACAAATGACAAGCCTGACCCACTGTGCCACGCTTTGCAGCCACAAATAAACACCTTCTCCCTGCACTTGATTTCATCATTTAGCAGACACGAGGGATCCTTTCCAGCCTTGAGCCTCCAAGAGTGCTCAGCAGAGGACTTCTTTACTTGTGAGGATTATCTGCGGGAGTCTGGTCCCCTTTGTGGACAGTACTGCAAGATGAGTTTTTTCTGGAACAATCTCTGAGAAACAGGTCCTGATGCATAAACTGTGTTGTATCCTCTTCCGTGTTCCTGTGCCCGCCACTTGCCTGAGCCTGACCCTCCTGGTGGCAGTTGCTGAGAGTCTACAGCATGGAATGGAGAAGCTGGAGAACCAGGGAAGGGGATGCTACAGCTTGAGCTCCCTGGTGTGCAGGGTGAAGGCGTGGGAGGGTCCTCAGAGGGCGGTGGCCTGGGTGAGGAAGGATTTCAAAGACACTGGGCCATGACCCAAGGACTTCACCCCAGTTGGGCAGAAGTTTAGGGCTTTGCTCTGCTGGTGACAGAGTGCTCCTTGGGGGCTCAAACCTTGCTTATGGCGGCAAGGGAGGGGGGAGTGGGAGTGTCCCTCACAATTCAGCCAGAGGAGAAGGCAACAGATCACCGGGTGGTAGCAAAAATTGCCTATTCACCCAGATGAAGGTAGGGTGCTATCCAATGAATTCTCCTCCAGCAGTGTCCTTTGCTCCACCAGCCTCGCCTTTCTGTATCCTGCTCTGTACCCCAGAGCTCCCATCCAGCTGTGGCAGAGGGAAGGGGGAGGGAGCCAAACCCCAGGAGCTCTTGATTATACCTGCGGGGCAGTGGGCAGGCTGCCTTCACACAGGGCACTCAGTGCAGCGGAACCATGCAGCCTACCTTTGTGTCTCCCTGCAGCCACTGCCCAACTCGGGAAAGCCATGTACACTCTTAGGATGCGGTATCCTCAATTGTACAATGAGTACGACAGTAATACGGTCACCCTTTAGCACCCACGGGGGGACACCAGGATCTCCAAACGCCACATTCTTTGGACCAAAACAAGGACCCCCTGAGCACACCAAAATCTCCAAGTGCTCAAGTCTCTTTACTAACATGGCTTAGCATTAGCAAGTAACTCTCGCCTCCCCTGTCATACATATTCCATCATCTCTATAATTGTCTGAAATGCCTACAGCAATGTATATGATCTATCAGCTTACTTTTACGGACTAATGACAAGGAAAAAAAAAAACAACAATCTACACATGGTCAGCACCAATGCAATTATTTTTATTTTCCAAATATCTTCAGACTGGAGTCTGCAGACATGGGGTCCACAGGAAGGCAGGGCTCACTGTGATCCCACAGTCACTGAGCAACTGTAAGGTCTCAATGAGATGTAAATGCAACAGCAGACGCAGTGGCCATGTTAAGCGACCGCTGTCTGTCAAATTGAAGACCTTTGAGTTCCATGGGAGAAGAGGGATCTGAAAGACAGACTCCAGGACCCTGCCCTTCCTCTTTGGTTATTGCCACCCTCAGCCACCAAACACAGCCCCTCAGATACATGGCAGGGAAACTGAAACTTCTGTGGCAGGAAGGATGTCACAACTGATGCACTTCCAGGTGTGCCTAGTTGGATGCAAGCCTATTTCTGCGGGTGTAGACACGAAAGTGGCTGCTTCACTCTTTACCTCTGACCTGCCTCCCAGGTCCCCATCGTGTGCTGCCCCCAGCCAACAATGGGGGCAAAGAAAATAGCAGAAAAGAAAAACCAGTGTCTTTATCACCAACTGTCAACCCATGTTCTCCCCGATCCTCCCTCTTAGACGCGGCCGGGGCAGAGTCACAGGGGAACCGAGCATGGCTCTTCCATGCTGCGCCTGTCTCAGCCTTGTCCTGCGGCCCACTTGTCTCAGTTCTATTCAATTTTGATCATAAGTTATGAACCACGGAAGTGGTTTCCTTTTCAGCAGCTATGTTGGAATGTCATTAATTCTCTCAGTCAGCATTGGCATGCCACGTGGAGTTATAGATTGTGCAGATGGCTGGAGTCCTCCACCCTCCCTATGTCTCTGCATTTGCAAGGTGGCTTAGCAGCTCCCCCCATCCACACTGTACTCTATTTTTCCATCTCTTGAATCTGGACCAGCCAACTGACCTGCTTTGGTCAAAAGAATGTGGCAGAGATGACACATGTCAGTCTCTTTGGAGCCATGCTTCTGTGTGCATGCATTCAGATTAGCCTGTTGGGTGATGAGAGATCTATGGGACGGGAGGTGAGCCATCTGGGAGGAGGCCATCCTGCCCCCGTCAGCTCCCAGCCAAGCTGGCAGACACAGGGGCAGCATAGCTGGCCCAGACAGAGCAGGTGTGCCATGCTCAAACTGCCAATCTGGAAAAGCAGGAACTATAGCTATTATTTAAAGTCAAGGCGGGGAGCCAGTGCTGTGATGCACCAGGTTAAGCCACCGCTTATGATGCCAGCATCCCATATTGGAGTGCTGGTTCAAGTGCTGGCTGGTCTGTGCCTGGTCTAGCTTCTTGCTAAGGTGCCTGGGAAGGCAGTGGAAGATGGCCCAAGTACTTAGGCTCTTGCCACCTACATAGGAGCCCTGGATAGAGTTCCTAGCCTCTGACTTCAACTTGGCCCTGTCCCAGCTGTTATGGCCACTTGGGGAGTGAGCCAGCTGATGGAAGACCCCTCTCTCTCTCTCTTGCTTGCTCTTGCTCTCACTCTGCCTTTAAAACAAATAAATCTGTAAAGATAAATAGATAAAAGTCACAGGTTGAGTGAGCATCCCTAATCCAAAAAGCTCCAAAGTCCAAAAAGTTTTGAGTGCCAACCTGACAAGATTTGGGATTTTGAAGTATTTTGAATTTGAGATTTTTGGATTGGGGATGCTCAACCAGCAAAGTCTATGTAAATATTTCAAACCCAAAAGAAAGAAAGTATCAGAACCTATAACACTTCTGATCCCAAACACTTCAACCAGGATATTCAACCCATGCTAAGTTTAAGGTGGTTTGTTATGCAGAAAAAGCGAATGGATAGACAAGGCCATGGAAATAAAATTAAAGAATTAAATGGACCTAACACTCTACATGCATTTACCCACCTGCCACACACACACACACACACACACACACACAAGTCTTCATGTTCTGGGCTTGTTGCCATGTTCATCTGATAATTGAAGTCCTATAGCTACTAGGTAGAGGGTCCAGTGCTGGGTGTTCTAGATAGTGTCAAGACCCAAGTTGTCCCCAACTTTCAAGCAGCTGCAGTGGTGCGCGTGCACACACACACACACACACACACACACGGGCACACGAAAACCAAGTGCCCCAGTTCTTGTAAGCAAAGGCTGACCCAACGTTAACGTACTTCCTACTTTATCCCTCATATTGTCTTAGCTGTTCACTGTGGCCATAACCAAACACCTCAGAATGAGGAGTTTACAAAGAATGAGGAATTTATGAAGACATTTATAAAGAAATTTTATTAAAAAAATTATAAAGAAATTTATATATTTATATATAATATATAAATTTATATGTAAATGAGGAATTTATAAAGAAACAGGTCAGTTTTGGCTTATGGATCTAGATGTCCAAGAGCATGGCACTGTATCTGCTCAGCTTCTGATGGGGGCCTTGCACTGGGAGGTGCCAAGGCTTGCCTTCCAGCAAGGCCCTCTGGCAAGAGCCAAGCCAATCCCCTGAGCAGGGGAACTCACTCCCGTGAGAGAATTAATCCGTTACTGAGGGCTCCAGCCCCATGACCCAACACCTCTCAGCGCCCTTACTCTGGGGACCGAGCCTCAACACGAGTTTGGGTGAGGACAAGCTATATTCGCCCCATAGCACAGACCGCGGTCAGCTCCCCAGTGCTGTGCACCTGCTCTCTCCCCTTGCGAAGATTTTCCACGTGGATAACAAGCTTCTCAAACACAGCCTATCTGAGCCCTGTGGCACTTCCTGTTCCTGTTTTGTTTAAAGGTGTGTTTTGTTGAAGTTCTTTCTTTCCAAAAGTCAAACACAAACATGTTTTATCTAACAGGAAAGACAGCGGAAATGACAACAAAACCTCTGGCGCTGTTAAAGTACATTAAAGTGAAGGGCGAGGGCTTGACTCAGCCATTAAGATGCTGTGTGCAATGCCTGCATCTGGCACCAGAACACCTGGGTTTGAGTCCCAGTTTCACTCCAGATTCCAGGTTCCTGCTAAGGTGTGTTTCAGGAGGCAGCAGGCGATGGCTCATTAACTGGGTCCCTGCCACCCAAGTGGGAGACATGGATGGAGTTCTGGCTCCCAGCTGGGGCCAGGTCCAGTCCTGTCTGTTGAGGGCATTTGGGGAGGGAGTAAACCACTAGATGGGCGATTTCTCTCTTTCTCTCTCTCTCTTTCTTTCTCTCTCTCTCTCTCTCTCTCTCTCTCCCCCTTTCAAAGAAATAAAAATAAATCAGAATTTTAGGAATGAATTAAAATTAAGACCATGCCTAAAGAATCCCTGAGCAGACACCACCATTAAGCTCATCAAGCCTTACTTGATTTCAAACATATATGACATTTATTTCTTTTAGATGCCTATATTAAAGAAAAATATAACTTAAGCTCAACCGATCAGAAGTAGTCAAATAAAGCTATAATTTTCGAAATAGCGATTTGGCAATGGAATGAATCCAGTGTGCAAACCAGGTAATTATAACCAACCTAGCATTTTCTTTGTTTTATTTCCTTGTCCGTCCTGTGAAAGTTTTCCTCTTGCCTCTGTCCATGGGGCTCCAGAATCACTCCCGGTTTGGAGCTGCCTGATTCATGAATCATCGTTTGCTCAAATAAACGCCTTAAAATTGTATTGTGTTTCATTTACTTTTTTTTCAGTTTCATTTATTTGAAAGGCAGCCTTACGGAGGGGCAGGGGAGAGAGAAGAAGAGACAGGGATGGAGAGAGGGAGAAAGGGAGAGAGGGAAGGAGGGGGGGAGAGAGATCATCCATCCACTGGGTCACTCCCTAAATGGTTAGGCCCAGCCAAAACCAGAATCCTGGAGCTCCATCTGGCTCTCCCAAGGGTGGCAGGGACCCAAGCACCGAGGCTATCTTCCACTGCTTTCTCAGGCACATTAGCAGGGAGCTGGAGTGGAAGTGGAACAGCCAAGACTTGAACCAGCGCTCATACAGGATGCCAGTATTGCTGGCAGAGGCTTAACTTGCTGCACCACAACACCAGCCCCCTTGTTCACTTTTTAACAGTCTCAAAAGGCAAAATTTCAACACCAAGGTAAGACAAAACTTGCAAGTTTATACCTGGAAATATGTGCTTCCTTACCTTTCTTTCACTATCATCGAGAAAATCCACACTCGATGCTCTTATGATTTTAACATGCATTTATCAGTGCCTGCTACAGGTAAGGGTCTATGCTAGAAACAGTAAGGTGAGGGCTCGGCCCCTGACCTCCTCCAAGTCAAAGGGGCAGAAGCACCACTCACAGGCACACAAGATGATGACTGTACAAAATGGGAAAGGCATACTGAATGGCTTGAACAGACACCAGACGTAAGTACAGCTTCCCTGGAGAACTCTACATGTAAGCCAGGACACGGAACATCTAAGTAAGGTCCAAATTCAGGACACAGAGGCACAATATATTGTACAAAGCCAATTCTCTAAGATGCTGCTCTCTTATCTTCTTACTACAACAAGCCTTGCTTTCTTTGAGAACAGCTGGTGAGGTCGCAGCCCAGGAGGAACACATAGCTGGGGCCGTGACTAATATCACAAGCTTGGAATCAAACAATCCTGGTTTAAATTCCAGTGACACAGACCTTGAGTGAGTCACTCCACCTGTTGGCTTACTTGTCAATGTGTGTAATATTATCTCCCTTAAGCACTGTTGTGGGTTTAAATGAGAAAGCTCAGAAGAATGACAGTGTTTACTGTGCTTTCGATTGTTCTGATGTAGGGGCAGGGCTCAGCAGGGATGATTCATCAGGCTTGTCTCTGCTCCTCAGCATCAGTGGGGGGCCACTGGAAGGCAGGTGGCGCGAGACTTTCAAAGTCTGATTTGCAGGGCGTGCGACCGCCAGCCAGAACACTTGCACGTGGCTTCTCTATGGTGGCCAGGTCTCAAAGGTTCACATCCCGGGAGAAGGAGAGAGTCAGGAGGAAGGGAAACCACTTGTATTCATCAAAGCTTTGAGGTCATTCAGAATTTCTGCCATGTTCTGTATGTTGGGGTAGCCCCTGAACCCTGCTCAGATTCCAAGGGAGATTCCACCAGATGAGGGAGCAGTAAAGATCTACAAAAGCAGTCACATTGCTATGGCCATTTCTGGAAACCGCACCTCCCACAGTGACCCTAGATCAACATCCCAATGAAGATAATTTCTGTAGAAAGGAAATAGATGAAATAGTTGCTGTAGGCACCATCCTATCCATGGCTGCCTGGGTTCTTTGTGCTCCCACCGCAAAGATGGGCCACAGCAGAGCCTAATGCATGCTGCTGTGAGAACTAGAGGAATTAACCCTTTACAGTGTGTAAAGCACGAGGTTGGTGCTGCAGGCACATGAGTGTTTCTGGTCATGCTCTCAGGATTCCTCGCCTCTCCTGAGGCTTGTGTGGCCCTGCTGCAGGTACATCCTAAATGCAATCCCTCAGCAACAAACCCCAGCCAAGCCCCACAATCCCCTTGGTCACAGCAACAGTGTGGAAGCAGGGAAGACTTATAGGCTCGGTGCCACTTACCGGTCACGCCAGCATCTCTCCAGCTGCCTGGCTCCAGGTCAGCCCGACTTTTGCAGCATTCTGCAGGACTTGCACGTGCGATTTTCCTGGTAGACACTCAGAAGTCCGGATCGCCCGTCTCCATCTACCACACACAGAAGGGAACATTTAGGGGTTTGTGTGCCTTTTGCAAACCTCATAAGCACCAACCCAAGGGCCCTGTGTCCCTGCCCCATGGCTCTAGGAGGACACATTGAGAGAGGAGAGACAGAGGTGCCTTTTCCTCCTCTGGCTGATCCCACTCTGTCTCTGGCCCAGGAAGCTGAGTCAAGCCCCTTGACCAGAATGTTCTCCGTATCCCCAAGCAAATGCTCACATTTTAAGAACTCCAAAGGGTCTTTCACCTAAAAAGTAAAAAGGAGGGGCTGGCATTGTGGACATAGCAGGGTAAGCCACCACCTGCAGCACCAGCACCACCTGCAGCACCAGCACAGGACGCAAGTTCGATTCCCAGCTGTTCCACTTCCGATCCAGCTCCCTGCTAATGCACCTGAGAAAGCACCAGAGGATGGCCCAAGTCCTTGAGCCCCTGCACACTCATGTGAGACCCAGAAGAAGCTTCTGGCTCCTGGCTTCAGCCTGACCCAGCCCCGGCCTTGCAATCATTTGGAAAGTGAACCAGCAGATGGAAGACCTCTCTCTCTGTCTCTCTCTTTCTCTGTAACTCTGCCTTTCAAATAAATAAAAAATAAATCTTAAAAAAAGAAAGACCAACCATCTGCCACCCTGTCTCCCCTGTCAATTAGTGACCATTCCTTTTTTCCCCTCACCTCCTACATCACATGCTCTCCTACAAAAAGGGTCCTAGAGTCTTCCAGTCTGAATTCTGGATATGACACCATCTGAATATGAAATTCCTATATGATCCTGTATTTCATCTCAACTGCTTTTTATCAGTATCTTAGCTTTTTCAAGCTCACCTGCATATATCTTGTTTGTAAATACAGAAAACATGATGCAAACATTGGGTCAAAGCTCAAGGTCCCTCTGACTACCACTGCTATCACCTATATCCTCAGTAGGGTACACACTGTTATAATTTGCACCCTATCTTTCCAGATTGCTGCTATGCATCCTAATATTTAATTGTTTCCCAAAGAAATTCTTGTCGTGTGTCCATTCTTCTTGCTTGTTCCATTCTCAGGATGTCTTAAACTCCCTATGTCAGGATAAGACTGTCTCATTCTCTGTTCCCCAGTGTTTCCATGGTATTTCCTAGTCTCAGCTCCTCGCCAGGCTCGGTAACTGGCCTCTGCCTTTCCTACCAGCAGCCCGCCCCTTCCCAGGCAGGTGTCACACACGTCCCTTCCTTCCCACCTATGTTCACCTTGGTTTTCTGGCCTGGAGTCTCCTCCTTGTGTTTCTCCAGTACTTGTTACTTTCAGGCCTGGATGTAACACAACTGGGCTTCATCCCAACTAATCTCTCAAGCAAACCATTGAACTTGACTTCCTTGTGTATAAAACAGAGTGACTATTAACAATACCTATCTCCAAGGATTGCTCTAAAGATCAAGTGAGGGGCCAGCACTGTGGCACAGTGGGTTAGTCCTCCGACTGCAGTGCCAGCATCCCATGTGGGCACTGGTTCGACTCCCAGATGCTCATCTTCTGAGCCAGCTCTCTGCTATGGCCTGGGAAAGCAGTAGAAGATGGCCCAGGTTCTTGGGCCCCTGCACCCACATAGGAGATCCAGATGAAGCTCCTGGCTTCTGGTGTTTGATCAGCCCAGCTCTGGCCATTGTGGACATTGGGGGGGGGGTGTTGAATTCAGCGGATGGAAGACCTTTCTTTCCCTCCCTCCCTCCCATTGTCTATACCTCTACCTCTCAAATAAATAAATAAAATCTTTTTTAAAAATCAAGTGAAATAAATCACAGAAAGCATTGTCCCCCACAGGTTACTTACTATATACTCAATAACATCAACTGCCACCATTACCAAATTTTCAGGCAGCCTTTAGTCTCACTGAACAACACGTCAATGAGTGGCAACGTTGTGGAGGCCATACCTTACCTACTCTGAGAGCTTACTGAGGGTGTGTCCATGTGGGCAATCCAGGTGCTGGTTCTAATCTCCCCTGGGCATCACCTCGTGTGGAGCAGGCAGCTGCTATCTACATCAACACCTGCTGATGGTGTTGCAGCAGCAGGTGGCCTATGCATCCAGTTTGGACTTCACAAAGCAGCACTGGATGGAGACTGATAAAAAGCACACCTGGGGGCAGGGGCGTGGCATGACTGGTAAAGCCACTGCCTGTGCCACTGGCACCCCATATGAGCACTGGTCCAAGTCCGGCTGCTCCACTTCTGATCCAGCTCCCTGCTAATGGCCTGGGAAAAGCAGCAGAGGGCCCAAGTGCACCCATGTGGGAGACCCAGAAGAAGCTCCTGGCTTCACATCAGCCCAGCTCCAGATGTTACAGCCATCTGGGGAGTGAACCAGCAGATGGAAGAGCTGTCTCACCCTCTCTGCCTTTGAAATAAATTAATTAATTTGAAAAGAAAAGCATGCCTGGCCTCACGGAGAAGGAGTCTGCTGTCAGTGGTCTTGTCTCTACCATTACCCTGCTGGTTTTCAGTCTAGAACCTTGTTTTAAAAGGACTCAATTATTTATTTGTAAGGCAGGGTTACAAAGAGAGAGGAGAGAGAGGGGAGGGAGGAGAGAGAGGCAGGGAGGGAGAGAGGGAGAGAGGGAGGGAGGGAGGGAGACAGAGAGAGAGAGAGAGAGAGAGAGAGAGAGAGAGAGAGAGATCTTCTGTCCATTGGTTTACTTCTTAAATGGTCACCACAGTCAGGATTGGGCCAGGCAGAAGCCAGGAGTCAGGTGCTTCTTCCAGGTCTCCCATGTGGGTGCAGGGGCCCAAGGATTTGGGCCACCTTCCACTGTTTTCCCAGACACATTAGCAGTTAGCTGGATAGGAAATGGAGCAGCCAGGACTTGAACCTGTGCCCCAGCCTAGCCCTAGACTAGCCATGCCCTCCTAACCTCAGACAGTAAAAGATGATTCTTGAAGTATTTTTTTTCTTTTTCCTTTCCATTTTTTCTTCATATTAATTATATTAGAGAAAGGTGCCATCATTTATCCCTCTAAAGGAGAGAGGAGAAAGAAGAACCTTTGAAGGAAACCACACTACTGCTACCAGAGTTCCCCTCTGTGGCAGGGCTGCCCAGTTGAGCAGCCGTGAGCCCTATGTGGCCACAGATCACAGGTCCAAATAAAAATGTGCTCAGAATAGAAACGACGTATCAGGTTTTGAAGACTTGGCACAAAAAGATGTGGAATAAATACCAACATAAGTTTCCATATTGATTACATGTAGAAATATTCTGAAATAGATTGAATAAAAATACATATATTTTAAAATTATTCATGTATTTGAAACACACAGAGAGAAAGAGAGCATGAGAAAGAGAGAAATACTCCCTTCAGCCGGTTCACTCACCAAATACCTACACAAAATGTCAGGGATGGGGAGAGGGGACAAACGTGGATAACCTAACTAGTGGCTTTACCATGTGGTCAGATGCCTGTTCCTAAATAAAATACATTTTAAAAAATATTTTTATGGGGCCAGTGCTGTGGTATGGTGGGTTAAAGCCACAGCCCGCATCACTGGCATCCCGTATGAGTGCTGGTTCAAGTCCTAGCTGCTCTACTTCTCTACTTCTGATCCAGCTCCCTGCTGATGTGCTGGGGAAAGCAGTGGAAGACGGCCCACGTTCTTAGGTCTCTGCATCTACATGGGGGACCTGGATGAAGCTCCTGGCTCCTGGTTTTGGATTGGCCCAGCGCCGGTAGTTGTGGTCATTTGGGGAGTGAGCCAGCACATGGAACACCTTTGTCTCTCCCTGTCACTCTGCCTTTCAAATAAATAAATCTTTTTTTAAAAAAAAGATTTTTATTTTTTATTTATTTGAAAGGTAGAGTGACAGAGAGAGAGGGAAGGAGGGAGGGAGGGAGGGGGAGAGAGAGAGAGAGAGAGAGAGAGAGAGAGATCTGCCATCCACTGGTTCACTTTCGAAATGGCCACAACATCTAGGCCTGGGCCAGGCTGAAGCCAGGAGCCAGGAGCTTCATCCAGGCCTCCCATGGGGATGGCTGGGACACAAGAACTTGGGACATCTTCCACTGCTTTCCCAGACACATTAGCAGGGAGCTGGATCAGAAGCAGAGCAGCCAGGACTCAAACCCATGCTCTGAAATGGGATACCAGCGTCGCGGCTGCAGCCTAACCCACTGCACTACAATGGCAGCCCCAATAAAATATAATATCAAAGCTGATTTTACTTCTATCTTTCAACTTTTTAGAAATGTGACTTCAAAAAACATAAAATGACAACGTGGCTCAGGTTACATTCATATTTTTATTAGACAGTGTTGCTCTACAGAAGAGTCCTCAAAACTGGTTACCAATCCCCCTCGGCCAGCCTGGTAAATTTGCCATATTCTTCAGACAGACAGACACACACACACACACACACACCACAGAAACAGATTCACAAACACAGGCAACACACATACAAATATACACAATGATACGCTACACACACACACACACACACACACACACACACACACACGGGTCACTGGGCCTACAACACCTTAACCTCTGCTGCCCCCTCCTGTCACCATGCTGCAAATCTTTTTAACATCTCAGATCACACAGCCAGGCTCTGTGCTGACTGCTTTTCTCCCTTTATCATCATAGCAATGTATTCTTTTTAGATAAATAGCATTTTTTTTAGGTTTATTTATTTATTTGAAAGGCAGAGTTACAGAGATAAAAGGGAAGATGAAGAGAGAAATATCTTCCAGCCACTGATGGGCCAGCCTGGAGCCTGGAGCCAGGAGCATCATTCAGGTCTCCCATGTGGGTGCAGGGGCCCAAGCACTTGAGCCATCTTGTACTGCTTTCCCAGGCCATAGCAGAGAGCTGGATGGGAAGTGGAGCAGCTGGGTCTCAAACTGGCCCCCATGTAGGATACCGGCACTGCAGGCTGGGGCTTAACTCGCTGCACCACAGCATCAGCTCTGAGGGTGGCATTCCATGCTCCCTTCCTAGCTGGGACAGGTGAGTGCCCTGCCTGACACCATGCACTGGTCGGTCACCCTGTTGGGCCCCTCTGACCCTGTGGTGGCTCTTGCCACTGCTCCCCAGATCTGCTCAGAGTTCCTCATCACGTGGGTCCCTTGCTCCTTGGAACATTCACTGTTGGGGCCAGTGTCCTGGGCCTGTGAAGCCAGATGGTGGAACTGCTTCGGCCCATGCCACCAATGTGAGAGACCCTGATGGAGTTCCAGGTTCCTGGCTTCAGCCTGGCCCAGCCCCAGCTGCTGCAGGCATTTGGGGAGTGAACCAGAGGATAGAAGAGCTCTCTTGCTCTCTATCTGTAACTCTACCTTTTAAATAAATACCTAAATCTTTATATATATATATATGTGTGTGTGTGTGTATAGCCTGAACATTCAACTGCCCCAGTTTCTTGGTCTTAGTTCAGGCATCTTGCTCGGGGGCACAGCCTGCTCATCACTGAGTCATCACTCTGTTGATGGCTGTGTCACCCCCCAGAGCCCCTCGGACAGCCAAGATGTTGCAGTGTCCACAGGAAGTCACACGTGGAGGCCGCAGTCAATACTGGATTCATGTACAGCCTGTGCTCTACTTGTGCAGCTTCCTCTCCACTGCAGACTTTGCTGGCTGAGATGGGCATTGCCTTCATTGCTCCCAGGTGGGACCGACAGGCCACGCCAAGCCGGGCTAAGGCAAGCCGGCTGGAAGTGCCACTCCCCCTCAGGTAGAGGTCAGTGCCCCTCTCTGTCGGCTCACGCTGCCCCCCTTCACCTCGCTGCCTGCTCCAGCCATGTCCCTCAGGGCATTCTGCTTCTCCCCTTCCAGGCCGCTGCAATCAAGTGACTATCGCAATAAAGGGATTCCCAGTGCTCATAAAAGGCACGCTGTCACTGTACTGTGGTCTATTACATGTGCAACAGCATGAGATCCAAAAGCACAAAACGCACCTTAACCAAAAAGCATCTTGTTGCTAAAAAAAAAATGCCAACAATCATTATCAGTTGTTGGAAAAACAGTGCGAATAGCCCTGCTTCATGGAGACTGCCCCCACCTGAAAGCCACACATTTGTACAAAGACCTCCACCATTGGCAAAGCATGACAAAGTCAAGTGCAGCAAAATGAGGTATGCCCTGCATTTCCTGCAGCCTCCCGGAACAGAGAGCATGCGCGAACACGTCCCGTTGGAAAAGTAGGCTCCTGCGTTCCTGTGTTTGCCCCTGGCTGGAGCTTAGGAAAACACAGCAGACAACAGGTGCCACGTGACTGCTCTGTGTGCTGCCCACAAACCCAGTCTCTCCATTGCTGCATGGGCATTTGACCAATTCTCCTGTCATGTATTCCTGCATTTTGTCCATTCTAGATCTAAGTTTTTGAATGGCTGAGTCAAGGCTGATTTTTTTTAATACATGAAAACACCACTGTATTAAGAGTTTTCTTTCACTTTGGCTGTGTGTGTGTGTATGTAAGGGGTTAGAAAACCAACGAGCTGAAATGCTTTGATTCTCAAACTGTTTTCTCCAGACTGTAGTTGGCCTACACCTTATCTTCTGCATTCTGCTCTTTCTGCGATGTTTTCTTTCCTGAACCAGCCATGGGGAGTTTATGTGACAACCAGAATTACTAGGCAGTAGTCTGATTCAAGCACGCCCTCTACTGTTGGTACAGGGTGGTCTGAGTCGCCTTGGAGAAGTGGCTGGGCTGTGTCTTCCCACTTGCATACCCTGTGAAAGTGTCTGCAGGACCCTTAGTTTTATTCCTTGTACCTTCTTGCTCCACAGGTGGCAGGTGTCCTCCCTCAGACGTGCTCAGCACCACAGGCCATCCCATTTCCACTCAGGATGGGCTCTGTCTTTGTGGGGTGCCCCTGTCTGGGCTGCCGTCACCCCAGGCTCTGTGAGCTCCAGGTTTCCAGCCCCCCCCCCCCCCCGCCTGACATTCTGCACAGAAGCAGGCCCAGAGCCTGCCAGGCTGGACCAATGTGCTTGCTAATCTCACTTTTTCTTCATGTATTTATTTGAAAGGTGGAGCTACAGACAGGCAAAGGCAGAGAGAGAGAGAGAGAGAGAGAGAGAGAGAGAGAGAGAGAGATCTTCCATTCAGTGGTTCACTCCCCAAATGGCTGCAATGGCCAGAGCTGGGCCAATCCAGAGCCAGGAGCTTCTTCCAGGTCCCCCAGGTGGGAGCAGGGCCTGCTGGGACCATCTTCCATTGCTTTCCCAGGGCATAGCAGAGAGCTGGATCAGAAGTGGAGCACCCAGGTCTCCAACCGGTGCCCATAAGGGAAGCTGGCACTGCAGACAATGGCTTTACCCATTACGCCACTTATCTCACTTTACAAGACCTTACAAGTTGGTAGAATTCTGTTTTTTTTTTTTTTTTTTTTTTTTTTTTTTGACAGGCAGAGTGGACAGTGAGAGAGAGAGAGAGACAGAGAGAAAAGTCTTCCTTTGCCATTGGTTCACCCTCCAATGGCTGCCGCGGCCAGCGCACCACGCTGATCCGATGGCAGGAGCCAGGTGCTAGGTGCTTTTTCCTGGTCTCCCATGGGGTGCAGGGCCCAAGCACTTGGGCCATCCTCCACTGCACTCCTGGGCCACAGCAGAGGGCTGGCCTGGAAGAGGGGCAACCGGGACAGAATCTGGCGCCCTGACCGGGACTAGAACCTGGTGTGCCGGCGCCGCAAGGCGGAGGATTAGCCTGTTGAGCCACGGCGCCGGCCGAATTCTGTGCTTCTTAGGAGTCCTGAGGGTACATGCAAGCAGCATCTGTATTTGTTGATTTGGGTGAATTTTTCTTTGTAAGCCACGGGAAGAGATTTGGATCTGAGCAATCATCATTATTCTACAACTGAGACTGCTCCATATTGAAATGACAGCACTTACTGCGTTAAAAAAAACATCCATTTTAAACAGAATACATGTACTCACAATATAGGCATTTCTTACCACAAGTAAATGTAACTTTCCAAACAAGAAACTCTGCGTAGTCTCACACACACACACACACACACACGGCCGGGATTCCTTTCACAGAAGCCACAATTCTTGATTATCAGCCATCACCCAAACAGGCCAAGCTTCCACCCTGACTACTGCCAGCACCTGCGATACACCAGCAGAATTACTGCTTTCGCAGATTCTTGGGAAGATCAGTTAATTCAATCAACAGTTATTTTCATAAACTTGTTCTCCAGTGATCATCAACATTTTAAATGTGTATTTCAAGCCTGAAATTGGATTTCACCCACGTGGGTGCAGGGGCCCCAGCACTTAGGCCGTCTTCTGCTGCTGTCCCAGTGCATTAACAGGGAACTGGATCAGAAGTGGAGCAGCCGGGACTCAAACTGGTGCCCATATGGGATGCAGGTGTCGCAGGCAGTGGCTTAACCTTCTGTGCCACAACGCTGGCCTGACTGAGCCAATTTTTAAAACAGGGGCTTATCTGAAAGGTAGTCCAGTCCCTGTGCCTGAATCACCTCTCTATCCCGGGACTGCAATGCTTGTCTGACCATGGGAGGGCATCTGTAATCCAGAGCTTCAGGCATTTTTGCCTCTCAGCTGCAGAGAGCATTTTTTTGACAGGCAGAGTTAGACAGTGAGAGAGAGACAGAAAGATCTTCCTTT
This sequence comes from Sylvilagus floridanus, assembly GCA_949820135.1. Lineage (NCBI taxonomy): Eukaryota > Metazoa > Chordata > Mammalia > Lagomorpha > Leporidae > Sylvilagus > Sylvilagus floridanus. The sequence goes on from OX463231.1 coordinate 86,856,455, forward strand.
CCTTTGGTTCACCCCCCAAAGGGCCGCTATGGCCAGTGCGCTGCACCGATCCAAAGCCAGAGCCAGGTGCTTCCTCCTGGTCTCCCATGCGGGTGCAGGGCCCAAGCACTTGGGCCATCCTCCACTGCACTCCCGGGCCACAGCAGAGAGCTGGCCTGGAAGAGGAGCAACAGGGACAGAATCCAGTGCCCCAACTGGGACTAGAACCCGGGGTACTGGCACCACAGGCAGAGGATTAGCCTAGTGAGCCGCGGTGCCGGCCGCAGGGAGCATTCTAATTGCAAGTACGGGGTTCCTGCAAATCGGCTACACAGTACCTGGACATATCGATCTTTTTAAAATATTTATTTAAAAGAGTCACACAGAGAGAGGGCGAGCCAGGGGAAATACCTTTCTTGAGAAAAACAAAACACCAGGGCGTCATCTTCCTTTGAAGTTCATTTCCTCACGCATCGGAGCGTGAAGATGTCAGATTTCCAAGGCTGCTTTTCCAAGCTTCCCCAAAGCCAGGGCAGCAGGAGTCTGAGCACGCAACCTACGCTGGCTGCACAGATGCGCTGTGCCTCTGGGAATCTGGGGCTTCTCTGCTAGGTTCTCCTAACTCATGACGCCATCTGGCTAAGATGCAGTCACCGCCTAACATTCCATTGCTAGGAGGCCTGGAGTACAATGAACAAAAGCCCTGCCTTCCGGTTCAAGACCTCTGTGACTGTCCCTATTGCATTTTTAAAAAAAAAAAGTTTCTAAGATATTTATTTGAAAGGCAGAGTGAGCAAGTGAGTGAGTGAGAGAGTGGGAGGAAGGGAGGGAGAGAGGGAGGGGGATGGGGGGGAGAGAGAGAGAGAGAGAGATCTTCCAACCGCTAACCCACTCTCCGAGTGGCCACAAGCACTTGGGCCATCCTCTGCTGCTTTCCCAGGTGCACCAGCAGGGAGCTGGATTGGAAGCAGAGCAAATGGGACTCGAACCAGTGCTCACATGGGATGCTGGCATGGCAAGCGGTGGCTTAATCTGCTACACCATGACGATGGCCAGGTCAGGCTGGGGCTTGAATCATTTTAAAATGTGAAGTGCACGCCACTTGCCAAGCACAGTTAAATATCAGATACACTCTTGTAATCTTCTCCTTTGTAGTAGGGGCTGTTCCCATTCCCCTTTCACAAAGGAAGAACTTCAGCCCAGAGAGTTCCGTGGTCTGCCCAGAGATGCGCAGTGGAGTCACCAGGGTGAGACTTGGGCAACCTGGCTCTAGCCCACATGCACTTACTTGCACACCGGGCTCCCTCACCACCCAGCCTTTGCTCTCGGCAGAGCACTGGACACTACCCCTAATGCTGTACTGGCTGCTGAGTGACACCCCTGACTGACAGCTGGCTTGCTCTGCTTTGCTACACCCAGAGCTCAGAGGCTGGCAGGGCACGTGACATCTCGTCACTCTCTCCCCTTCTGACTGTATTTTCAAGGAGGCGCTGCTTCTTGGAAGCTTATTAGTTCATGGGGCAGGTGCTTATTAGTTCATGGGGCACAGCAAAGGAAGCCACCACTTGGGACACCTGCATCCCACCTCAGAGTTCCCGGTTCAAGTCCCAGCTGCTCTGCTTCCCATCCAGCTCCCTGCTAATGCAACTGTTCGGCCCAAGTACTTGGGTCCCTGCCACGTGCGTTGAAGACCCAGACAGAGTTCCAGGATTCAAGCCTCAGCCTGACCTGGCTCCAGCTGACAATTCCTCTCTCTCCTCGTATCTCAGTCAGTTGGCCTTTCAGATAAATAAACCTTTTATAAAAACTTATGGTCATTATGGGAAGCTGTCTCCGCAAAAAGACTTCAGGCCATGCTGCTATTTTAATGTTCTCCAATTCACAGAATTCTAGGCATTATGCAGTCTTAAAATTATACAGCTGCAGCATGATGGAAGAAATTTTTCAAGCAGTATCTTCTGTATTAACAAACCAATATCTGAATTACATTATACTCTGGATCAAGAGTTGAACCAATGAGGCGCTGGTGTTTGGAATCTTCATCTTTTGCATCTTGCTGAATTGTTCAAGCTGTGTGTACAATGAGTGGGTATTACCCTCATAATCAGAAATAAAAGCTACTGTCTGTTAACGAGGTGCTAACAGGAAGGAAAACTCCACTAGTACAGAAGCAACAGCCCAGCTTCCTTCTGGCGAATGCTCCGACACGCAGGCCGGTCTGCTGTGTTTGAGCACACCTGAGATTTGATGTCTTCCTACAGGCAGGAAACACGCCGGTTCCAGTGAAACTAAACCACATGCATCAACTTGAGCTTTGTAAGCAATAACTGTGATGCATGTTTATCTAATGTTTATTATCATCTACGGGGGTGGGGGCAGACAGAGGGAGGGAAACACATCCAACCACTGGTTCATTCCCCCAAATACCCACAACAGCAAAGGCTGGGCCAGCCTGAAGCTAGGAGTCAAGAACTCCTATGTGGGTGGCAGGGGTCCAAGCAATTAAACCATCACCTGCTGCCCCTCAGGGTGCATTGGCAGGAAGCTGGATGAAAAGCAGGACAGCCAGGACTCAGGCAGGCATCCTAAGTGGCAGCTTAACCCTCTGTGCCACAACAGCCACACCTGTGATGCTTTTGAAAGCCACGGTGGGGCCGGTGCTGTGGCTCAGTGGGTAAAGCCGCTGCCTACAGTGCTGGCATCCCACGTGGCCACCGGTTTGAGTCCTGGCTGCTCCACTTCTGATCCAGCTCTCTGCTATGGCCTGGGAAAGCAGTGGAAGATGGCCCAAGTCCTTGGGTCCCTGTACTCACATGGGAAACCCAGAAAAAGATCCTGGCTCCTGGCTCTGGATCGGCTAAGCTCTGGCTATGGCAGCCAATTGGGGAGCGAACAAGTGGATGGAAGACCTCTCTCTCTACCTCTCCTCTCTTTGTGTAACTGTCTTCCAAATAAATAAGTCTTAAAAAAAAAAAAAAAAGCTATGGCATGACTGCACCATCCTAACCATCCAGGTCTCACTTTGGAAAATCTCAAAGTGTTCAAATATGAAAAAAATACGTGTATTCCTAATGCTTGGGTCTAGGGACACTGTTTTGAGGTTCCCGGTTGGCTACAATCAGATTTCCATCATGGACATTCATTCCTCATTCAAATCCCAGCTTCCGAGAGCTCTCATCTCAGCATCCTGAGCAAGCTGGTTATGGCCCTCTGAGTTTCACTTCCACTGACCCATGAGCTGGGGGTACTTAGAAGGCCCCAGCCGCAAGACTGCTAAGAATGAGCCGCCCAGAGAAGAGCACTTAGCTCGCACCTGCTGCTTGGCTGGACTCAGTAAATATTAATATTCCTAGGAATAGTACTTTTATGTGCATGTTGAATGCCAGGTCCCACTTGGACACAGGTGTTTGCAATGGAAAACTGGCTGGATTTAGGTGAGGATGGAGCCAGAAACCAGACACCCCTGAGGATACCAGCAGGTGCCCCTTGTGGTGACCCAAGAAGAGGGATCCTCCAGAATAATCCATGAACAGCCTCCCCAGATCAGCCACCTGGCTCTAGCCAGGCACCATATCAGTTACAGGTGTGCATTAACCAAGAGATATGGGGGAGAAATGCATCCCTAGGCCCCTTGCATTGCTATGTGAACTTCTTAGAGTTCCTCCTCCGTAATCTAGGACAGCCACTATGTCACAGGTGACACACGTGGGCTCTAACGGCAGTAGGACCTGAGGCCCATCATCAGCCAGCACATGACTACTCATGCTTCCCTTGTGGGCGTGTCTTACCTCTTGCCCTTGTAGCATTCCTGGTCCAAACTAGATTCTCCAGGGCCAGCCCCAACTATGAGAAGTCACAGCAAAATCAAGAACCCTGGAACGCAAGCCCAGGTGGCTCCACTGGGCCTCAGTTTCCTTCCTTGCACCCCAAGGGGCCCTCTGCAATACCACATGTCCCTCAGCTCTTTGGACAGTTTCTCCTCCTCCAAACATCCCCAGCCTGGCTCTCTGTTGCCCGGTGTGGCCCAAACACTCCTCAGTCTCCAACCCCAGATGGGATCAGAGTTCTCTCCCTACCCAGCATTTGTCCCAAGCGAAGAACTGGCCCTGCGTGTGTGACACGTCCCAGAGAAATCCATGCTCAGATCCACAACCAGCTGCTCCTGGCTGTGGCACGGCTTCCTGGGTTTGTCACTTGACTTCTTACAGTCTTTGTATACCCATCTGGAAAGGGCATCAAGCTACGTCCTCAAACTAGGTGGGGACCTTAAATGAAGTCAAGTAGATGAAGTCCCCACTCCCAGCACACAGCTAGTGGCCCCCAATGCTGTGTGTGGTGGGAAGGAAAACCTGGGCCTGCAACTGGACTACTCCAGGATTCAGGGCTTTTAGGAGACTTTTGATGTCTCCAAGTCTGGATGTCATGGCTCAGGCAACTTTAATTCACCATCTGGTTCTGACACCAAATCCTACTTCTTCAGCAGCCCTCTGGGACTCACCCTCTGGATTCCTAAAGTGATCTCTTTATCAGGAGGCATCCTGTCTCTCTCCCAAAACGAAGGAAAATGCATCCAGGCAGACACGCTTCTTAGTTTTCCCTGGGATATATGCAGGTACTTCATAAGGTTCATGTAAAATGGAATTAAAAGGTGTTTTTGTTGGTGCAAATATTTTTTTAAATCCAAGCATGATTTTTTTCATATTATGCATTTTCTGTGAGCTCTTTGAAGATGTTTTTTAAAAGTTTTTTTTTTTTAAGATTTATTAACTTTACTTGAAAGATAGAGTTACACAGAAGGAGAGAGAGAGAGGGAGAGGGACAGGGACAGGGACAGGGACAGGGAGAGGGAGGTCTTCCTTCCATTGGTTCACTCCCCAAATGGCACAACGGCCGGGGCTGATCCGAAGCCAGAAGCTAAGTGTTTCTTCCTGGTCCCCCACGCAGGTGCAGGGGCCCAAGAACTTGGGCCATCCTCCACTGCCCTCCCAAGCCGCAGCAGAGTACTGGACTGGAAGAGGAGCAACCGGGACTAGAACCAGCACCCATATGGGATGCCGACGCAGCAGGTGGAGGATTAACCTAGTGTGCCACAGCGCCAGTCCCAATGTACAGTATTTTTAAAATTCACATAGAATGAAAACTACACCAGAAAAAAAAACAAGGATTTCAGCATTTAAGAGAAGAACTGGTGCATGGGAGCTGCTTTCTCTTCCTCCCGCTCCCCCTTAAATTAAAAATAAACAAATACTCTGCTGTTAATGATGGGAAAGAAGCCAGGGTAACCACCACTCCTTCCATGGGGGACAACTGTTCCCCTCACTCCTCCTCCTATTTCATCAATCAATTAAAAAGAACTTAATGGCAGACTTGGGCAAAGAATTGTGGCCAGGGGCCGGTGCTGTGGCATAGCAGGTAAAAGCCACCACCTGCTGTGCTGGCATCCCACATGTCATGCCGTCTCTCACTACCCCTCAGACCTGAATGGCACCTCCATCAATGCGGGTGGTCAGCGAGGAACCCAGCAGCATCCTTGACCTTCACCTCTCTCCTCCTCATGTCAGACACATAACAGCTTTGCTGAGTCATTTTCCAAATGTGGCCCAGCGCCACGGTCTGAATGATCATGGTCTTCTTCCATCTGGCCTCCGTGAGGCCACGTTTGCTCAGCGGTCACAGTGATTCTTTTTTAACCTAAAATCCTCTTACGTCATCCTCCTCACAAGAGAGGCAGCGGCCATGAAGACGCAGGAAGTGAAACGTGGTGGGGGCTCAACAGTGACGGGATGACTCAAGGCGGGGGTCTCGCTCCCTTCTTTCCTTTTTCTGCAATGTAAGTGAGGTCTACGGGGCGTCTGCAAGTCCTTCATGTGCCACCTGGCAGAAGGCACGGGACAAGCACGGCTTTTCCTGACTTTATGTAAATATTCCTCTTGCTACCTCTGCAATCTCTGCTCTCGATCTTTCCCCCAGTTCTCTAGTTGCAAAACTATGGCTTTTATCACAGGACGCTCTAAGGACACTGTAACGTGCCCCGGCCACATTCCTGCCTGACTTCCTCTGGAAGCATACATCAGGGCTGAGTTAGGTTGTTTGCTTTTTTAGAGATTTATTTATTGGGGCTGGTGCTGTGGCAGAGCGGGTAAAGCTGCCACCTGCAGCGCCAGCATCCCATATGGATGCCGGTTCAAGTCCTGGCTTCTCCACTTCCAATCCAGCTCCTTGTTAATGGCCTGGAAATGCAGTAGAAGATGGCCCAAGTTTGGGCCCCTGCACCCGTATGGGAGACCTGGAGGAGGCGCCTGGCTTCGGCCTGGCCCAGCCCTGGCCATTGTGCCCAAATGGGGAATGAACAGGCAGGTGGAAGATCTCTCTCTCTCTCTCTCTCTCTCTCTCTCTCTGCCTCTTTGTAGCTCTGCCTTTCAAATAAATAAATAAATAAATCTTTTTTTTTTTTAAAGAGAGATTTATTTACTTTGAAAGTCAGAATTGCAGTGGGGAGAGACGATAGAGAGATCTTCCATCTGCGTGTTCACCCCCAGTTTGGCCACAACAGCCAGGGCTGGGTCAGGCTGAAGTCAAGAGCCAGGAGCTTTATCTGGGTCTCTCACATGGGTGGCAGGGGCCCAGGCACTTGGGCCATCCGCTGCTGCTTTCCTAGGCCATTAGCAAGGAGCTGGATCAGAAGTCAGGACATAAACTGGCATCCATACGGGATACTGGCATCGCAGGCAGCAGTTTTACCCAGTACGCCACAACGCCGGCCCCAGAGGGAGGCTCTCCATGCAGCTCTACCAATCAATCCTCAGGCAATCCCTACATTTACTTTCCTGCCCCAGGATGTGGTGCACCAGTGCTACAGGGTAGGAAGGGAGAATTCCAACACGCACATCCGATAGGGGAGCTTCGGTTCAAGTCCCAGCTACTCTGCTTCCAACCCAGCTTTCTGCTTATACTCCTAGGAAGCAGCTGGTGATGGCTCAAGTGCCTGAGTCCCTGCTCCCCATGTGGTGACCCGGATGGAGCTCCTGTGTCCCGGCTTCAGCCTGATCCAGGACTCACTGTTGTGGCCATGTGGCGAGTGAACCAGCAGATGGAAGATCTCTTTCTCTCCGATTCTTTCTCTTGGTCACTCTGTCTTTCAAATGCATGAATGAATGAATGAATGAATAAATAAATAATCACAGGGCATTGTGCCATAGCGGGTAAAGCTACCTCCTGCAATGCCGGCATCCCATTCAGGCACTGGTTTGTATCTAGGTGTTTCCACTTCCGATCCAGCTCCCTGCTAATGGCCTGAGAAAGCAGTGGAAGATGGTCCAAGTGTTTTGGCCCCTGCCAAACCCATGGGAGACCCAGATCAATCTCCTGGCTCCTGGCCTTGGACTGACCCAGCCCCAGCCATTGCAGCCATATGAGGAGAGAATCAGCAGATGGAAGACCATTCCTTCTTTCAAAATTAAAATAAATAAATCTTTAAAAAAATAAATCATAACCGCCCTAGCAGCAATGTATATGTCATCTCTGAAGCTTCCTATGATTGGCTGGCTTGAAGCTATTTACATATCCCACGGCCTTACGGACAGAGGAGAGTCCTTCTGGCCACAGGAGAGTGCACATGGACACAGGTGCAGATGTGTTTATGGAGGAAGGGGCTGCCCAGGACAGTGACGGTGGGCACCACTGCTGTGCCATCCTCCTTTACACCCTCCTGTGCTCTGGTCTCCTGGATCCGCGGAGCTCAGTGGCCTCTATCCTACACCTCTGGAGCCACCAATAATATAAACAGAAATCCAGCTCCGTCCAAGAAGGATATTTACATATGCAGATGATCAGAGTAAATGCTTCCAATATAACCTACAGGCAGAGACACTGCAGCAGAGCTCTGGGGAGGATGCTCAATGGTGGGCTGCTGCGACCACTAAGCCTCCGTGTGTCTGGGCGCAGCTAGGGGTCAGGAAGAAGCTCCTGCTCTTTCACGTGCCCAGGAGGTCAGCGGAAATGCAGAAGGGTGAGTGCTTCCCAGCAGACCCTCTGCCTGCCGGTGCCCCAGCCATGACAAACGCTGTGGTGCACTGCCTGCACACCCATGGATGCCTGTGCCCTGTTCCTGCCAGGACCTGTGTCTCTCGGTCGAGGGCTTGGGACCCAGGCTTCAGGGCTGGCTCTGCCTGTGTGCAGAGAGAGGTGAGGGTGCACAAGGCAGCCCCCTGGCAAAGCCTGGCCGACACAGGGGTGCTGCTACTCCAAGCAGCGGGCTTCTGCCCTGGCTGCTGTGGGTGGGCTCCGCTGCTTCCAGCTGTCTGTGAGATTGAGCCCAGGCTTCCCTCTGGGGGCTTTGCTGCTTATGCAACCTGGCTTAGCTGCTTCCCTCCCGGCCCCTTCCCCACTCCTGTTTCCCTGGAGACCCTGTCTCATCAGTTCTCACCGGAATCCCAGATCAGGCTCAGCTTCCAGGGACCGACTCTAAGACGGACACCTTCCGTCTCTCCAGGTACAGAAACGCGGTGGATTGAGTCTACTCAAATCCCTGAACAGGGCCCGAGCCCACACAGGACCAGACTGCTCCCCTCGCCAACCTTCCCCCATCTCACCACGCAGCCTGACTGCTCAAGACCTGATGCTGCTCACCTGTCCTCCACCCGTCCTGCACTGAAAGCCCTCGGGGTCTGTACAGCATCCTCCATCCACCCTCTCCAGGTTTCTGCAGAACCCAGCAGGGAGCCTCAGAAAGTGGACCAGAAGGGCTAGTGCTGTGGCACATCGTGTTGAAGCACCAGCCTGCAGTGCCGGCATCCCATGGGCCACCGGTTCGAGTCCCGGCTGCTCCATTTCTGATCCAGCTCTCTGCTATGGCCTGGGAAAGCAGCAGAAGACGGCCCAAGTGCTTGGGCCTCTACACCCATGTGAGAAGCCCAGAAGAAGCTCCTGGCTTCAGACTGGCCCAGTTCAAGCTGTTGCGGCCATTTGGGGAGTGAGCCAATGGATGGAAGATCTATCTCTATCTCTGCCTCTGCCTTTCAAATAAATAAATCTTTTTTAAAAAAGAAAAAAAGAAAGGTGCCCAGAGAAAAGTGGTTTGCAGTACCAAGTACACACCATCTGCTATGGCAGGAATCCAGAGAGAAGGGGCAGGGCAGCCCCTGGACAGATGGCATAAGAGGGCTCCCACCATGGGGAGGTGTCACCCAAAAGAGGGAGTAGCAGGAAGCGCAGAGGGAGCCACCAGGAGGAGCAGCTCCTCCATGCCTATCCACAGCTGGTCTGCTTGTCCTTCTCACGGGTTGTGACCCTCCCACACGCCCTCCCTTTGAAGGCTCCTTGGGTCTTCCCTGCCCATGGGGTGGATCTCCCTTCTTTCAGCATCACTGCCAGGCAAGAGCCAGAGGGGTCTCCTAACCCTCAGCCCCCCTCTCCACCAGTCTGCCCTTTCTACAGAGACAGGAGCTTCTGTGTTCTCCTAAGCACCACTCAGTGCCAAGGGGGAAAAGAAAAATAACCAAGAACTTGAACTAGGGGTTTTCAAGTTCAAACCCAATGTAAGTGCCCATCTCCTGGTCAAGCACTGACCACACCATTCCGTCCCTGCCAGCAGGTGCTTTCCAGTGTCCTCTTCCAGGCTACAAGGCTGGGGATCCTAACGGGGCCCCTGCACAGGCCAGGCCACAGTGACCCTGTGAGTCAGTCATGACCCCACACCTGCAGGCGCTGTGAACCTACCTTTGGGCCGATGCCTCTCTGCCTGCACACAGTCAACGCTAGCTAGCTTTCACTCAGCACTGTAGTTGCCTAGAGGAGAGGATGTGAAACCACCTTGTGGGTCTTCCCAAACTAGTATCCAGGCTTAATATAATTCCAAACAAATCCCGTGGAGTAAGATATGACTGGAGGCCAGCATTGCAGGGTAGCAGGTTCAGCTACTGCCTGCATCGGTTCAAGTCTCGGCTGCTCCACTTCCCATCCAGACCCTGCTAATGCACCTGGGAAAGCAGTAGAAGATGGCCCAAGTGCTTGGGCCCCTGCCACCCACATGGGAGACCTGGAAGAAGCTCCTGGCTTCACCCTGGCCCAGCCTTGGTCATTGTGGCCATTACGGGCATGAACCAGTGAATGGAAGATTCTTCTCCCTCTCTTCCTTTCCTTCTCTCTCTCTCTCCCTCTCCCTAATTGTGCCTTTTAAATAAATAAAATAAATCTAAAAAAAAAAAAAAAAGACCAGAAGGATTAATGGATGAATTAGCTGAGAAAGGTCTTTTTTTTTGAAGGGAGGGGTAGATATAAAGAGGCAAAAGGTAGACGGTGACTCCTGGCTGCAGACACAGAGCTTGGGGGAGGCAGACCAGCACCCCAAATGACACCAGGCACTGGAGCAAATCAAGGAGGGGAAAGGAGGTGGGCTTCATTCTTTGCTCATGAGCCACCTGCCGTGTGACTGCAAATGAATGGGAACTGAGACCCATAAAACTGAACGCATGGACTGGGCAAGAAAGGGTAGGCAGCTGGCTGGTCATTGAGGATACAGAAAGGCTTCTAAGAACACCTAAAGAAACCCAAAGAAGGTGCTTCAGAGCCAAGATGGCGGCCGAGGAAGAGGAAGTAAGAGACTCCAAGTCACCTTGCCAAGAGCTATGGACGCTGGGGGAAGAGAGAGCACAGAGCCTCGTTCTGTGATACTCATCAGAAAAGTGACACAGACGAAAGCAAGAAGGGAAACATCACCTGCATCCCGCCTCGCCCAGCTCCGAGCCCCTCACCCAGCTCCTGCAGGAAGCCCAGTACCATGCGTGTTGGGAAAAAATCCTCCCTGCCCCAGCCCCCAGGCACCCTGCCACCCCCTCCAAACCACCAGCAGAAAGCAAAACTCTGGCCAAAAGCTTAGGGCATCCCGGGCAGCTCAGACCAGGCCGACCGCACCAAGAGCAGCACCTGACACAGCCCGAAGGCCTGCAGCCCCGGCCGGAGCCCACAGACGCAGCCCTACGCCTGCCTGGCATCTGAGCTCCAGGCGGTCAGACTCATTTTGGTCCGTGTCACTGCTGGCCCTGATGGGCTTGGCGGACACTCCTGGGTCTTTGTAGGGACCTGTGGCTGTGGGATCCAAGTGCGGCCAGTCTGCAGACAAACGGGCTGCCTTTCTCACTCTCCTCCAACCCTGAGCAGGCAGCAAAGGGCCACAGGACTGGGTCTTGGGACTGTGTCTCAGTGAAGCCCAGTGTTGGACAGATCTTAAGGGTTTCTACTCTGAGGCAGGTACCTGTGGATAAGAGTCTCTGGACTCGCCCTCAGGTCAGGGAGAGACCTGTGTCCTGGTGAGACAGACACGTCTTGCCATGTATCACTAGCCAACTTGCAGGCCTGGTGTGTACCCACAAGGCTGCACAGAGCCTGGGGACTGTGAGACGCAGGTCTGCCCCAGTAGCTGCGGGGCTGCCTCTAACACCCTTCGTACAACCTTGGGGCAGGCAGCAAGGAATCACAGGAAGATTTTAGGACTCAGTGCCAGGCTGATAAAACCCAGCATCGAGTAGACCCCAACCGTCCCTGTCCCCATGCCAACGCCTGCAGCTGGAGCCTCTGTACCTTCTTCCGCGGCCGGCCAAGTTCTGTGGTCCCAGCTGAGCAGTCTCACAGCCCAGCCCACATCATCAGGGGCTGACAGGTGCAGCCCTGGGCAGTGAGCCTGCCCCAGCAGCAGATGGGCCACGGCAGGGTGAGCGTTGGTCCTGCCCCCAGGCCACACCGGTCTGGACAGGCTGAGGGCTGCAGATGCTATTTGGATATAAGACAAGGAGGCTGAGCCAATCACAGGCCCAGGCCGAAGCTTCTGGGGACAGAACACCTCTTTTCAGGCACTTTCCTAGTTTATATTGAACAACATTTCAACTACAGATGTGGGATAAAACTGAGTTTGGGAAGTGTGCTAAGACTCAACCAATACAAATACATCAGTAGCAGACCTGGGCAAATCTCAACTTAGGGTGCTATCTAGTGTTGAAATAGCAGAAGTAGCCACAAGCTTAAGGGGGAAAAAGCAGAGTGCTTAGAATTTCTAGGACAGCCACAAAGCAAGCCAGATCACTCCGACTCATCTTCAATACATAGATGACATCGTACACCAACAAGCATCGAGATCTCCCAGGGAGCCAGCATTGTGGCACAGTGGGAAAAGCCACCACCTGCAACACCAGATTCCCTTATGGGTGCCGGTTTGTGTGCTGGCTGCTCCACTTCAGATCTAGCTCCCTGTTAATATGCTTGGGAAAAGCAGCGGAAGATGGCCCAAGGGCTTAGGCTCCAGCACCCATGTGGAAGACCCTGCCGAATCTCCTAGCTTCTGCCCCAGTCCTGGCCACTGTGGCCATCTGGGGAGTGAATCAGCAGATGGAAGGTCTCTCTGCCCCTCCCTCTTTCTGTATAACTCTCTACCTTTCAAATAAATAAATATATTTGTTAAAGATTTATTTATTTGAAAGTCAGAGTTACAGAGAGAGGAGGAGAGGCAGAAAGGGGGAGAGAAAGGGAGGGAGAGGGAGGGAGAGGGAGGGAGAGAGAGGGAGAGGGAGGGAGAGGGAGGGAGAGGGAGGGAGAGGGAGGGAGAGGGAGGGAGAAAGAGGGAGAGAGAGGGAGAGAGAGAGAGAGAGAGGGAGAGAGAGGGAGAGAGAGGGAGAGAGAGGGAGAGAGAGGGAGAGAGAGGGAGAGAGAGGGAGAGGGAGGGAGAGGGAGGGAGAGGGAGGGAGAGGGAGGGAGAGAGAGGGAGAGAGAGGGAGAGAGAGGGAGAGAGAGGGAGAGAGAGGGAGATTGGGAGTCCTTCCATCCATTGGTTCACTTCCCAATTGGCCACAATGGCCAGAGCTGTGCCAATCTGAAGCCAGGAACTTCTTACAGGTCTCTCATGTGGGTGCAGGGGCCTAAGGACTTGGACTATCTTTTACTGCTTTCCCAGGCCACAGCAGAGAGCTGGATCAGAAGTGGAGCAGCTGGGACTCGAACCGGCAACCATATGGGATGCTGGCGCTGCAGGTAGCAGCTTTACCCTCTACACCACAGCACAAGCCCCAATAAATAAATTTTAAAAGAAAAAAAAAAAAGAGAGAGAACTTCCAGGGAACCATGATCTCATCTAAACAGCAAGATAAGGTGCCACAAACCAATCCAAGCAACTGGGATTTTGAAATGCTCCCATGAAGATTTCAAAACAGCTGATTTAAGGAAACTCCGTGCAATTCAGGAGAACACCAAGAAACGATTCAATACTCTAAGCAATTTGATAGAGCTGGAAGTAATTAAACAAAATCAAGCAGGAAACTTTCAACTGGGAAGTACACTAACTGAAACTAAAAATGTAGTAAAAGACATCTCCTATAGAATAGATCAGACAGAAGAAACAAACGGTGAGTTCAAAACCAGGGGATTTGAAAACACACAGCTGGAAAACAGAACCAAGAGGAGAGGAGAGGCTGACAGGAAACACAGGATCGCATGAAAACAGCAAATAATAGTTACTGGGATTCAACAGGGACTTGGGAATGCCACGGGGGCAGGAAACATATCCAAAGGCAAGAGTGACAGAAAACTTCCCAAGCCCAGAGAAAGAGAACACCTCTCCAGGTACAGGAAGGGCAGAGGTCACCTGTCGGAATCAACCCAACCAAGTCTACCCCATGATGTGTTACAGGCAAGCTCTTCAAGATTAAAGAGACAGGATTCTCAGTCAATCAGCAGGTGGAAGATCTCTGTCTCTCTGTGTCACTATCTTTAACATAAATATATCTTTAAATAAACCTAGAAGGGGAAAAAATAAAGTGGGCTTGTTTAAACACAGAGAAAAGCAATGGTGGAACCATTCCAAAAGAAAAGTGGAGACAGTGGACTGTGCACACAGGTAAAGGGGCTGCCAGACACAAAGAGCACTTAGGGATGATTGGAGGGCAGAAGCTAAGAGTTGCTGAGGTCCAGCCCCCGTGGACGGAGGTCTGACAAGCCTGGGACCCAGCCTGCTCCTGCTGCAGGTGTGAGACACTGGCTGATTTCTCAGACTCAGAGGTTCCTATGCAACCTGACCTGTGCCGCTGCCCTCACTCAGCACACCGGAGAGACATCTGCCTCCATTCCTTTGAAAAGCACTCTTGTAATCAAGCCACAGTTTCAATGCAATGGGGAGCTAGTTATCTGGAAAAAAAAATAGCCGTGATGACTTCTTTAATAAAAGAAAAATAAAAGACCTTATAAAACAACTAGAGTTCATGTAGCTAACCATTTAAACAAGCTAAATGTTTAGGGTTTTGTATTTGGAATTCCAGACCTAGCCAGTAAAATCACACCCATGGAACCCAGAATGTTGCTTTATCCTGTTTACAGAGTTAACCTACTCAGTTCTAAAATAAAGGCTTCATTCACTAGAAAATGTAAAACGCTAAGTCTCCAAGGCAATGACTCAAATCTGGAGACTTGCAGGCAAGTGGGAGATGATGTGTTAATACGTCTGTGTACTACTGCTTGGCCAGATGTCATCAACAAATGAAAATGAGACTTGAGCTCTCACTGGTAATGAGGACACCTCCTGAATTTGTTTCTCGTTTGGATATTGATCAGCAATATCACTTAAACCACTCCTGCAGATGCTTGAAAGAAACAAACCAGCACACTTGTACAACCTGTCCCACATCAAATGAATCATAGTCCTCAGTTATGATCCATCAACTCCTGGGAGTATTCCTTTATTTTTATTTTAAAGATTTATTTATTTGAAAGTCAAAGTTATAGAGAAATAGAGAAGGAGAGACAGAGAGAGACAGAGAGACAGAGACAGAGAGAGTTCTTCCATCCGCTGGTTCACTCTCCAAATAGCCACAACAGCCAGAGCTGAGTCAATCCAAAGCCAGGAGCTCCTTCCAGGTCTCCCATGTGGGTGCAGGGGCTCAAGGAATTGGGCCATCTTCTACTGCTTTCCCAGGCCATAGCAGAGAGCTGGATGGGAAGTGGAGCAGACAGGACTCAAACCACTGCCCATATGGGATGCTGGCACTGCAGGCAGTGGCTTTACCCACTATGCCACAGTGCCGGCCCTGGGGGTATTCTATTTTTTTTAATTATTTATTTATTTGAAAGTCAGAGTTACAAAGAGAGAGGAGAGGCAGAGAGAAAGCGAGGTCTTCCATCTGATGGTTCACTCCCCAGATGGCCACAACAGCCAGAGCTGTGCCACTGCGAAGCCAGGAGCTTCTGCCAGGTCTCCCACATGGGTGCAGTAAGCAGTGGCTTTACCCACTATACCACAACACAGGCCCTGGGATGCTGGCATATTAACCCATATTTAAACCAGTAGGTTTAAATTTAAACCACACCCTAAAATTGTTTTTAAACTTGCTAATGACTTGGTGAAAGTTCACATACAGCTATTTTAAAGAATAATTCTAAGAAAGTAAACTTGGAATCCTATTTGTTTGTTCAGCCTATGTGAGCTTATTCAGATCAAGAACCTTTACTTTCAAGGACTCCCATTAAAAACGGAATGCCCCGGGGCCGGTGCTGTGGCGCAGTGGGTTCATGCCCTGGCCTGAAGCGCTGGCATCCCATTATGGGGCTGGTTCGAGTCCCAGCTGCTCCACTTCCAATCCAGCTCTCTGCTATGGCCCGGGAAAGCAGTAGAAGATGGCCCAAGTCCTTGGGTGGTTAAGGACTCATATTTTTAATACCAACCTGGAGAAGCAAGGACGTAAGCCAAGAGTGTAACTAGAACCACACCAGTTAATACAGCCACTAGCAAAATGACTGAACAGCTTTATCACAAGATGAATGAATGATTAAATGATAGTTTTTATTTTTTTAAGTTGCAGAAACTTGGTTTTGGATTTTTTTTTTTACTTGAGAGATTGAAAGAGAACTCCATTCATTAGTTTGCTCCCAATTTCATACAATGGCCAAGGTTGGCTAGGCCAAAGCTGGTGCTGGAACTCAATCCAGACCCCCCCACATTGGAGGCAGGAATCCAGGTACTTGAGAGGGATAAAAACTTCCATTCACTACTTCACTCCCAAGGATTCCCATGTTGGGAGATTGGTCCTCAGTGCGCCAATGTTAACAGGTAGCAGGACCTATTAGAGGTAAAGCCCAGTGGGAGATCACTGGGACCCCAGGGCCCTGGGAAGAGAATGCATGAGTTCACCTGTTCTCTCTGGTTAGTTCTTGCCAGAGGGTTGTTATAAAACAGCAGGTCAGCCCTTGGTCGGGCTACCTGTCTTGCCTTGTGTGCGTTTGCTCACTTGCTCTCTCTCCTACATTCAACCATGCTGTGATACTCAGGGACCTTCCCTGAACCAATGCTATGCTGCTTGGGTTTTCAGCCACTAAAACTGTGAGCTGAATAAACCTCTGTTCTTTGTAAGTTACCGGGGTCAGGTATTTCATTGTAGTTACAGCAAATGGAATCCCACATGGCTCCTGGACGTCATGGCTTCACTAACGGTCACCATCCTTCCAGTTGTTTCTCACCTCCCCTAGGCACCCCTACCCCACCCCATCTGATAGGTCCATTTTTTCTCAAAACATTCCTTCCTGGGACTCCTGTGACACCACCCTACTCAACCCATGTCTCTAAATGAGACCCCTCACTGCCCATGCTTTGGAAAAACCTGTGAAACAAGTCTTGAGCTGTGTATTTGCTAAGCATTGGAGATCTAGAAATGGCTGCATATGTGTAGTGGAGATGGGCTGCTCAGGGGTTCTTGTCTTCAAGTAGGAAAGAATTCCATTCCACATAGGTGCTGGTTCAAGTCTCGACTGCTCCACTTTGATCCAGCTCCCTGATAATGGCCTGGGAAGGCAGTGGAAGATGGCCCAAGTCCTTGGGCCGCAGCACCTGCATGGGAGACCTGGAAGAAACTCCTGGCTCCTGGCTTCAGACTAGCCCAGCTCCGGCTGTTGCAGCCATCTGGGGAGTCAACCAGTGGATGGAAGACCTCTCTGTAATTCTGCCTCTCAAATAACTGAATCTTTAAAAAAGAAAAAAAAAAAAGAATTGAGATGTGAGAGAGTGGAGTGGTAAGGCACACTGGCTGAGTTTAATGAAGAGAGTACACTTGACAGATCAGGTGGGCATCTCAGCAGAGAACTCAGAGTCTACACTATGTCAGACTGGAGTTTTCATGGAGATAGGTGTGGGTCCTCCATGTCTCCTCCCACTATATGCCCTCTGGGACACTGCTTGGATAGAGGATTTTCTGGGTCTGTCAGTCTTCCCAGAACTTCCTAACAGCCTCTTTGATGAAGGGCAGATGAGAGTCCTCTAAGCTGGCCCCGCGGGAGGGCTGGGACCTACCCAGCAACAGCAAGAGTTTTGATTGCAGGTGCTGATTTGTTACACCTCTTCCCTCCTTCTACCACACAGAAATTTCCATTTCCCTTTGGCCTCTCAGAGGTAACGCCTACCCAGCAACCTTAACAGAAGCACGTTCAAGCCATGTGGCCTCACCTTTCCCTTGGCTCCTCCGCGGGGCCCTCCTTCCAGGGCCTGAGACATTAACTTGGCTTCCACTGTCCCGCCTCCCCTATAATTGCTATAAAGCCTGAATGGTCCGGTCACTCTGTCTGGGAAATCTGCTCTAATGATAGGTTGCAAGCAAACTTTAGAAACACCTGATTCAAACAATGGGTGCATCTGAATTGGGGGCTGTACCTTCTGTGGGAAGGAGTGCAGATCTTTGTACCAGGCCCCAGGTGCCCAGGGAGTGACTGCTGAGCCCCTAGAGAATCCAGCAGGGTGTGTTCCCGGCCCCATTCAATGCATAAGGGATAAAGGAAGATGAATAGTGCTGAGGCTGGCATTGTGGAACAGTAGGCTGAGCCTCCACCTTAATGCTGGTATCCCACAGGAGCACTGGCTCAGGTCCTGGCTGTTCCACTTTCCATCCTGCTCCCTGCTAACGCACCTGGGAGAAGAGTGCATGATGGCCCAAGTGCTTGGGCCCCTACCATCCACGTGGGAGACCCAGATGACTAGCCCCTAGCTTTCGGCTGCCTGTGACTGGCTATTGTGGCCATTTGGGGAGTAAACCAGCAGATGAAAGACCTCTGTCTCTCCCTCTCTCTGATCCTCTACTTTTCAAAGAAATAAGCCCATGGGGTGCAGGGCCCAAGCACTTGGACCATCCTCCACTGCACTCCCAGGCCACAGCAGAGGGCTGGCCTGGAAGAGGGGCAACCGGGACAGAATCCGGCACCCTGACGGGACTAGAACCCAGTGTGCCGGCGCCGCAAGGCGGAGGATTAGCCTGTTGAGCCATGGCCCCGGCCTCAAAGAAATAATCTTAAAAAGCTCAGATCTGACCAAAGCCTAGGGGACCAGCCCATGTTAATCAGAAACACAGAAGCTAGCACATCAATGATTTCCTCTACAGAGGTGGGTTACTATGCCTCCCAAAAGTACAAAACATTCATTTTTTATACTGGGCTGAGCACCACACAGAGAATATAAACATTTCCTGGAACTGACCTCACCAGCAGGAGGCTCTGGGTGGATGCCCCGGCATTCCTTGGAAGAATACAAGGAGCAGTCAGGACTAAGGGAAGCCGACAGACCTCCCATATGAAGGCATCTTCCTAAACAGTCCCCACACCTGTCACAATGAAGGTACCGAAAAGCAGCTTAACACAAGCACCTCTTGAACATAAGATTTATCCATTTCAAAGTCAGCTACAGAGAGGGGGAGATCTTCCATCTGCTGGTTCACTCCCAAGAGGGCTACAACAGCCAGGGGTGGGTCAGGCCAAAGCCAGGAGCCTGGGATTGTATCCAGGTCTCCCATGTGGGTGGAAGGGGCCCAAGCACCTGGGGCATCTTCTACCACTTTTCCCAGGCACATTGGCAGGGAGCTGAATCAGAAATGGCACAGCCAGGACTTGAACCAGTGCCCACATGGGATGCTGGCACTGCAGGTGGCAGTTTTACCAGCTCTGCCAACAGTGCCGGCCCCCCTGAACATTTTTCAATACAGTCACCCTAGTAATTTTTTTTAAAGATTTATTTATTTACTTGAAAGGCAGAATTACAGAGAGGCAGAGACAAAGAGAAAGGTCTTCCATCCTCTGGTTCACTCCCCAGATGGCCACAATGGCCAGAGCTATGCTAATCTGAAGCCAGGAGCCAGGAGCTTCTTCCAGGTCTCCCACGTGGGTACAAGGGCCAAAGAACTTGGACCACTTTCTACTGCTATCCCAGGCCATGGAAGAGAGCTGGATCGTAAGTAGAGTAGCCGGGACTCAAACCGGTGCCCATATGGGATGCCGGCACTATAGGCAATGGCTTTACCTGCTGCACCACAGCGCTGGCCCCTCCAGCAATTCTTGAACAAAAGCACATCCTTATCTACAACTTGGCAACCTGCTCTCGATGGACTATGCACAGAGCATGCCTGAGCAGACCCACCTTGCAGAAGGCCAACGTGATGAGGCAGAAGGCACCTGGGGCCCTGGGCTCCAGCCCTGGAGCTTGCGCCCCTACTGCCTCAGCTGCAAGACACAGTTTATTACCGCTTTCATGAGAAACACCAGAGCTACTACTGGTAAAAGCCTTTGCTAAAATGTTCTAAAAATCCTGTTTGCTTCCTTGAGAGGCATTACAGTGGAGGGAGACACCCTTCAAAATGTACCAACAGCAGGGTGCTTTGGTTCATTCACTCACCCAACACCTACAACCTTGAGCAGGTGTTTTAAGGGCCAAGGTCTGGCTGGAGACCCTGCGGAGCTCACAGGTGGGCTTTGTGCTGGCCCCCAGGAAAGCCACACAGAGTCTAGGAAATCTCCCATGCGAAAACCGCCAGGGTTCTGGAAGGATCCAGAGGAGGGCTGGATGTCGACAAGCAGCTGGACACAAGGTCAAAACAATGTAATACGGGGAGTGTGTGGAGAAAGAGCCAACTCCACAGCTGCTGACAGAGCAGAGACGCCTGGAGAGAGCCTGCCGGCAGAGGAAGGGGAGCTGGCCAATTAAGAAGCCTGTTTTTGGAGAGCAGAACTCCGCTTTGGAGTGGGCAGTGGGCCTTGGGTTTGGGAAAGGTGCAGGGGCAGCTTGGGTAGGGATAAGAGGGCTACTGGGAAATCACACCTAACAAGCACACTATAATCCTTCCCACCTGCACCTACTTTTAGTTCTCTCCCAATTGCCTGTCTGAAGGAAATCGTCCAAGTAGGATTCTGGAGGCCGGCTGGTCTTGACCAGCATCCCCAGCCTCCAAATACTGAGTGCAAGACCTGTGTCCAAAATTTCCTGTCGGCTTTCTTCCCAAGTCCCAAATGCCGAGGCCTCGGCCTTGCAGTGTCCCCAGGCCCCACCCAGTCCATTGTCTGTGATGTCCTCCGTGGAGGACCCGAGTGTCCCAGAGACAAACAGGACGAGGAGCACCTTTGGACGCAGAAGCACTCGGGCAAAGACCTAACCGTGTGTGGACTACTGCATTAACCACAGTTCATCAATACGGCTACACAGGAAGCCCGAGGTGTCCAATCTGTTTCCTGCCATTGTCAAGCTTCATAAACCGCACAGAGGGGAGGCAGCAGACAAATGGGGCCCGGGATGGGGAGTGGTAGGACAGCAAAGCGCAAATCCCATTGCACAACCAAATGTTGAAGCTTTGCTCAGTATGGATGTTTTGCATTCCGTTTGATTTAAATATCGCAGTAAAATACTATTTATCTTAACAGCCCAGTGCTGCCTGCTGTGTATTCTGCTTGGGTGTTTACAGGGGGCTGCTGGAGCTTCCCTGTGGATTACACAGCACGTGCGCAGCAAACCCCCGTGCGCCCGACACCCTGCGCACAGTGCGCGCCGCGGCTCCTTCCTCTAAGCTAGGAAAGCCCCCAGGATTTCAGAGCTCTGGGACCAGAGGCGCCTCCGACCGCCCTAGCTGGCCGACCTCGCCCCTCATTTCTTGACAACAAAGGAGAGGATTTACAACTTGAACTTCCGCAAACCCTGGCGTACCCTGGCCGTCGAGGGGCGCGCCGCCACGGCCTGGGTGGACGCCGTGCCGTGGGAGCTCGGGCCAAGGGTGTGGAGGCCCAGCTCCGAGGGGGACGAGGAGGCCTCCAAGTGAAAGTGGTCCCGTCCCTTCCAGGCGAGAGTCCGGGACCTCTCCTGCGCCCGCTGCGCCACCAACAATCACGGTGACAGCCCGAGCGCCTCTAGCCCAACTCAACCAGCCTCCCGTTGGACTGCTGCTCCTCGGTGGGCAGGAAGCGCCCGGCGGGAGCCCCGAGCCCCGCACCCAGCCCGGGCGCACCTGACACCGCGCAGGTAGAACTCAAGGGATAGCCCCATCTCCTCGGCATACGCACCTGCACCTGGAGCTGCCGCGCCCGCGGCTTCCCAAGGACCCCTCATCCCGCCCCCGCAGAGGTCAGCCAAGGACACCCCGGGACCCCGCCTGGACCGCTACCGCCCAGCGCGCTGGAATGTCACCCCGCCTCGGTCCCCACCCCCGGGCGCCCCCTCCCTCATCCGTCCTGGGACGCTCGCTGGGTCTCCCCCAAGTCTCCTCCGGAGCCGAGGGCAGTGCCGGCAGCACCCCGCGCCCGGAACCCCACAGCTCCCCGGCCGCAGTTAGGGGCACGGGGCGGGGGTCTCCCCGTCGGCCGCCAACGCCCCCTTACCTCGAGCTGGCCCTCCCCGCAGGTCCCGGAGGCGGGGGCGACCAGTGGCCCCGCGGGCGAGCGCGGGGCTGGGTTTCCCCGCCCGGGAGGAAGAGGAGGAGGAGAGGAGGAGGAGAGGGAAGGCTTTGTGTCTGCCTCCCGCCCTCCCCTGGGCCGCGGCGATCGCCATCCGCCCTCCCCCAACCGCCCTCCGGAGCTCGTCCAAGGCCTGGGCGGGGGCGATCCGGCCGGAGGTGGCGACCAAGGCGCCTGCGCAGCCCCGGATCCGGCCGCCCCCAGCCCCTGGCACCGCCCACCCTCGCCCCTGCCGTCGTCCACCCTGGCTGGGCTGCGGCCTCAGAAAGTTTATCTAACCCGGAGTAAACTCGGCCGGCCCGCCCCGCTCGGCGCCACCGCCCGCGTCTGCGCGCTCCGCGGCGGGGCCCCGCATTCGCTCTTCGCGTGTTCTGCCCTTCCTGCTCCCTTCTTCCCCACGCACGCTCCCGCACCCCCTTCCCACCGCCCGGAAGGGGCTCCGCCGGCTGGAGGATCCTCCTCGGCCCCAGGCGTGGATCCCCACGCGCTCTGGAAGCCTGGGCGGCCGCCTGCGTACACACAAGTGCCGGGGCCCGAGCCTGCAGGCAGCGGGGACGCTCAGGGCAGCGGGGGGAGCTCGGAGGGTCCCTAGTGGTCGGCTTTCCACGAGGGCCAGCTCCACTGAGCAGTGGCCAATGCCACAGAGGGACCCTCATTTTGGACAGAAGTAGGACGCTGAGCCCTTCCCGCTGCGCTTGGGATTCAGGGGTGTCCGGTTCTCCCAGTCCTGGCCCTATCAGGTCCCAGGGCTATTGAGCTCTCGCCTCAGCTCTCAGGGGAAGCAGCCCAGGCACTGTTCTTTCTGTTCCTAGTCACCCATGCAGTAAATTATTGAGCACCTGCTAAGTGGCAGGCATCGTTCTCATGCTTGGGATGTGTTGAGCAACAAAGCACCACTGACTGCCCTGGTGGAGTTGCAGTTCTGGGGAGCAGAAAGTAAAAACAAGCGCAACCATGGGTGAATCGCCTTGGGTGTTGCAGGGAAAAGTAGCAGGTGGAGGACCCTGGAGACCTGGCTATGTGATTGAGTAGGCGGGGGAAGGTGGCATCTGACCCAAAACTTGGAGGAGCTGGAGCAGGGAGGGTCTGGGGGTGCATCAGATGGGTCAGGGGCTCCGGGGTGTCGTTCTGCCGATTAGAGCAGGTGCCTTGGTCTAACTGATAACTGCTGGCTGCTCAGAGCCCAAGCAGGAGTACAGGTGGTAGGCACAAGTTAGGAGGGGCCCAAAGTCAGGGTGGAGGTGAAAATGGCTACAAACGCCAGGGTCGGGACACAGAGTGGATTCTTTCTAACTTTGAAGGCAGAACAGACAGCAGTGCCTAAAAGAGGGAAAAGGGAGCCAGGTGGACAAAGAGGTAGACCGGGCCCCACATCCCTCCCTCCCACTTCTCTCCTATTCTCAGCCCCAGGGGATTTGGTGGCATCCACAGAAGGGCCAAGTAGGTGCTGATGGCTCAGCCTGTGTTGCCAAGGGCCTTCATCTGTGGCTCCACAGCTGGGCTCTGCATGTGCTAGAACTTGGGGGTGACTTTGGCCTTGCCCTCTCCCTAGAAAATTATTTATTGCCTGCCGTATTAGGTGCTAAACACTGCTGTAGGCTCTAGGGCTACAGCAGTGACCCAAGCAGATGAACCAGGCTTTAACAGGTAGAGAGAAAGTCATTGAAGGGGATACAGAAAATAAATGTATGGAAGGTGAGCCCTACAGAAAAACTCACCTGGGGAAGGAGGGGATGTGCTGGGGAGTTCCCAATTTTACAGTGATTTAAAACAAGAGAAAACCCCAGGGAGACACTCCTAAAATAACAAAGACTTCCTTCCTCCCCGGGATTGGGCAAATCTTTGGCAGGTTTGGCCTTCCACCCCTGGGTCCCTAGACACTTGGAGCGGCCAGTCCAGGCAGCTACAGAGAGCACCAGTGTTCTCTGGGCACTTTTGTCAGCTGGGGACTGGCTAGCCAAGAACATGTCATTTCTAATGAAGTTATTTCTCCTTTAATACTAATCGAGTAGCACTGCCCAGAGCTGGCAACTCAACAGTTTGTTTCTCTCCTCTGTTGAGCAAGAGTGTTGTGTGCACCTAAGATGACTTGAAAGAGTTTTATACTCGGGTCTGAGCTATAAAATCATCATTTTTTAAGATTTATTTGTACTTATTTGAAAAGCAGAGTGATGGAGATGGAGATGAGACAGAGAGAGAGAGAGAGAGAGAGAGAGAGAGAGATTGATTTTCTACCCGCTGGTTCACTCCCCAGATGGCCACAACAGCCAGCGCTGGGCTGAAGCCAGGACCTTGGAACTCCATCCAGGTCTCTAGCATGGGTAGCAGGCACTCAAGCACTTGAAGCCATCATCTGCTGCTTTCCCAGGCACAAGAGCAGGGAGCTGGATGGAAGTGGAGCACCTGGGACTCGAACTGGTGCTCCGAAATGGGATGCCGGTATCAGAGTGGGCAACTTAACCAGCGCCCCACAATACCAGCCTCAGTCCTTTATGTATTGATCTGTACTGGAACTGGGCAGCAGTTTCTGGCTCAATCCCATAGCCACTGTGAGAGATAGGCAGAGGATATGAGTGCAGAGTTAACTAGGTCCAGGTGTTAGTAGTTAAAACTGCTCATCTCCTTCTCCAAACAGAGAGGTGGCCTCAACTGCAAGGGCCATTGGCAAGGAAATGCAATTTTTGAAAATTCTTATCTTTGTAGGAATCAGCGATCATCTCTGGAATGTGGAATTATTGAGCTTTTAAAGTTCCAAGTTGTATGTTTATGAGCTGTATGGATGTTTAAATACTTTGATAATCAGAAAAAAGCATTAATTTTGTAAATAGAATTTTATCTATAAAAGCACACGTGTAAACACAAAGGAATAATTACCCAATATTTTGAAATCTTCTTTGACTATTACTTTTAAGTTTATTTAACATTTCCAAGTACTGACATTTGTTATTACTTTTCTGTCATTTTCAGGTTTCGTTGTAAAGACATGTTGCTTGTACAGTTTCTCCTTTTTGAGATGAACTGGGGCTTTCTTTATGACCAAGTTTTGGAAAAGCATTACTGTGTTTACAAAAACAAGGGTGTGTTAAGGGGCTGGTGTTGTAGCTCAGCAGGTTAAGTCACTGCCCGTGACACTGGCATCCCATATGGGCTCCAGTTCAAGTCCCTGCTGCTCCACTTCCGATCCAGCTCTCAGCTAATGCACCTGGGAAAGCAGCAGCAGATGGCCCAAGTGCGTGGACCCCTGCCCCCACATGGGAGACCCAGATGGAGTTCCAGGCTCCAGGCTTCCTCCTGGCCCAGCCCTGGCAATTTCAGCCATCTGGGGAGTGAACCAGCAGATAGAAGATTCTGTGTGTGTGTGTCTCACCCCCACCGCCTTCCCTCTCCCTAACTCTACCATCCAAATAAATAAAATAAATAATAAAGATCTTAAAAGGAAAAGAAAAGAAGGCATAGTAAGCACCCACGATCTAATCCTAGGCAGAGTATGTAGTACTTGTTCAAAAGCGTATTAGTGGACAGGAATGCTAGTTTATTAAATGTTAATGATCTTGAATCGTTATTTACTCTCTGTCTTTTATATTTGCTGTTTTCTCTACCAGCTAATGTCCTCATTGGTGTCCTGCTTTCTCCATTCCTCTTCTTCCTGAATAAAATGGACTTGGGGAAGATAACTGGTGTTGACATCTTTCACTTCACCTGGAGTTCGGACACGTTCCTTGACGTGTGGCTGTCTGTGCTCCTGCACACACACTTGAACACGAAAGGCTGTTATGACTTCACCATGGATTGCCCTGTCACCGCGTGGTCAGCCTCCTTTGGCCCAGTCGCTGTGTTTGCCTCCATTTATTCTTCGATTCGATTCCTCATCGCTCCTCCTGCTTTCTCTGTATCTACATTCACTGAATAACCTTTTGTCTATCCTCTCTCTGAAACCTATCTGCATCACTTTATTTTAGATGGGTCCTTGTGGGGCAACCTAGACTATCACTGGATTTTACTTTTAAACCCAACTGA